>CM074200.1:23162548-23762548 GCA_037179385.1 Holothuria scabra | reverse complement strand
TCGAGAATGACGTCAATGAGCAACTATCCCGAATGTTGACAAACAACGCACACTACTAGCTGAAAAGGGCTAAAAACTACAATTTACACGTTTTCGTTATATGTAAGAAAAATAATTGCCTTTGAGCTTGCCACAGTGGTAGCTTCATGAGCCCTTTTAATGAAATCACCTTTTAATTTTGCCATTGGCACGAAGGCTTTGGTATTTTCATGCAGTAAACTTTTACCGTTCCATAAACCAAGTTTTTTGGTAGGGGGGGGGGGGTGCAGACTAGATATCTGGCAGTGTTGTAGTCGAGACCGGCATGTCCGAGACCCAGAGGGTGTCGAGACCGAGACCAACAAGGTCCGAGACCGAGACCGAATGTACATATGGCATAGGAAAATAAGCTGTCCAAAATTTTGAATACCTTTTTACCTACTGTTTACTTAGTTACTTTATGCACTATAATTACATGTAACACCAAAAGTGCACCATCGTTGACTTTGTACATGTTTTGTCAAATGCATGGCTGTACGCGACGGGAGGCAGGGGGCCGTGACCCCCAATCGGTTGAGACCTTGCTTGCTGAATCGGGCAGACCTCAGTGCCTCAGTAGAGCAGAAATTATGCCCTTGTTGAGGATTTGGAAAGATTCAAAAGGTCACCGCCCTTAAGGAAAAGAGTCCGTTGTGGTTATGGCCATATGCCAAAACAGGGAGCTTCCAGTTGCCTGACAAAACATAGAATAAATAACGTTTAAACTTATCCGGGTTTTTTTTTTTCCCATGTGGCCAGCATTACCGTACAGAACTCTTCCTCACAGGGCAGTTCGGGAGATAACCGTTTTCGGGTGAAAATGAGAATTCACCCAATCGCGAGAAAATTTGCAGCATGAATATTCACGAGCACTTCGTGTGTACCTCTTCACAGGCGTCGCTTTGTTCTGTAAATGTGGATATGCTCATATACAAGGTAATTATTCACCACCACAAACAGAAATCTGAAGAAACTTTCAACAATGTATTAATGAGCTCAATTGCTAGCACGAGTAACTTACACAACTTTCTGCAGAAAAAACTGAACAAATACTGCGGCTGTGTCGAGTCTTTAATTTAAGCTTAGGGCACAGAACGTGAAAAAATTGCTCGATATCTCAAAATTTGCGCGGTGAACCACCGAACATGATCCGGCTTTTTTGTTCCCCTAGCAACAAAGTTTCTATATATTCCAAAATTTCTCTTTCCTAAGTTCGATTAAATTTTCCAGGTGTTTTGAACGTTTGTTTCCGTTTAAATTGCGCCGTAGGATCGCAAAGCATCAAGGGAGAAATTTGAAAATGGCGCCACCCATGGCCGTATTTTCCCCCAATCGGGTGAAAAACCATTTTCCCCCGAAAGAGGTTATCTCCCGGACTGCAGGGGAGGTGACTTTTGCCCGACTCCAGCATAATCTTTGCCCCACTGAGGGACCAAATTCCGCCCGATGCGAGAATGCAATGGTCATTTGTGGGGTGGTAGGCCCCGACCCGGCCCCGTCCAATACGGCCCAGGTGGCCCTGCCCATCAAATCAGAGGCAGTGACCTCTACAGGTCCTAACTCACAGAATAAAGATAAAGGACCTGTCCTATTACCCCAAAATACAATTATCTTAGTAGTCTACACAAATTACCTATTGGCTCAGGTCTTTGATTGGCAGCTAGTTCAAACAACGCAGACTATGCAAGCTTATATTACACAACATGAAATGTACAGTGAGTGTTTTGATTTATACACATTGCCCTTTTATAGTCATTCTGAAGCAGCAAACTGAGATTGTGACTGGAAGAGGATGAATTTAAGACAATTCTGGGAAGGGTTTAAAAATAAGAAGTGTAGGGGAAAATTGGTGAGCCATCTGGGCCTTGAAGCCCATGCAGATGGAGTGTGTGGGCTCATTACATGAATACTTTTGTCCTTGGTGATTAGCCTATTTTTCAACGTTTTTGAAAAGTAAACTCAGCTGTTCAGTGCAGTTGACAATTTTTTTCTGAGGCGGGGGGGGGGGGCATGCAGTTAGTTGAGTGATTGCCGGTAGGGGGAGGGGTCTTAGGGAGAAGACTTCCTTTTTCCCTTTGGAAATTCTTGGCCTTTTGGAGGAGCTTTAATGCAACATAGTGCAAGATATTTTATTTTAGAGGAATAGTCCAGAAAGTGGAATTGTGGTGGTGAACGGGGTGTAACTGAACATTTTATGTCTTCACATGCAATCAGATTCCATGTACGCTACCGGTACCTATTCGAAGCACGGGGGGAGCATGTCAGTTTTTGTATTTTTATGCACGAAAAAAGTAATTCTACCATAAATACAATACTGTCTAAGTTGAGCACCACCATCAGTTGGTGTGGAGAGAAAAGAAAATTTTGAAAAATGTCTACTCCTCAGATGGCAGGAAAGTGTGTTATCATGCTTTTAAAAGTGCATCTAAGTATTCTTTATTTTTAGCCTTCCTTTGCAGTAATCAAAAACCAGTAACTTGCTAAGAGATCAGAAATTTACCACAAAACGTACCATAACATTAGATTAAATGGTATGTAATCTGCGGGGGGGGGGGGGATACAACGGAATTTAAAATATGCCAATGTTTCCCTATTGCAACTCTTGGCTAAATTCAAGATCCGCTTAATTGATGCAATTGTGTATGAGAATGTCCCTACTTTAAATGGGTTTACTCGTAACACCTGTTGCACGATAAATGTAAGACTATTCCTCACCGCACCTGAACAGCCTTCATTCCCTTGCCCCTTTATCATATGTCTTTACTGGCTGAGGAACGAGCCTAAGGGATGGCCCCCTTCGCCCTTTGAAATTTTTCGTAAAAGTTGGTGTCCTTATTGGCAATGTGGTGCCACATATGCTACCTTCTGTGAGGAAGAGGATGGGGTGGCATGACCCAATACCCCTCACTGGGTACTTCACTGGTGGGGTAAGATTAAATTAATTGATTTCCATCATTAAATAACAATGGACAAAAAAGCACTCACTTAAAAAATCAATAAATACATTAGTAAAGTTATCTATGCATCTTACAATGTACGTAATTTTCAATTATTTTATTTTTAGACATTATTTATCTTATTTAAACAAAAAATAAAACACATTTATGGCCGGTCGCGAAGCCAGACCAGGACAATTTTTGAGACCGCAAGGGTCCGACACAGAGACCGCAGGGCGGTCGAGACCGGTCTCGAGCACTACAACATTGGGGGGGGGGGGGTATTGTAAGAAACAAAACACCAACAGGATGACCAATCAATGCTGAATCCCTAGAATATGAGTAGTCGCAAGGAAATGTCCGATAGCTAAAAAAAGTAAATATTAATTGATCGTAGGAATCAGACAAAAATTATTTGATTAAGTCGTTTTTGACGATCAGTCTTGAAATATCAACCACTTCTGTCATTGGTTCGACCTCTTTCGTAATGAAGGTCGCCACTAATGCAAACAGTCTACCCAATTTTTTAATTAGTTCAGCATTTTTGTCAGGAATTCTACATATCACCTTTGTTGTAACGTTCACCAAACAGTTTTGTAATAGAAATTTCTTTTAATAAGTCACTTAAACCACTACCAAGGTAACAGTTTATTCACAGAAATAAACAAAAAACAAAAAAACAAAAGAACACCATTGCCCCGACTGGACAAATCTGCGAAACACTTAAAACAAAACGTTTCTTGTAGATCACACTGTGTACTACATTTCATTCGTGCATCAAATTAAGCACACTTCTCCACAGAAGAGTCTTCATGCCTTCATCTGCTGCGCCATAATTACAAAGGGTTGACTGGCGATTACAAAATTAATTCAAGATTTTTTATTACAAAATGGTTTGTGAGCACTACAAAAGTGGTGACCTATTACAAAACTGAGTGAATTTATTTCAAAAGTGATGACCTATAACAAGAGTGTTTGTCATGACAAAAGTGGTCGTTACACTGCTTGCTAAAGCATGGCTTTTTCCTTCGGATAAATTCAGTGCACGTAAGGCTGTTTTTTCCTATTCGTACATTTAAGTCAAGGTTGAAGCGATAAGCTGATGAAAACGTCTTCACGAAAAGAATTATTTGTTTCGACTCACGCAGTTGTTTATCTGACGTCAATCTCGAGGTGACTTCATTTAGATGTAATCTCGAACCGCTAGTCTTTCTCGGTAAATCGAACTTACACGTGCTTTTACTCACGATTCCTTTCGCACGCTCCTGACATAATTGGCATGTCCGTTTTAAGTTATAGGATGGGGAACACGAGTAGTAAGTTCACAATATTTGAGAACTGGGGCAGGGCACGAAATCACCCAAGTTTAAACTTACGACGTCGAAAAATTCACTCACTTTGCAAAAGCACCCTTGCATCTAACCATGGTAGTACTACCATGATCTAACGTTCAAAGTTGTGAAATTTGCCGAACTTTTTGGTAACTTTTCAGAGCGTGGAGATCTCTTCTCAAAGAGAGATGGCGCTCTGTGAATTTCTTATTTTATTTTGAACATAAACGACTATTAAATGGGAAATGAATTTTAGCGAGTGTAGGGTTTATCCTATTTAATCGTTTCCCTGGGATCGGAACAATACCTTTTTCACTTCATTGCAAAATTTACGACCACTCACTGCACTTGAACGATCTTAATCATGTAGATGTTGCGTCCCGATGACAAGATATGATAATGAAAAAAATCGGAGGAGAAACAAAGAATTAAAATAATAATAAATGTTAAAAAGTTCATGGTTCAAGTTAACATATTAATTACTGTTGATGATGGCTGTACTGTTATTACGGTGCTATGTATAGTGCAAAAGCAAAGCAAAGCAGCTTTGGGCAGGGCAACACTTTGCTTAGATAAGATAAGAAGAAACTGTTGAAACCTTATCGTTCATATTGAGAAAAATTGCTGAGGCCATTTTAATCTTTGCGCGAAACAGGACACGTGTTCGCCAAGTGATTACTTAATTTAAATGTAACACTTTCAAATGACAAAATGTAGAAACCGATCATTTTTTATACTTTTAATTAGCATGTGTCCCTGAATGTTTTCAGACCAATGAAAGTTTACATTTACCTTAAAAGTAACGACCGCCTCACATTCCTTACAAACCAATGATATTTTAAATCTCACGAAACAGGCGTACAACGTTATTTTGGTTGATTCAAGGGCAAAAATCAGAAAAAGCGAACGAATATTCCCGCAGACTTCGAGAAATCCTCACATGTGATTTGAATGATATCCTGCCCAAAATGATAGAACGTAAAAAGCGAAAACGGAATAAGTTTTTTATCCTTTTGACGTTTCCGGTGATATCGGCATGGTCAAAAACGTAAAAAAATTTGAAATGACTAACGTGAAAAAACAAAAGGCATCTGCATTAAAAAAAAAAATTGGCCGCCAAAGATATTAAAAGAAGGCTTCAAGACCACATCAAGTTTTGATATGTTTGAGGGGTACTTATCCTACACGTTCCGGTTAAATATGCATTGAAATCCAATGTGTGGTTCTCAAGTTAAGAGCAAGTAAAGCTGTCACATTTTAACAAGAGAAATTGAAACAAGCAAACAAGCACATAAGACATTATATCGGGTTGTGTCTCGTGTATTTTGTCGCGGGTTTTACACCGTTTTAGCCCACTTTTCCTTACGCCCACAGTTAAAGCACCGGGGCTTGTATGTATATAGAACGGAAAAGATGAACTTGTGCTGTGGAGTAGGTTTAATTCGTGGAACAGGCCCTTCGGGAGTTCCAAAACTCTTATCACCTGATCACGTTCATATCAATAGCCCTGTAATTGATGATGAAATCCGGCGATCAAATTAATTAATAATTATTAAGTTTTCCCGCAATCGAGGGCACACGGTACGACATCTCTATTAAACGACTTATGTATTGTGGAACAGGGTGGCCCCAGCGGGGGGGGGGGGGGGTCACGGGGGCCATGGCCTCCCGTCGGGAGCACTGCCCGGCGGTTTCGTCGGGGTAGCCTAAAAAAATAATAAAAACAAATAATAAAAAAAACCTACAAGGGATGGAGTTAATAGATGGGTGATCTTTAACAATTTTTTTTTGTTTTGAAATGCTATTTTAATACATATCGAAATTGATTTTCAGTTATTTCTTAGCTTCGTTATACCGCATCTTCTCCCCGTCGGGGAAGGACGGCAATTTCCTTCGGGTTGGGGGGGGGGGGTTAAAAATGACGGTAAGGACTAACGTTACTGGACTGATGATCATGAACTATTTTCTCTATGAACTATTTTTCCTTTGTAACGCTATTTCAAAGCTTATACCTGAATTTATTTTAATCACTTCTTTCTAGCTTAGCTATCCCTCATCCCATCTTCAATACGCAAGGTCATGCCCCCGTCGGGGAAGGCTGTCCTCCTCCTGTTGTTGAGAAAATCCAATTTCGTCGAGGAGTCTTCATCTACATGCCCCGATAAACTGACAAAAGGTGCGGGTCTGATAAACTTCAGTCACCCTGACGATTTTCTTCTTTTTTTTTTGTGAACTAGAAGACCATATTCTTCAAGGAACTCACAGTTCCGTATTTTCCTTGCAAACAGACAAGAGGTTGTCCATGTAGTGCCCAATGGTCTGCCATATGGCCTGCCTCGACAGCCGAACTTAATTCTAGCAAATGAAAATCGGCCAGGCCGTTTCAGCTACACATTATAATATCAAGAGCCCAAGGGCACTATGGTTCCTTGCATTTAAGATAATATTGTTTTAAGGTAGTTAGGCATAATTCGCACCTGTAACTCCAATGACTTTTGGCCATCATCCATATATATGTATACACAATATTATAAAAATTGGAGCCATAGCTTATATTGCAAATAACTTGATTAAATACTATATATGAGGAAAAGGTTTTTCTTTTCTTTTTTTTTTTTATATATATTGCATTACTGTCCTGATTGTTAATTAAACTGCTTTAAGAATGAGAGGGGTTATTATTCTTCCTTTCTTTTATACATTGCATTTGTCTAAAGGCATTAAACTTCAGATGGACTTTAAAACCAATTGAACAAAGACATATCACCCAAATAGTCTTCACGTGCACTTTCCTTAGACAAACACAACTTTCCATTATGCCATCACCCTATGTTACTTGGTTATTGATTTACTGCACTGCATACCTGGCATTGCAATACATATGACCTAAACACTAACTAGCCTGTCACTAAAATGTCAGTACCTCAGGTTAGGAACATCGTAGGACGGTAGTGTAATAGCCTTTTTTCCTTCGTCTGATCAAGACAAATCAAGACGGCACAAAAAAGTCGCGAAGGTCAAAAGGTCAAATGAGGTCAAGTGAGGTCAAGAGGGGTCATCACGTGCATTTCACTTAGACGAACCCAAATCTCCATTGCACCACCCCTCTAAAATGTTTCAGTAGCAAGATATCACTAAAACATTACTTCTTGACCTTTTGACCCTTTCCAGTTATTTTGGTAAATGTACCAACATTTTCACCTCCTACCAATCTAACTTATCCTAAAATTATGCCACTGTTTGAACACCGGATACTGAGTTACAGCTACTGACAGAAATTCACTTTTTGGACCTTTGACCTTTGACCTCCACCAAAAACGATAGGGCACATCTACTCCACAACATCTACATACATACCACGTTTGAAAAAAAAAATGATCACTCGGTTATTGAGTTATCGGACCACATACCTCGCATTCCAATCCGTCACACACACACACATACATACGCCAAGGTGACTGCATGGGTTCCTTTGTTACACAAGGAACCAAAAAGTAGTGTGAGAATGTCTCCAAATAAGTGTGACTAAAATTCATTTGAAGCCACCTTGTAAAGTGACATATTTTCAAACATGTTGGAATTTATAATCTGGAGTTCTAGCAGAAGCGCAGCAAATCTCATCTATTTAGCGGACCTTGCCATTAAATACTACGAAGGTTCTTCATAGAGACAAAAGCATTTGCATGTTTCAACTGTTCAATTCCGTTGCATACTTTTCCCCGAAAAGAGACAAAAACATTTCATCAAATTGTAGCAGTACCTTTTACCAGTTTACCTGGTATTTGGTAATTTTCTGATCACATAGTTGGGTTTTTTCTATTGAAGTGAAACATTCATTTCCAAAGGAAAGCTCAAAATAACGACTGCTTCATTTCTTGTTACAAGTCTGGAAAATGCCATTTCCGGCTGTCTGAGGGGTTAGATTTTTAAACAATTTTCTGTACGCTCCGCGCCAACTGATGGTGGCGCTCCGCCTAGAAAGTATTTGGTCGAACAGATAACTTAAAAGAACAATTCATGGTTGCAAATTATTCTTCGTTTTGGGGTGAGAATTTTATTGCGGAAGAAAATAATGACTGATTTTTTTTTTTTTTAATTAAGAGTCCGGGAAATGCCATTTGCTGCTCTCTGGAGTTTTAAAATTTTCAAAAATTCTTGAACTCTGCACATTGATAGACTTTCGGGCAGAATTACATTTTTCTGAAAAAAAAATTCCGCCCATTCCCACACTCAAACACTCCCGTACGTCTCTGTCAATATATAAAATATAAAAGTTCAAATATATGTATATATATATTTGGGAAGCCAAACTTTTTCCACAGGAAATTTTTTCCAATTTGGTCCTATGGCCTTAATCTGCATGATGATATTAGCTAACGCCAACAAAACTACAATCACCCCTTACTTGAATTTTCTGATGCGTAAATGCGTAACCAAAAGATTTTCAGTTGTAGCCTTTGTAACGTTTTTGATTTTGCCCATATGAAGGATAGATTCTTCGATAAACACGCCAACCCCAATGCCCAATGACCCTCACTACAACCAAATTTCTTTCAAAAATTTAAAATTTTGTTTTAAAATGAAACCAAGACTTTTCAGTATTTGTTGAAAGAAGGGCAAAAATTTCGCGCGCCACACGCGCCTCAAAATCTGCTAATTTACGTCACACCGGGACTAGTTCAAAGCCTTGAAATGCTGCTGTCGGGGAGGTTGGCCCCCATGTCGAGGAAATTCTGGCGCCACCCCTGGCTAAAATGTTCGCAAAGTTGGTCCTGACCACAATAAGGACCAAGATTATTAAATCAAGTGGAAGTCATGCACAGCAGTTTGCCCTGAAACAAGCACGTTCGGCAAGACAGTGGAACTGTCTGTTTCCCTAATTATGAGTGGTGAAATTTCAAGTTGTCAAGTTCATCGTATTTAACGAAAAGAGCGTTGTGATATTTTAGAGCAGATCCAGCCGGTCTCATGGGGAAGGGGTTGAAAATGGAGACCGCACATAGCCTTGGTAATAATGGGGTAAAAAGTGTTATGCTGCCTGAAAGACAGTACAAACGGAGAGCTACCATCAGTTTGCACGGTGCTTTAAATAAATTTTTGAACATTGAGACCCGAGGCTCTCAGACCATCGGAAATATCCAAGTTTTCCAGACTTGTTAACAGAATCTAACAATTGGTTATTTGAACTTCCCTTTGGGAAATGGAAAAAAATAAAAGAAAATTGAAAATATTGCATATAGGCCTAATGGTTACAGAACTATCAGATATTTTTCAAGAGCCCCTTGCTATAAAACTGGCTTCAGGATAATCGCTTATTTGAAATACCTTTCACCATTTCAAAGAGAAACATCTTTTATATGTTATCTTCTTTCTGATAGAACTTGTTTGATATACATGATGTGATGCAAAAAGATAGATAGAATTTTAAGTTTTATTTGATAATTGTTCTTAATTAATATAGGTGCTACTTACTCTCTACCTAGTGATTAATTTGGATTCATTAAAAACCATTTGTTTTGCTTTTTCGTGGAGCTAATGCAGACAAGTGAGCCTTTGTGTAACTGGCCAATCATTGGATTTTGATAGAATTTTCTGCTTTATTTTTATGTCTTTAAATGGGTTATTTTGACATTTAACAAGCAGGATAACTCTAAAACTTTAACATAATTTTATAAAATGCGATTCACACGTCGCCAAATACTAAATATGAATAGTTCTGTAGTTTTGTAATGCTCTGGCGAATAGAAGGTTTTTTTCCTTTAAAAAAAGGTAATATGACGGAGGTCCCCTGAAACTCCGTACTTGAAAGGATGCAAAGCTAGCTGCATGAATTTGACTATAACGGCTTTTTAAATAAAACCCACATCCCATAGCGCCTTCGCATATACCACGGGGAACAATATGAAACTGATGTTAATAGACTTGTGTAGATCGGAGTTCATTAGCCAGGTGGAAACTAAACTAAATTCCCAAAAGGAAAAGTACGACGACACAATAAATAAAACTGCGTACTGGGCACTTACATTTGCGGTACTATTATGAAGGTAGGTGAAAAGATGCTGACGGGGCGTGAGGTGAAATGGCCGGCGGATTTCTCATGTTTTTAAATCTGTAGAAGTAAATACCCCAATGATATTTGGAACTTGTGTAGGGGTGCAAAACGTTCATGGCAGTGGCGTAGCTACTGAGGGGGGGGGGGGCAGGGGGGGCAAGTTGCCCCCCTGGAAAAATTATGGGGGAAATTAGATAAAAATGGGGAAATTTGATGAATCTTCTTATTATTACAAAAATTTCTCAAAATTTTTGTTAGAATAAGAAATTGTGAGACATTTCTCATACATAATTCGCATTTTCATGCAACAAATTAACTCAGATTTCGTCAGTGTCACATGAACCGGCCCAATGCGCGTTCACAGAAATGTCCTCGCCGCGTAGCAGATTGAATGGTCTCTTGTGCTTGTATACGCACGGGGGCGCACGATCAGTGCATTTCAGTGCACAGGAAGCTTTTATTCAGGTGATACTTTGGGAATTCAGTAAAAGGATGTGAAAACTGACAAGTCACTACCGTAGACCCCGAGGTTGTTATGTTCTTCTACAAGCTAGCAGTAGCTGTACGATTTTACTCTGTGTACATAACGATGGATGGGGCTGAAACAATCCATGGCCAACGATAAACTTAAAGTTAATCTAGAAATTAGAATTAGCGGGATCCGTTGGCACACTTAGATTTTGTTACTAAGCCTAATCCTTGGAGGCTTACAAGCTACAATCTTGGACAAAACTGTTGGGACACTTTGCCATAATATTCTTGAATTTCAGTTCAAAGGCTTACATGAATTCTCCTCCCCCGCTCCCCCTTTCAATGTTGCGCTGAAAGAGTGACTGTATGCCGTGAATAGGCTAACTGTTGTCAACATTGCGAAGGGGAGCGGGGGTGTCCCAAGGAGTTTTGTCCAAGATTGTCTGAGCTCCACGCGTATTATTTACGAGAACAAATTCAATAGATAATACTTCGTTTTCGGGCCGACTTTTTCGGAAAAGTTTTTTCGGAGGCTTATAGGTCTGAGGATTTTAGCATAAAGAGTTAGTAGCATAAAGAGTAGTTTTAATGTGTTGTTTGATTCATTTGTATACATTTATTTGGAGTCGGGACGATAATAAAGAATAGACTGTTGCAGGTATTCTTGGGGAATTTGCATCTCGTAAGCCATGGGCAGAGGTACGGGTAGAACGCCTACCAATTCCTCCTCGTAATACAGATGCAAAACCAATTAAAAAACATGTTTAAACTTGGAGGAGGCAATTTTAGAGCCGTTAATTTAACATTTGAAATATGGAAAGAGACTTTTGAATATTTTTCAGGCCCGGGTAATCTCCAGGATACGTTCTATTCCGATAGATACTATATATATATATATATATATACATATAACCAAAACAATTTCTTGGATAGAAAAGTCTGACTTCTATTGCAAACTGGTGTTAAAGAGACGAGATTTTAACTGAAAGAGCGCCACGATCTACCATGAAATGTTAAAGGCACATCTGAGATCCAAGCTTTTAAAATATAACGATGGTAGATCGTTAGTTAAGGCTGGTTTTTGGCATATTTTGAAACAAATTGCACCCCTGTGACTCCATTTTTCACGTTACATGAAACTGGTTACGCATTCTTTTTTCCCTCTTTACACCGAAGCAATTTCATTGCGTTTTGCTTCCAAATTTGCTTTCAATATAATTGGTAGACCATTGGGTTAAACTTATCTTTCACTGCCGGTCTCGTCAAGTTCGCATGTACGGCATATTTTTTGAGAAAACACGGTAAATTACTTTAAAATGAAGTAATAGGCAGGATACATCAGTGCCTCTGTTCTCCAAAATGCACGTGCCTTATCGGGTAACACGTCACTGTTTTGAACAAATTTAAAATACATAAACCCGAACATTTTTTTCAATATTCTTTTTATTTGAAGAGGGTGTAAACCAAAAACAAGTCACTGTTGAGAACAGCTACATGAACGATCGGGCGCTTAAACTTATTCCCTTTTGCAAATCAACCCATCAAGACAAAATGACACTTTCTACTGTGTGACGCGAGTAGTTCTAACTTCCCGAAATTCTCAGACAATCTTGGACAAAACTGTTGGGACACTTTGCCATAATATTCTTGAATTTCAGTTCAAAGGCTTACATGAATTCTCCTCCCCCGCTCCCCCTTTCAATGTTGCGCTGAAAGAGTGACTGTATGCCGTGAATAGGCTAACTGTTGTCAACATTGCGAAGGGGAGCGGGGGTGTCCCAAGGAGTTTTGTCCAAGATTGTCTGAGCTCCACGCGTATTATTTACGAGAACAAATTCAATAGATAATACTTCGTTTTCGGGCCGACTTTTTCGGAAAAGTTTTTTCGGAGGCTTATAGGTCTGAGGATTTTAGCATAAAGAGTTAGTAGCATAAAGAGTAGTTTTAATGTGTTGTTTGATTCATTTGTATACATTTATTTGGAGTCGGGACGATAATAAAGAATAGACTGTTGCAGGTATTCTTGGGGAATTTGCATCTCGTAAGCCATGGGCAGAGGTACGGGCAGAACGCCTACCAATTCCTCCTCGTAATACAGATGCAAAACCAATTAAAAAACATGTTTAAACTTGGAGGAGGCAATTTTAGAGCCGTTAATTTAACATTTGAAATATGGAAAGAGACTTTTGAATATTTTTCAGGCCCGGGTAATCTCCAGGATACGTTCTATTCCGATAGATACTATATATATATATATATATATATATATACATATAACCAAAACAATTTCTTGGATAGAAAAGTCTGACTTCTATTGCAAACTGGTGTTAAAGAGACGAGATTTTAACTGAAAGAGCGCCACGATCTACCATGAAATGTTAAAGGCACATCTGAGATCCAAGCTTTTAAAATATAACGATGGTAGATCGTTAGTTAAGGCTGGTTTTTGGCATATTTTGAAACAAATTGCACCCCAGACTCCATTTTTCACGTTACATGAAACTGGTTACGCATTCTTTTTTCCCTCTTTACACCGAAGCAATTTCATTGCGTTTTGCTTCCAAATTTGCTTTCAATATAATTGGTAGACCATTGGGTTAAACTTATCTTTCACTGCCGGTCTCGTCAAGTTCGCATGTACGGCATATTTTTTGAGAAAACACGGTAAATTACTTTAAAATGAAGTAATAGGCAGGATACATCAGTGCCTCTGTTCTCCAAAATGCACGTGCCTTATCGGGTAACACGTCACTGTTTTGAACAAATTTAAAATACATAAACCCGAACATTTTTTTCAATATTCTTTTTATTTGAAGAGGGTGTAAACCAAAAACAAGTCACTGTTGAGAACAGCTACATGAACGATCGGGCGCTTAAACTTATTCCCTTTTGCAAATCAACCCATCAAGACAAAATGACACTTTCTACTGTGTGACGCGAGTAGTTCTAACTTCCCGAAATTCTCAGACAATCTTGGACAAAACTGTTGGGACACTTTGCCATAATATTCTTGAATTTCAGTTCAAAGGCTTACATGAATTCTCCTCCCCCGCTCCCCCTTTCAATGTTGCGCTGAAAGAGTGACTGTATGCCGTGAATAGGCTAACTGTTGTCAACATTGCGAAGGGGAGCGGGGGTGTCCCAAGGAGTTTTGTCCAAGATTGTAGTTCGGAAAAATAACTTTCTGCTCACTTTGAGTGTAACAATAAATGGACAATGAGTACCTTGTAGCCTACTACACTTAACAGACTGCTTTTCTAACAGGATGTCCTGTGTGATCGAGCCGCTATTAGGCCTCCTTAGTGGCGTGCGAAGGGGAGACCACAGGGCCACCCCCCCCTCACAGATGCCATTTTTACTTTCTTCTTAAAAATACGAAGTCTAACTTTATTAACGCAGATTTTACTTCAAAAGATAGCATATATGTGGCACCAGATTGCTTATAAGGACACCCAATTTTCAGAAATTTTCAAAGGGGAAGGATTGTCCCTGCAAGGTCTTTCAGTGATGCCAACTTTTTTTTTTAATTCCTACAAATGACCTAGGCAAATTCTGTCTAATTCCAATTTTTACTTAAAAAGGTAGACTCTTTTTCCCACTGGTGGCATCGATAAAAAAGACTACATGTTTAGATTCTCTGTACAAGCATAAATACGCTATTTTGACCATCTGAGGGGTCTGATTTTTCGAAATTTTCTTTACGCTCCGCGCCAACCAATGGTGGCGCTTCGCTCGGTCTTTTGGGCAAAATTACATTTTGGGGGTAAAATTAGCTCTTAACTCTCTGATCACTTTGCAGTTTGCGAACATATTTTGAAGTGAGCATTTTATTTCAAACGACGAAAGAAGATGGCGACTGGCTAGATTCTTCGTATTAGCCTGGAAAATGCTATTTCCGGCGATCTAAGTGGTCTGATTTTTCCAAATTTTCTCTACGCTCCGCGCCAACTAATGGTGGCGCTCCGCTTAGATAATCTTTATGACAAAATAACATTTTGTGCCCAAGAAAAACCAAAAATACCGATCAATGCTCTTTTATTTGACTCCTAAAGAGTGTGCAAATTTAATGACAAGTTTTTCTTCGTAAGGTAGCATAAATGGCATAAGGAAATGCATGTCAAGACACAAAAGTTTCAGTTTTATCCTCATGAACCACCACGATTCAACTTTTAACACTGTTCCTGTCAAAGTCAAAAATCTTGCACCATTTTGCATCTAGGCTCCTTGAAAACGTCAAAAAATTTCCGGACACCCCTCCCCTTAGACCATACTGCATGCCCCTCCCCCTTCAGAGAAATCCTGCGTGCGCCACTGCGTTAGTACATACAAATAAACCAGATATTGTTTACCAAAATAATATACTGTACTTTGTTATTTCCGATTGCTCTATGTTTTACTTTAAGATTAAAATGCAGGTAATATTACAAAATGACATGGTAATGTTGTTATACTTGTAAGTTTGCATGTTTTATATGAAATACATACACATTGACCGCGAAAAGTTTTGGGGAAATTTCATACCTTTGCCTCCCCCCCCCCCCCCCGGAAAAAATCCTAGCTACGCCACTGGTTCATGGGCTGGTATTTATTTCTGAAATGGAACTTTTGAAGGGAAAGCATGCTAGTCATTGCGTTCCGTATGCCATGATGACGGCTATTTAAGAATGCCTGCATCCCAATAACTCCCTACTACGAATTTCAGCTCTGCAAGTCTACTGTCATGAATATTCAGTCATTTCGAAACGCTGACCCTTCACTGAGATTGATAGGTATATACCCTGCAGATGTTTTCTGAGTGGGCAAGCCAAATTATTATAGAGGCTTTGCAATTACGTCACGGAACCGCCATGCTGGAGGACATTCATGCCAAATACACGTGGTTTTGTGCCGAACTCACTGCACAGTGTGCACTGTGACATGCACGGTGTATACAAATTCAACGAGCAAGCGCGTCCCGTATGGTTTACTACGTAGTTACTTGTACTCCAACATGGCCGACGGAGAGTATTATGACGTCATGTGAAAAGCCTCTATAGGTACTGAAAACTGGTAACTTCACCCCCATAATCAATGGATAAACCCCCCTTGTCGATTTAAGGAGACTTACTGAAAAAATTGTTAGCTCAAATAAGTGTCATAACGCACTAACTTTCTCTACTCGTGGGTTGGGCAAATTTTCTCAGAATTGTTTACTGCACTATGATAGAATAAAAAACTCGGAAAAACTCGGAAGGGGGTTATTATCACTCAAACCTATGTACATTTATGCTTTTACCAAATAAAACCAAACTTTGATCGAGTAATGTTACACAATATGACATTCATTTACTCTAACGCGTGTACGAACAGTGCTCGCTGTTTTTCAAGTGACCAAAAAACTGTTGTTATTCGCTGGTAAATATCGTACCAAACTGAATATTTTTATCCTTTTCCATTTAATATTTACCAATTTAACAAGGGGGTTACATGTTTTCCTTGAACTAGAATAATGTCTTTATGAAGCCCCTTAGGTGTTAAAATGTGAATATTTGGGACACTGGGAGTGGACGAATGCGAAGTATGTCATCGCTGTTAAGCTTAGGCTAACACACTCCTAACGGTAGACATGGCGTAAGTCTGATAGCCTTGGGCTGACCTGGCGCTGGGCTGAGCATACTTCAGAACATAACCTATTTGATATAACAATTCTACCAGTGAGGGCAAACGTAAATAATTGTGTGTGTAAAACTAGCACATGTATACACTCGCAGAGTTCTGTCCAACATCAACGTGACAGAACAAATAAACGATGTAAGGCTGGAGAAGGGACGTAATTAATCTTCCCATTTAGTTCAAACATAATGGCGACGTTCCTGGACAAATGTATGAATTTTGTATGTACGCCTACATAGCAGGGCCGTGAGGACTCACGGGGCAAGCCTTAAAGGTGAAGAGTACCTAAAGTCTAAACTTTCAAAAACATATATTTTCGAAAGCTTGTAAAATGCATGTTAGTGTATAACCACTGCCAGCTTCACATGACATTCATTACTATAGCCCTACACCATGCACTTCGCTAAGGCGTAATTTAAAAAGGTAGATGGAATGGCTGAACAAAGACTGACTGGATTAGTTCCGACCCTTTTACATGTGTTTTTATACACTGTAAAATATATTCGCTTAAAAGTAAGCCGAAAACGCGACTGAAGCTATCCCCTTACGACCTGCATAAGTTTATTCTATTACGGTGAGTACATTAACTCACCAAAAACTAGAAAATGTGGTTACGTACCGTAACCACAATGGACATGACATTGTGCTAGCCTTTGGTTGCCCATGTAGGGGAAGGATGGACTGCCTGGTTAATCCGACGGACAACAGGGACGTAGATCTGGTATGTGGTTTGGGGGGCAAAAAATTTTCAACAGACTATGTTGAACCCTATTTCGTGTCCAGGACCGGAATGATCTATAAGCAATCCACCCTATGAAAGCGAGTGCACTCGTAGGCCTAAATACACACACAACCAGACACACATACACACTCACAGACACACATACACACTCACAATGACATGCACATACACTCAAAGTGACGTTTTCAAGAAGCCCCCCATATCCCAAAATGTTATTACATTTTGGTTATTCTCCTTTTTTTATTTTTTTTTATTTTTTTTTATGTTAAATTTGCCTGAATTATTGGAGGGGCAAGGCCTATGTTTGTTTCCCCCAATATTTTCATTGGTGATGCAATTAGTGTAATTTGCACGGGTAACCACTCGCTATCCTATAACACGGTTCCAAATCTACCACGCGAAGCTTAAATATTTTGCATGCGAAAAGGATTACCAATTTACGCTATTCCCCACGGTAATGGAATAAAATATTTTACAATTAATTTGGTAAACATTCTCGGGGCCTGAGAATGAAGAGAGCCCTAGAAATTAGTAAGTTTGTTTGTGTTTTGTGCTTAGTATGTACCAAATAAATAAATAAAAAAGTCTGAAAGTTGTTTGTACTTTATTTCCTGAAGTTAAAATTTTATCAGCGTGCGGCCCGATCGCGCTTTATCGTCTGGTAGTGAGTTACTTCTCACACATCAATGTACGTCACTTTGTTCGAGCAAGCTATCCGACGGTGATTCAAAATCACTTCGTACTTCACGCAGAAACTAGCAGACACATCCCCCGCCCAGCTTGCAGAGACAGTGTCCGTAGCATTCGGCATGCTAGGTAAACTGAGCCTTGCATGTATACGATCTTAATACGGCGGTATGACACCTTTATGCCACCGCGTCCGGATGTCAAGATGAGGCCTGCTACGTCAGAACGTACATAACCCTACAGTGAAAATTCCAACGTGCATTGTGCATTACTGTGAGAGAAGTTCACGAGCATGACGTCTTTGTTTACAATCGGTAATTTTGGACGTGCAAGAGAATACCATAATACAGGGCTCTGACTGGTTGATGTTTTTAAACCGGTGTTTTAAAAGGAGAAGCTTCGCGCTCTTAGGATGCTTGCTTTTAGAGTAGGAAAGCGTCCAAAAATTTAATATCAAATATTGATAGAGGCCTTGGAAAGTACTTATTTTTTTTATTTGACTGTTTTCTGTTACGTTTCTGTTTCGATCATGGCTACTACGCGTCCGGTCGTTCCACTAGAACTTAAATACACTTAAAATAGGGGTGAAGGTTGTTGGCTGTGTGTGGTGTTTAAGGCACAATAGATGTTCCAACAATTAATAGCCCTTTCTCGTTTCTTTTACTTGTCATTTTGATTTAAATCAAAAGGAGATGATAAAACCTTATGGCAAATCAAATGTTTTGAACTTGGGAATGTGATCATCACCTCTCCAAAACAGCTGTAAATATTATTTTGCATGTCTGATATAGAGCATGCCTAACAAAATGTTCTAATCTTTTAAGTCAGTGTATAACACCAGGTACCCGACGGGTATGGCGATTTGGTACCCGGGTCCTACTTTTTAGTAGGGCCTATACCCGTGCAAAGGCACTTGTTGCAATTCCCTACCTGCCACCGAGGATTGACAAACCTGTCCGAAAAAAGTACAGCAAGTGTGTACTAAATTTGTCTCTGATTTAGAATAATTGCCCGGAATGAAGCAAACCTGCGAATGTACGTGCAGTTAATGTACACTAGCTACGTTCACGTTTGACCTCAGCTGGCCTATGCCAATCGAAAACCTATAATGGTTTATACTTATGGTAAAATAGGAGACTTGCATCGAAAATTCGGACTTGAGGTTTGATTGCACTTTGCCTTCGATCGATCTGTACGACATTATGTGAAATTCTTTTTGTTTATACGTTCAATCGCTCACATTGCTTGTACACGATCGCAATGGACCGTACATAATGACTTTATACTGCTGAACGCTGCGCCAAACCCGGCACTTACACTACTGTACACATTTTATACATTCCTTCACTGAAAGCAGTTCAAACGGAGACATCGTAGCATGCCGCTCAGTCGAACTTCCAGGGAATTGCGACAAGAAAATTATACGAATGTTTTCAAATTTATACAATTGTCTTTATAATCACTTCACAAGTCAAATGTAAAATTAATTTGGTGACCAAACAGTTCTACTAAATAAAGTGATGTTGAAAATACAGACCAAAGTAGGAAAGCATCCCTCGCGTTCATGACTGCGTCATATGTAAAGTAACAGGCATATTACCTACTTAATATTAATATTAGCCTACTTAATATTAATATTAGCCTACTTAATATTAAAATATCGAGTATTTGAGGAAAAATGTACCGCATTTCGTAATTAGCGACATTTTTCACACAATCTTGTCACATACCGGTCTCCTTTGCTGTACAATTCTTTTCCCAAAAGGTCGGTTTGTTTCTCATTGGGAGTCGTCCGATAAACTGAACGAAAGAAATGGGGTCACGTGATCATCAGGAAATGCGACCAACCACAATAATGGACATGCTGTGTCATGTCCATTAACTATGAATACTCAGTACGTGTTTTATTTTAAACCCAGGTGCGTAAAATAAGCGACAAGTGCATCCTACAGCGGACAAATGACCGAAACGCGCGTATTGATTGAATACTCCAAGCTTTAGATGAGTAAATATACTCACCGTAACAGAGAAAATTTACGCAAATGGTGCATATTATAGCGAACAACTTTACTCGCGTTTTATGAGTATTTCTGGCCGAACTATTTTACAGTCTAGTATTCTCCAAACACAGAAAAAATGACTTGAATGCATCTCATACAATCGTTTTTCAGCCCTTGTAAAACGTGTCATTCAAATTTATTAAGACTTCAAGATTTTCCTTAATTATGAAATTATATCAATCAAACCGTCAATTGCTCCTTTAATTCCCTTCTCAATGTATCCCCTTTCCTTGCAAACATACCTGTAACCAAGAGGGGACGTCAAGGAAAGTAGAAGGTTACCATTGCATTTGTATATTTGTACCCTTCTGCCTCCCTTAAAAGTATCGCCTCACAGCGAAGCCATTTGATTGACTTTCGGTAACTTGTCTGGACATAAGCTTCAAAACTCTCCAGCAACTGTCAGCTGTTGTTGTCGTCTGATGGTCACACTTCCACATTTCGGTGGAGAGTGAGGGCTCTAATATGAACCCTAATGCCAATTTCGCTTCGTAATCAGCATAACAACGGAGAAGGGAAAACAAGCAATGAGCCACAACTGGATATGGTCGTGATCGGCCCGACTTAAAGGTGACCTGCTGTCTCTTGAAAATGCAATGAAATCTATGACGGATTTTGAATGACGTCACAGATTACCCGTGTCGTAACTTTGATTGGCAAACCCCATGCTTCGATACACTATCAATAATGTCACATCAGTGAAAGCGTATCGAAGAAGTTCGCATTATTGACGGAGCATCCAATCAGTTCACAAATCGAATTTAAAACTAGGGTATTTGTGACGTCATCCACGATAAGGCAAATTGTTTGATGCATTTTTATAAGAGGACAGGTCATTTTTAAACCAATTGGTGAGAAATGTGGCTGTAAAACTTCATCTTAATTTAACTCCACTATAAAGAGGGTGCAGTTCAGAATCATTCTCGTGAAAATAAATGGTACAAACGTTACGACATTGACAAAAAATGTAACTGGATAATTACATCGACATCTGTCTAGATACAGTAGAATACATAAACAAAATCATTACCTCCGTTAGAAAGTACCACCTGTTGTATGTATGATCTATCGACCTTCACAAATCTTTAACCTTCAAGCTAACAAGTGTTCAAATCAGTACGGTTTGCCAATCCGGGAGAGTGACTAAACATTAATGTCAATACTACTGTAATAAGCATTCCTGTTCACCAGTCATTGCAAGGCAGACTGTACATGGGTCAACCATAGTTTTCTGTTCCAAGTACATTGCCATTCCGAGCGGTAACATCATTATAAGCGACATGGCAAACTTCCCACCTATTCCTGGAAAAACCATATTCGTGAACTCAGAACTAGTTAGCGTTAAACTTTCCCTCCTGTTCTTACGGGCAGTTCAATAGGAAATCCTTGACTTTTTTTCGTTGTATTGAAACTTTCCTCACAGTCGCCCTGCATGATATCTACCACCGTTTATTAAAAAGTTCGGGACTGGGGTTCCTTTTCCTAGGTCAACTGTTCGACAGTTTTTCCCCTAAGTGCAACATCGGATAACGAAGAAACAGGTCAAATATCGTTCACTAACTTAAGCATTACAATATATTTATCTTTGACCATGATGTTGAAACAAAGATAAAAATTCCAGCAAAATCAATTTGCCCATAACGTCTTGGGAATAAAACTCGCGCGCAGCATGTAGTATCATATGAAAATTATAACACATCACGATAATAAACTTTATTGGCTGCAAAAACTAAAACAGACCGAACAGGGAGATATCTACTTTCTAGAGTATCGCTAAGTTCCCCATTTGCCACGAAAGACGTTTCAAGATATCGAAAGCTGTTAAAATCATCTCATTAGTCAACACGCACAAAAATGGTCACTAGCACCTCCAATTTTGATACCGTACAGCTACAAAAACAACAATTAATATGAATATTCTCGTGACTTCCATTCACCACTCTTTGCTGTTACCGCAACAAACACGTAGACCACAGTACAATAATTCAAAATTCAAAGCAAGGTCAATGCACCACTTAGTAACGGGGTCATCGAAACGCCTCTAAATATCTTCAACTGTTCATAACTTCATACCCTGCTTTATAAAGGTGATAACAAAATGGCTAAGAGAAGCCAGTCTGTCTTTAGACTAAATTTTAAAAGTCACTTTAAGTCACGTACACAGGGATCAACGGTATGCCTTTCATTAAAGGAAGGCTTTAACGGAATAACCATATATAATGATACCCCTATACATGCACCATATATAGACTCTGGACAATACATCCGAAAGTGTGTCTGGAATTAAGCTGCGGTCACTCTATAACGTATTCGGTTCCGATTCCGATCGCACTTTTGTGAGTTTTATTAAAATTATCACCATCTCATTGTAGGAAAGAACACATAATTTGCCAACCTGTGTAAATATATGATTTGTATGGTAAACCCAAAGTTAAAATTTGTACTGAATATTTCTTGACGTCATATCGGAAAACAGCATTTACCTGATTACGCGTGTCCAATAAAGTCTGTTTGGTGGTGTGACGTCACGAAAGAAAACTAGTAATAATAATAATGGCAACATATAGTCAAAGTTAAAAAACTGAAAGCAAAACAAAGCCAGTGCATAAATCAAATACAAAAAGTTGAGAGACAATTAAACCTATAAAACGATAAAAATCCCTTGATGTTTCGTTTTCACGGATCTCTTTTGCAAATTATGTTTTTTCACTGGTCAGGATATTTGTTGTTCTCTCCAAACAGAGAGATGGACGAGATTTTACCTAAAACTCACAAAAACCGAGTTGTAATCCGATCGAAAATCGGCTGCTCTAAGCCGGTACTTTTTGTTTATTCAGGCGATTAGTAGGCAGTCTTCCGACTCCTTAAATATAGCAACATTCCAAATACTTTAGGTTAGCTACTCAAAGTAGATGATCGTCTACGCCTCTTTGCAAGCAACTTTAATGAATATGATGATCTAAAAGGCAAAAGACAGCCCCCAAGCTTGCTTAGAAAATTCGGTAAATGTCCTCTTTTGATACGAATAGAGACAAAATATTAAGTAGCGCAATGTATAACCCTTGAAAATTATCCATAATTTTTTAGGAATTAATTTACAAAGATATCGTCGCATTATTAAAAGAAAAGAAAAAACATTCAAGTATTAAGATCACGTGATTTATTTATTGGATTTAGGCAAACGCATTTCCGCTTAGAAAACGATTGTAAATTTTACGTCAGGGCAGAATGTAATCTCATCGAATCCATTAGAAACGCTAGTTGTGGAGATTTTGTCGTTCGTTACTATTCGTTATCATTGATACACAAAACTGCCTTCCAATATGAATTTCCGACTTACTGTCGTACTTTCCGCGAAACTGGACTGAGTCTCGAAAACAATTTAGTATGACCTTGCCATCCTACGGATTTTACCATACCATTCAAGATCCCGTCTAGTTCTCAATGTTCTTTCTAATATCACCAATTTTCGTTTTCATTTCTGCGCAAACAAAACACTTGAACCCTTCCCTCCTGCAGTTTCCAGTCAAAGGCTACGGATTAACTCTCTGACCTTCTGTTCTTATAAACGCAACATTAACTGATATGACACCACGTGACAAATGTACTTGGCAACCTGATAGAAAACATGATTTATTTACCGGTGCACATGATTTATGTGCACTGGTATTGGGTTTGTTAGCAATCTTGTTTTCTTTATAAAATAATGTGCACATTTCGACAAGAGGGATTTATATGTCTAGACGATACAACGTAAAAGATGGTTGGGTAAAAAACTGATGGCGCCAGACATTTAAGGAAAGGTTAAGACTCAGTTATTATTGCACACACCATGATCCTACAAAACAATGGAGTACGGAAAATAAGCCAATGAGTCACAACTGGGAAAAAGGCTGTGGTAGGTTCGACTTACAACTGGGCCGTGACTACATCTAACCAACAACCAATAAGCGCTGTAGCATACGCAATTGGGGGGGGGGGGGGGAACACACCTCTTGTAGTAGTTGGGGAAAACAAGCTTTTCCGGAAAAATGTTTCAGAAGTTTATAGCCTGACCGCATGTGACCGAGAAACAGGAGAGCACTCTATTGACCGCCATGCCTGCTTAAATCTACCTCAATATATTTTTTAAACAGCACCACTTTGCTTCTCCGTCCTCCTATGGAAAGACAAGTGTTGAAAGGAAGAGGAGACCTCTTCTCAAAGACTCCTCCCCCAGAACAGTGAATACTCAAACTTTATTGCAAACCGTCTATGAACCTATGCACGTATTTTCCATAACATTTTGTAAATACAAAGCAAACTGTAGTTCCTATTATCAAAAGTAGCCACCAAATTCCTTCGACTTGGCAATTACTAAGAAAAGTTTTGCGTTTAGTTGCTAGTCTGGGTGACGAAAACTTTCCAGTGTCCCGCTAGACTCCTAGCCATGGCAGTCGGAGGAAGACGCCCCCAGCCCGCAGTTTCTGTGCACGTAACTGGCTATGAAGTCAGTCGGCGATACCTCAACCTCCATGACAATAACGTCTTGGAATGAAAGCATATGTACGTTGCCGCGCATACTGCACGTACTACTCAGGGACGGTGTTCACTCAGCAGTGCAACAGTGGTATCGTGTGTTTATACTACACTCAGTTGCTGTGTTCACACCACCGTTGCTGTAGTAAAGAAAGGACCCGGATGATCGACTGACCCCATACATTTTTTTTTTTTTTTTTGTTTGTTTTGTTCCTTTCATATCGTGCATCTCCCTACTTTTGAAGGAAGGCTTAAATTGTATTATATTTATTACAAAAGCATCGTCGTGCGTTCTTATGAATAACAAACCTTGTGGGTATAATAGACTAAAACATGGCCGTATGGAACGGAAGGGGGAGAGGTCTGCAGCCAACCAATTGGATAAAGCCTTGGGCAAATGTCACCTCACCTCTCCACCTCGAGAGAAAGAAACCCATAAGGCCGCGGCCTAAAACTATTTATTGTCCTCTGCTTTAAACCCTTTTTCCTTAAACGCTCATAAATATATCTGAAATGAGTGTGATAAGTACGTGTATTGACTCATTAGTTCGTGGAAGTCATTGCTCTGTTCACTTTGGCAGGAAACATGTATCGGACGTTCATGGTGAAGACATGATGATGCCGAGTTCAAATGGCTTCTCTGATAGGAAATAGCCCTGCTAAAGCACTTCCGTCATATGTGTTACATAAATAAAAACATTTCCATATTTGCATATCTGTTCTAGTTTCAGAATGCATTTAACAGTATCAACCAGGGTGTAACAGTATCTGTTCTCTGCAGTGTACATTAAGGCCTGTATACACGAGCAACATTTGCAAACCATTCCCCAAAACATATCCAAAATAACCACCAGCAACAAACCCAAAACAAGCTTGTTTTCGGTTTGTTGCACAGTGTAGACAGGGTATACAGCATGCTTTGAAAATGTTTTGGAAATGTTGCAAAAGAAATGTCCTGTCAATTCTTTTCAAAACAAGTTCTCAAAACATTTTCAAAATGTTTACAATTTGTTTTTACTCTGTCTACACTGTGCAACAAACCGAAAACAAGCATGTTTTGGGTTTGTTGCAGGTGAAGTGTGTTGAGAAAGTTTCACAAATGTTGCTCGTGTGTACAGGCCTTTACGAATAGAGTATAACGGAAACAAGTCCTTGTTTTGTTAGGGGTTATATGTCCGGGAGTTTGGCAGTTTCTATTCTGCTTGTTTTGTCAACACAAACATGATTACCATAAGACTTATACTGTGATCTCACATATACCTGGATTAAGGTAACAGCCAGCGTATTATCTCGAGCTCGAATAACGCGGGTTAAATCGGTGTTGGTGTTATATGCCATTCACACGAACCGCCCCTAACTCCAGCTAACACCAATTAACTCTACCTTTTAGGCTTAGTGGAATTCTTTACTTCTAAACACAAGTGGAGTAGTGAGTCAATAAACCCTGCTCGAGAGGTGGTTTGGTATTCGGTTTGCGGTTAAGGTGAATTAACGATTGTCTAGGCGGTGTTTTCAATAAACTTTCCACGTGTTTGAAGAGACTTATTTGGAGTTATTCGCGGTCAGTTTGAAAGTTTGGCCCAAAATTAAGCCACATATCCATAAAATTAGAATACATTTTCCACATCTTGCAGCTCAAAGCAAACACTTACATAGGCTTCCACACCAAGTTCACTTAATCCTAGGTTTGAATTTTCTGTTTTAGATTTGCGTAGATTCTGTAAACTTTTCGTAATACCTTAGGAATAACAACCCTTTGTCAGGGGTTAAGATGATCTAAGTGCATGGATGGACTCACTGTCTAGAACTCTACATCAAAGCGCGGGTTGGCAGTGTGAAACGTGGGACCGCAACAGACAAAGTGAAAAATATACTTTTCCATAATTTTTTGGACGTTCTTGCTAGGGCGCATTTCTTAGTTAGGGCGCCAGATTAGTCATTCGGGCGATTGGACGTTGTTGCCCTGGATCCGCCCTTGGAGAAGGGATGGATGGTATGAGTGGGCTATAGAAGCTGTAACAGCAATATTGCACAGCGCATTGCCTGGGATCTAAGGCGTTACAAATTTTACTTTGATATGTATTTTCATCGGTGGAACGTGATACGTTTGTTTGAAACTGATTATATAAGGTCTATAGAGGAAGGGAATAAAAGCGTTTAACAACAACCATAAGTTACACTATACGATTGCAAGGGTTGTATCCCAGACTAATGCCTAATCGTCCCTTAACCGACCCTTAACTTCATTTCACTTTTTTAAAGATAACATCTATTTTTTTTAAGACAAATGTTTTTTATTTAAGACAACTTTGAGATTTTTTTATGAACATCCAGAAAGCCCACTTGCTTTGTGATTAATTGTCGAAGTTGGGAAATACTGTTTTAAAACGTCTGGTGACACCGAATTTTGATCTTACCAATTCTTGGAAAATTCCACTCGTTGATGACCCTTACAACTTCTGATCTCCACAAAATAATGGGGGAAGCCTTATTAACCATGCGGCGTCAACATACTAAACATGAAAGTCTTCCAACTTTCATAATTGAAGGTATCTTGTAAACACTTATAGTCGTAAAGGTATCTTATTAACAAATGTTTTAACCTCAGGTCATCTCAGATAACGACCTCTAGTGACCTGGAATGACCTCGGATCTCTAACAAAACCTAAGTTCTCCGTCTTGCTGTGCTTAACAAGACTTTAACAGTTTCATTTCTGATTAACACAAACATACAGACTATCTTGAGACATCACGTTTACCAATTACGAACAATTTTCGACCTTTAGGGATTTTCACAGTCATCGTCCCCAAAAGATCTTTTACATCCACAATATGTTTTTTCCTCTCAATATCGCCATTCAGTTAATCAAATATAACGTATCCATCATTTCTACCCCAGATGTTTTGTTAACAAAGTTGAGGCCTGTAGCCAGGCAAGGTACTAGGGCTGCGACGGTTGTCCGTTTAACCGGTTAACCGACCGATCGATCGACTACAAGGTCGCCGGTTCTCTAAACGTTTAACTGTTTTTGTGTCTTCAAAATTCAAATTGTTACTTTCCGCAGGAGGAAGGAAAGGGTCTTTCAGGGGACGAAATGAAAAAAGATGGCAAACACAAACTCCCACCTATCTAAGGAGCGAGGCAATTGAAAATTTAGGTCAAGTACCCGGCTTTTGCAGTTATACCTCTGGTGACGGCAAATGACCTTTGACCTCCAGCGCGTAGATTCCTCTTTCGAACATGATAAAGCTATACCCAAAAATGAAAAAATGTCGGTCATTCCTATTTTGAGATATTGTGTTCACAGGGTTTTCAGGTTTTGACACCCAGGTGACTTCAAATTCACTTTGACCTCTACCCCAAACAATGAGGTCCTTTGCATCAACGTGACAAATACCAGGTATGAAAAGTGTCGGTCACTTCTACCTCGAGATATCGTGTTTACAAAGGAATTATAACAAGCATACACACAAACAGGTATGCAGAGATAAACCCTTACGACATAACCGTTGCATAGACTCCTTGTCAAGGTCCGGTAAGGAATCAAAAAGAGTCCACAGCTTTTAATAGTTAGGCTTTTCAACCTGTTGAGAGTAGAAATCTTCGTAGTTGAAAGCTGTAGGCCCACTTGCCAAGCTCTTGCAACCGGCACTTCACAACCGTAGCAACTGACTTCAACTAATTTCCCTTGTTTTGATCTGTAGCAACTCCCTGCTTTGATCGTGGTTTCCGTCTATCTCTTGAATAGCTTCGTATGCATGTTACCAAACACAACCAGATTTCCGCCAGTGCTATCCAATACCCGAAAAAGGGTACATCCATTACATATATTAAAACGCAGTGATGTGGAGTGGACATACAGTACTTCAATGATGTAGCGCTAGGGAGCTGTAGGGCTCCCTGATTTTACATTTTATAAGTCACTAACGTAACAATAACAATAAAACGCATGTCTATAAACTCAATGCCAACGCTGATAGATTCAATTCTTTTCATGAAAAACTCATTAAAAATTGTCAATACCTGTATATATATGCACTGGAGTGGCTATGGCATTTTTATACTGTTGACTCTAGAAGTACGCATTCCAACACGACAAACAGATACGACTTAAACGGAGTATCTCCCTGCTTCTACTGTCCAAACACATGTAAACTAGAGCAGCTATGCTGCAGAATCTCAATACTTTTATGCATGATCAATGAATGGTACAGCCATGAAGCAGTGGAATGATGTGTTTAAGTTTTTCATGATACAACAGAAAAGAGCAAACATCCTTTTGGTGACCAGGTACAGTATTATACAGTACATGGAAATGAAATATGACACAAACTTTCCATGTCACGTATTCTACAGCACAGGTTGGTTAAGCTATTGTGGTGCACTGTTGTCATTCAAATATTTATAGCAGAGATTTATAATATCCTGATAGTGTACATTTTTATGGTAAAAATTGAAAATGTTATCAATTAAAACAAAAAAATCAATCATGATGCTTTTATACTAAAAAATGATCTTTGCAAAAGCACACTAACACTACAAAGCACAAGTTATTTTCCAGCTAGATAAAGATCAGTCTTATAAGAAAAAAAACTTTCTGACCAGTTCCAACAAAAAAAGTTTTCCTACTACCACTTTCCTACCTAATTTTGCTAACATCAACCTCATATCTCTTATATAATCTCACTGAAACCTCTTGGTGAAGAGCACAACTTTTGAAGGTTGAGAGCTACTGGCATCCTGTTTGGAAACTCAACTGTAAATAAACTTCTCCATTACAAGACAATGGCTGGGCAAACATCTTAGTCAGACCAGACAAGATCATCTTAACAGTTACCCTATGCTTGACTTAACAGAGGCTTGAGGCCAAAGACAAAATAGCAGACTAAAACACACACGATTGCATGATGGGAAAAAAGGAGTATAAAACAATGGGCGGAAAAGAAACTTTCTTTTGCACAACTTTTCGACCACTTGTCAGAGAGGAAAAAAAACTAAATCAACCTATCAGATTATCAAATTAAAATTCTGACTAAGTAATTGTACAAAAGTATGTTCTACAAGATATTATGATCAAAATGTAAACTCTACCAAACATGGCCATGCTGAATAGGATTTTAGCTTACAGCTAGCAACTAGCTAGTGTGACAATACATCAAAACATGTTATGTTTTGAGATATAAAATCAGATCGTGTTAGTGGTCTGATCAGTTTTCCGAATGAACGGTCACCATAACATTTGAAGGCATGAACTTGAAATTAAAAGAATCGTGGGTCGCAGACGTGGGGATACTGTCTACAGTCTTACGATCCGTTGGTCCTCCATGTGTTCATGAGATCGTGTCGCCTAAACCTAACCTTTTGAACTAAGGACTTTTATCATGGGGTAACTAGTGATACGATTTTATTGGGGGATGGGACTGTGGCCAATGAGACGTTGCAAATGGGACGGGCCATTATAAAGTGGACCTTCCGCACTGTTTTTCTTTAATAATAGGCTGTAAAAGAGCTCCTTTCTTAACTTGCCAAACGGGAAGACAAATATGACTTAGGAGTGACGGCAACAGGGATACGAAGTAACGACAACACGTACAACAGTTGGTATTTGTTAGGGTGGTGAGGAGTTAGTCAGTTAGATGGCGTTTTACCAGTGTTGTTGATTTTTTTATTTTTTTTTTTAATTAAAAAATAAAAAAATGGATTTTAATGATTTTAATCGGACTTTAATGTTTTTAATCAGATTTTTTTTTTTTATTTTTTTAAATTTCTAAAATGTATGATGTCACAAAACTTCCTGGACATTAGTAGGTACTCCTAAACCTGCAAAGATGGAGCTTTCAGCATCCCCAAATATCTAGGTCTATCATTTGCAAACAAAAACAAGGAAAAATGTATGGAAAAATGAAAAAGTAATAGCCTAGAAGTGTGTGCCGTGTATACAATATACTGTAAGTTGACCCCTCCCTGGTTGATAATATTGCATGGAACACATGGCCAAAGTATTGTGTTATTTTGCTTTCAAAGAAAGGGATTTCAGATGAAGAAAATTTGGAGAAAATAACAGTATGTTCCGAAAGGAAAATGCCAACTAAACCGGTGCATAAACACCAACAGTCTTGAGTAGGCTACATGCATGTATTTTAAACTAGGGAGTCTAAACACCTCCCTGGTTGAAACAGGGAACTGGTATTCCCTGCTACTAAACTCATTGCACCATATTTTGTACCAATTCTCCTAACCTTCTTACTGAAGCCCCTCCCACAATTGTCTGAAATTCTTCCTCACCCAGACACAATCTCAGTATATTGCTTCAGGTCGGGTATAGAAAAAATCAATTTATATAATCAAAACATTCTCAGTACCGTTTATGCTGTGCAATATAAGCTTTGGCACTCTGCATTGTCTGAATTAGCTGTCAATCAAAGAGCTGAGCCAATTGAGAATTTCGGTACCCGGGTCCCAAAATTGTAGTTTGGGGTGAGAGGTTTGGCCCTTTAAGGAAGTAATGGTTGATTGAAGTTGGGCTCTTTTGCCACAACTTCATGTTGTTTTATGTCCCCAAGTTTCGCGCACCCTAAATTTTTAGTGATGGCGTCCTTTGTGGGAGTAAAATCAGGTACTACATACCTCAGGCGTTGTCAAAAATTGTGTTTTGTCAGTTTCTCGGTCTTTGAATGAGTTCAAAGTGATGAAAACTGGGTTTTTTGACGAAGTTGATGACTGTTTTCCATTCATTTTAAACTAGAGGCCTGGTGAAATTTCCCTCCGTTTAACCCCCCAAAATAGCAACAAGTTGCAGTGAAAACAGTTTTAAACATCGTTTGTGCCCAAGAAATAGTTTATCAACATCAGTATTATTACAGATGTCCTAAGGACGGGATAAATGATTGGAATGTAGAACATGTCGACTGCACCCGGTATCACTACCTCAACTTTCAAGGCAAATGTTTTAGACCCCTTGCCATAATAGGGAAAAAAGATTTTACATCGCTCTGCTTCGCACTACTGATCATGGGCGTCCGCAGGTATAGGCAAGGGGGGCACTTGCCCCCCCCCCCCGGAAAATCAAAAAGTTGAAAAATCGTATAAAAATCAAAGCAAAAACCCGAACAAAACGTGTTTTCCAAGTTTCTATGCGAAAAATAGGCTTTAGAAATGCCATTTCCGGCGATCTGGAAAGCGTTTTGGGCTGAAATTTTCGCATGCTTTGTGTCAATTCATGGTAACTTGGAGGTTTTGCCCCTCCCTAGAAATTTTGGCCCCCCCCCCCGACTTTTTTCTGCGGACGCCCGTGCTACTGATACATGTTAACATGCACAACATATACATGCACAACATAATACATAGACTGTCAAAGTCTTACTGTAAGTGGCGGTTAACATCGTGTGACCAAGAAAAAAACAGATTTGTGACACTGCTTCCACAGCTTTTCAAAAAAATATCGCAGTAGAAAATGAGAAAGTATATTTCAAAATCCAGAACGACCTTAAAGCAAAATTGAACTCAAAATGGATATATTTTGATGAAAAATGTCACGCTTCTAATATTTAACGATCAAATGGCAACACTTCTGTGTTGCTACTGCGATATGGTGATATTTGTATGGTATCCTATTTCTGGGGTGCGGGATATTTACGGTCATTGACTATACCTGATATTTTCAACTAGTGGTTGTGTGCATTTTTGAGGAGGGACTTAGCATGAGGTAGCCATACTGTCTAATACAGTTCTATTTGAGGATCCTACTGTCCTGAGCTAACTTCATGTACAAGGCTCATGATCACTGTGAATTGATTGATTTGATTTTTTTCAATGAAATACATCTCACTTACTGTAAGTCTTGATACACTGTAGTCTATGGAGTCATAAATTAGGGGTGCACATTGTGTTTAATCATCTTAACTGTGTTTTGTGTTCAAATTAGTTGAATTCCATGAATAAAACGATTATAAATAACTTTTTCTGACCATAAGTACAATTTTCCCATTAGCGTGATTTAAATCAGTGATTTTTTTGAAAAAAAAAATCATTTGATTAAAATCGCGATTTAAAACAGTGGTTTTAATCAGTGTGATTATAATCAAACAACCATGCGTTTTTGATATACAGTAGTTGATATAGTTTTGTATAGTTGTGGTTCACTGGCTTGGTTTCCCTACTCCATTGCTTTTGCTGAGCACCAAACACAATGGCAGTAGCTCCATTTTCAAAGTTTTCGGTATGGCCCGGTCAAGATTCGAACTCACAACCTCCCGACTGCAAGTCTGATGATCGCATTAACCACTTGATCATGCAGTCGGTCACACCAGAGATTAACAACAAAGGAACCTTCCGCCGTTGAGGGTGATGCTTACAATAAGCAGAGGAGAGGGGAAAATTCCGAACTTGAAAACCCTCCTATAAACACATTCAGAACTACAATTTAACCAGTATTCTGCAGAAATTCTCAAGCTCCTTAGTCCTTTGATTGGCATATCAAATTCAAACAATTGCAGTAGCTCATTTTACACAACAGGTGCCGGAAGTGTTCTGATTGTGCACATAAGGACCTTGTACACTCAACAGGGTACAGTACTATGTCCTGTACTGGGATTGTGTTTCTATCAGAGGCGTACGCAAGAATTATGTGACAAGCAGTATGCTACGTGATCGCTGGACTCGGGGAAGGGAAAGGGTATTCAAACACTCATATTTCATATTTTCAGGTGAACAGTGAACACCCCCTCTCTTTTGAGAATCCCTGAAAAATGGGTCCCCTTACGCGCGATGTGGTGCTATATGCTATCATTTGAAATAAAATTTGTTACAAAATTTGCGTAAGTTTAGGAACTAAAATAAAAGAACATCAGTGATCGTCAGCCTAGGGAGGGGTGTACAAAAAAAAGGGGTGTAAAGGGGAATGGGTTCCCCTCCCCCTGTGAAAATTTTTGAAAAATTATGTGTCCTTAAATGCAATTTGGTGCCACATATGCTACCTGTTGAAGTTAAATTTGTGTTACTAATTACTACGCTATTTTTTGGATCTAGAAGAAGTTGGCATCCGTGGAGAAGGCTTGACCAACTGACCCCCAGCTGCGTACGCCACTGGAACATAAGTTTTAGAAAGATGTGGAGGGACTGGAAGTGAATAGGTTTGGGAGAACTCTTTTGTTTAGGGTAACGACGCCAGAAGTGTTAAGGTGTAAAAAATGCTACATCTGTACTATATCACTTTAATCTAAATGAAAAAGATGTACAGTAACTTAGTAATCAACTGAATCATGCCGAGCAAACATTCACAACAGCATTGTTTCCATGGTAACATTATTTGAGTTGGGTTAGAAGTACCGAGAATGACTGACATGGCTGCGCTCGAAGCCACTCATTCAAAACCTCTCAGTGCCCTTCGAATATCAGCTCTCTTCTTCTAAATCATAATACAAAGCATGGTAAGGTTAGGCTTCTAGTATATTGTTTTTCTGCGTTATCCTCATGTGGTATTTATACATATATGAAATTGAAAGTTGAAACAGTTCCCAAGGTAACATCGAACTATTAAAATACCCCAGTGCTCCGTAACCCTGCATGGTGCGAACTACAGCTGGTGGTCTTTTTCAAAATACGATGCCTACGTACTTTTGATAATTGTTGTTGTTTTCTCCTGGCGCTAAACCAGCTGAGCAACTTTTTCATTTATTTGTCAATCAATACATTCTCACCGACATGACATTAAAAGGTAGGCTAACGTTGTTAGCATAAGTTTGGCAAATTTTGGTTTTTTTTAGTTTGTCACATGTGTAATTAGCTTGCCAGTCGATAAAATATTTATTGAATTATATGTGTCGTCATAGATAGTATTTACTGTAGGCTGTCTGTTTATGTTGTTATGTAGTATAATTAATGAAGCCTACCAGAGCGCGAAATCGAGCCTAGCGTTGTCAAAGGTCTGGTGACATGAAAACAAAGCTGAGTATTTGATGTGAACAGCAGTAGAAACCTAAACAAACGTCACAAATCCCATCCTAACTGATCAAAAATTCACCCTTTTATGGACTAATTTCTGATGTATGAAAACGCACTAGCAAATCTTGTAACGTCGAAAGAGGGCCATGTCACATATGGCTAATGTAATCACTTGTTTTGGAAACCCTCATTTCAAAGACATGTGTAACTTAAAGGCATATTTTCGTCATCCCAAACAGTTCCAATTCTCCCAAACTACTTACTCCTAGCCCCTCCCACATTTATCTAAAACTCGAGTTTTATCCAGACACAATCCTAGTTTATTGCTTCATGGCTTGTCCCAGTGGCCGTACAAGTCCATAATGTGTAATCAAGACATTCTCAGTGCCCATGCTGTGTAATTTAGCTATGATGCATTGTTTGAATGTGATGCCAATCAAACAACTGTACCAATTGAGAGTTTTGATATATGTACACTGAAACTGTGGTTTTGGGTGACGAATGACTGCCTTTAAGTATATTCCAGCGTCTAGGGATTAATTTTGAAAGAATAAAATGTATGCTTGATAACCACCGGCGGTGTCTGTTTCCAACCGTAATCACATGACTTATTAAGAGATAATCACTATAGGGTTAGAAAAAGAAATCATAGCAGTACTGCAGTACAACACTCAGTATAATCGTTTCTGCACAAGCAACAAGTTACTACAGAAACATTCAAACTTTAAGGTGTATCTTGAGAAGCTGAGAACAGCAAAGGATACTGCCATTATTCCAACAGATTTTTCCTAAGGAAACCTCACTCCTTAAAGGGTCACTGCTCTCACCATTAACAACAATTTTTGTATGGGTTAACAGAAATTCTCAGTTGGCTCAGCTTTTTGATTGACAGCTAGTTCAAACAATGAAAATCACCATAGCTCATATCATACAGCCTGTACTGTACTGTACTGTGCTGTACTGAGAGTGTTTTGATTACACATTGGGGTCTAAGCTGTGTACTCACCTTGAAGCAATAAACAATGTGTCAAGATGAGGATGAATTTTAAGCAGTTTTGGGAGGGGTTTAAGTATGTAGGTTGTGAAAATTATAACTGTTTGGGACGAGAGAATCAGGCCTTTGAAGTCATGCCGTTTGTGCTGACATCTTACACTGCATTGAACAGTTTGGAATTTGGCACGACGGTAGAGACATAAATGATGTGTGCAAAAATGGTCACTAAATGCCCATACAATTGCCAATAGTCCCATAAGCTGCTAGGAGGTTGTACAGAGATACATAGGCCCACACACGGCGGGTGAGGGCATGATGTGGCCTGCTTACATCAAAGGCCACTCGCATAATAGGGCCCTACGAGTTCATGGACAAAAGACTGCGAGGGTCCCCAAACTAAAGGGGCTCCAATCCCAAAGAAAAGCACCCTGTGATTTAGCACACACCAGCTCTTCTTTCGTTGGGAGGGGACCCTCTAATTACACGGACGGGGTTGCTGAACACTGTCCAACCATGGAGTTACCAACGGCCACTCGCTTCACAGCTGCAAAAGTCTATAGCCTATTCATGGCCTATCTTACCTCATAAATATTCAGTCCTTTTTACACCAACAAGCACTTGATGGCAGATTTCCATCGATAAACGTTTTTAATAAATATTTTACAATACTTAAGTATGTTTACTATTTAGCAAGCCTTTCGCGTTTGCTTCCGTTGAGATCATGAATTATCTAGAAAGCTTTTAACTGTTAGGATATTCGATGCTAATTCCCATTTTGCGTGATTAGGCCAGGCCCCCATTAAAATTGCGAAGAGCTATAGTGCCATTCAATTTAATTCGATAATTAGCCCCTGTCGAAAAAATGATCAGTTCAAATACAGGGACTCTCGTTATCAAGATTGTAATATACCGGAAAATAATGGTAAGGCGGACTCGCACATATTGACCCCGCCCCCCCCCCCCCCCCCCTCCGTTTGGACAGCTGCACAATGATCAACTTCTGTATTTGTTACACGAATCTACACGTATGTGCGTTCTTAAACTGAGTAACAAACCATAGTCGATCTAATTTTCCCATTTGAACAAGTTCGTCAGATGTCCTTCAACAATTTTGCTCATGTCTCAGATTTGCCCCAATTTTTACCGTAATGTCATTTATCTGAAATCCGAGGTTGACGGTCCCCATAGCCATGTTATTTCGCAGGGGAAATGGTAGTCCCGTGCTCCCAGAGCACTTTGTTTTAGGCATATCTCGGGTGGGATAAGTGTGTGGGATTATTGTTTGGGTTATAACTAACTGAATACGATTAGAGTCGTTCCAGGACTGCCTTTTCAGCGATCTTCCGTTCTAGTGTATTTTCTCTCTACGGTACGCTATCGACCATTGCCTGCTACTGCCAGTGCCTTCTAACTTCACCATTCCATGATGAGGTTACTACCTCGTGTATCAGAAAGTTTACAGCTCCCTGCGAAGGTAAACAAACCTCGCAATGCCAATAGACCACATATCCAGATGACAATTACAAAGAATTGTTTGATATGATTTTGGTAATGGTATTATACTGTAGCAAATAATGCGCACCAACATACTGTCCCCCCAATCCTTTCTAATTATTTTTTGGATAAGGGTCAATTAATATACATTTTAGGCCCATTCAGAGGGCGAAATCAGTTAATTCTTAGCATAGGCTTTCTTGTAAAACCTGTAAGCTGATAGAAGGCTACTTACCTACTGTCTAAAACCCTATGAGTGGATGATACCTGTACGTGTCCAGCATGGAAAAAAGTAACACAAAAAACGTAGTTGAAGAGCTAATGATAACGAAAACAATGAAGTATCAAAAAATCTGTTCAAAATCGATCAATTTTGGTCCTATATAAGGACACCGTTCAAGGGTAATAATCCCGTTCAATCGCACAACCGTTACAGGTATCAAGAGAAACGCAACTTCAGCCAAATATGACCTGTTCAAAAAGCTGTACACTGCTATTGGATGTCATATCACAATAATACCCTTCAATTCAACTGGGTACGCACAAAGCGAATAATACAAGTTCATGGGCTTACCACAGACCTGGTTTCACTAGGGAACAAATAGCTGTGGAGATGCTGATCCAACCTGTGACTATTGTATACGAGGATTTATTGAGTTATTGGCTGTAACGGCTTACGGATGTCCTTGGGAAGAACCGCTGCTTCACAATCAACATGTGTCATGTGTCTTTGAAGAGTTCAGTTTGACCTCAAACATCGGGCGTTGAGTGCGACTGTGTGTACCTGAATAGGCGCGTGTACTTCAGGAGTATGACTATTGAACTTTCCTACTGACAAATTATGCTAAGCTTTCAAAGGTGTTGGTAGGCTTACACACATATAAGTGACAGATTGCATATCTTGTAGAGGTGAATAATAAAGGGTGGACCTAAAATTTACAGCATGACAGAAATAAATCAGACCCAACATTCCTGAGATCATCGCGAGTATGCTCCGTGTTAACCTCTATCGTTTGCCAAATTCACGCTGCCACTTGACTACCGACCTAACTTATTCATACCTCATAAATAACTACCCTGGAGATTATGAAGCCCCTGGAAGGCAAGTGTCGTAACCTTCGTTCTAAATGTCTCGCCAAAACTGGAGCAATGGGAACTCCTGTGATCTTTTAGGAGGCCTGTAAAAGCATACCCCCTCTACAATTCCATCCGTCCGAAATCAAAATGCTCATGCAAATTCATGAATACTATAGAGGCGCAAGCTTCTCACACAAACGGGCCCGCAGTCTCAGTCCAACTGTTTTTGCCGGTTGGAAGAACGCCAGATATTTAGACATTTTCATTTTTCCACCCTAGGAGTACCAGTAGTCAATTTGGTCTACCTTGTGTACCTCGGATGATGCCAGCTCAACTGGAAGCCCGAGGGGTGCAGAAAAATTAAAATAGAAAAAAAAATCAGTTTTTAATTTATGTGCAACGGTAAGTTTTCATGGATACGTTTGAACAAACTGCGAACTGACGCTAAAAAAAAGAACGAAAAGATATAAAAGAAAACAAAGAAAGAAAAAACTTCGAAGTTTCTGCAGGCTGAAACGGTGTCATGCGTCAGTTTGCGACGTTACCTCTGCATAGGCTACCAGTTCGGAGGTTGGCTACTCGGTGGCCCTTGGTAACAAAAATGGTTACTCACTTCAGGGAGGTGTTTACAATAAAACCTGCCTACTCACTCATAGATGAAGGAGAAATAGCTCAAGAAACAAAATTTGGCACTGAGTTCTAACAATGCTTTGGACGCCAACTGTTGGGTGAGTTTGTGCCAAGTGTGTGTTTGGGGGGGGGGGGGTGCAGCTGGTCCATTTATTCTTCTATCCCGGTAAATGTTTAAGAGGAATGGCCCCGGATGCAAACTGGTGCTAAATGCTTTAATATTTGAAGTAACTACAGTATGAAAACTTCGAAGATTTCAAACCATGACCCTAAAAGCGTGGGGTACTCAGCTGAATTACTTCTACCTACTATGCCTAGTTGAACTTATGAAACAAGAATAATCGGGAGAAAATTGAAAAAGAGTGTATAGGGTTGTCGACAGTTGTCGGATTACAGGATCAGACGGGAGTATAAACTGACAGGTTTGTTAACAGTGGCACCCCTACCAAGCGGGGCGGGAGGCAACATGCCGCATGGGGTGACCCCGAATCACAGTTTGTCCCCAAGTATAAATTTACTGTAAAGTGTTAAAGCGACAGTTATTTGTAGGTAGAGTGAGGTGTAAATGAAGTAGAAATATGAAATGGCCCCGACTCGATACCTAACTTGATCCAAAAAAAGAAGTTTACTTCAACGCATTACCTGAGGTGAAAGTTTGTGTCAGGGGTAGTGTGAGGTGTAAATAAAAAGAAAAAATCAACTGACTTTGGCGTTCCACTTAGATTAGTATATTTCCTATCATTGGCATAGTAATGTGGGACAACTTTCCGTTGGACCGTTTCCGCACACCTGTATAAAACAGTCCCACAGTTTTGCCCAACAAATGGTAGTGGTACATTTTATCTCGTAGTTTTCTAATCATTGCACAATTTGCTCCTGTTTCATTGAAGTTGAACGTTTAACGAACAAACGATCTGTATGATTTTACTTATTAGGCTGGAAAATGCCGTTTCCGGCTGTCTACGGGATCGTAACTTTAAAAATATTCTGTACACTCCTCACCAATGATAAGAACGCTCCGCTAGCTTAGATTCCATTAGTCTTTCGCACAACATAAACGTTTTCTGCACCCCACCAAACTATTCATCACGCGGAGGCTGAATCCGCCCTTGGCCGATCCAATTCCTTTACCATCACAAATGAAGGTGGTACCAACAATTCTGAGCATGAACCGGAAGTACCGTAGCTCAATTGTTGTACACTGATCCCCAAAACATAGTCTACTGGTAATCGGGTATTGGCTCCCCACCCATAACAAAACATCCTTGTCCACTGACCTCGTACACTCACTACCACACTCAATACTACACGTTTCTTACGAAATAAGATGTTACGTCTGCATTTTGTAGCGAGCAAACTGACTACAATTCCTTTACCATCGCGAATGAAGGCGGTACCAACAATTCTGAGCATGAACCGGGAACAGCTAAATTGCTGTCTAGCAATTCCCTTACATGAAAGACAGGAAGTTTTACAGACGGCGAATATGTTTTGCTGGTTTGAGATTTTCAGAAAAGGATATCAGTGTTGAAAAATTATACTGGTAAAATATTATTGACGAGAGGTTAGGAGAGGACGGTTTTAAGCTTCAAACTCGAGAATCATGAAGTACCTGCATATAAGTGATACGCAAAATTGACTCGATCAAAATAGGGAGTGGATAGTATTATGTAATAGGCCTAAGGTAAAGATGCGTTTAGATTGCAAAAGGAATGTCTGATATTCAATAATGTAGCCAAAACTCTGTCAGAAGTTTGCGCCTTTTATTGGAAAACCAACACAACAAAATTTCCTCATAATTTAATGACTAGTGATAATTGATTTTTCCTACTCCCGTAAGTTCAGTGTTTTCTGGTACTGTTCGATTACAGGGCTATTTTTTGCTGGCTTCAACCGGATTCCCTACAAATATGTGTTTCAAATGTTCACACACGAAGCAAACATCTAGGCTTTCAGATCAAAAGCGATCTAAGTCTCATGCTAGGCAAGAAGTTTTGAGAATAGGAAAATACCAACGCAGGTTTTACTGCAACTCTCTCATCTGAAATGTCCCTTCCCATTCTCGCCGTCTCTATAATTTTCTGATTTTAAACCTTCAAGTAGTACTAGCTCCTGCTTAATTTGAACTATTTCGCAGACTGACAGAAAGTATTCCCTTTTCAAACGGCTGCTCATAGGAACCGTCTGCTCAAATTTGTGCGACACGGTTACGACCTCTTCATACATAGCAGTCACTTCAAAAATGAAAACGAAAAATAAGAAAACCGATATGAGAAAATCTTAAACGTTAATAACAGAAAAAAAAAACTTGGGTAAAGATTATCATTGATGTCACTAGTCATTTACATGCGGTTAAACACTGATAACCCTGCAGCTTGCGCATAAACTTCACTGAAAACCCCAAATCAACAGATTACCTTAAAGCATTAAAAACATCGCAGTTTTCTTTTTCAGCCACGGTAGCTTCTAATATCCATAACTGTCTGTCATAATAAGTTGCTGCATATGAGATGGTTCCGGGCAAAGCAATGGAGATTCAAAATGAAGTTTAAAACTTCTAAACCGGGAGCTCACTTGAGTACGCATAGTGGCATAGGAAGCAATATGGAAGTGGGGGCGAAACTATATTTGGACCACACACCTCACCGTACTCCACTGACCAAGAGGTACATTTTTGAGAAACAGAATTTTCGCTTTTTTACGAGGAAGAGGGAATATTTTTTTTAATGAAAAATGAAATTTCATAAACCATTTTCTCAAATTGAAATATGCACTGAAATTCCGTGTAAATATTCGTTTTTGCCAGTCACGCTACACTAGACAACATATCCAGTATATCTATGCCCTTTGCAAAGTTGAACATTGATAACATTTTGACACAAAAGAATCCATCTACACAGACTACTCAAGTGACAGGGTTGAAAGGTATGTGATTATAGGTGTATGTGAGAGCGTTTGAGGACGTTAGACCAATGATTCCCTGTGTGAAATATGAAGTCTTGCTCGAAAGAACATCTTAGCGGAGCGCTGCCTTCAGTTGGCGCGGAGCGTGCAGAATTTTTTGGAGACTCCTCAAGCAATTGGAAGAGGCTTGAAAGTAGTAGCCCAGCAGGGGTGGGGGAACAGACTTTTTCAGGGGAAAAGGGCAAGTACCCCAATGCTTCGGCCCCTATCCCCAGTCCCCCTCCCCCACCCCCCGCTCTTCCTACTGACAAAGCACCTTAAAAACGTTATAGGATGAATGTTGTTTCGGACTGTGTTACTTACAAAATATGATCATTTTTGCCTTTGGATTTTGTCGACAATGAGTTAAAATACAGACTGTGCAAAAATTCAACTCAATTTGACGAAATTTTTGCGCTATTTTTTGACTACATTACTCTGTGACATGCTATTTTCGACTAGCTATTTTCTCGGGAAACACATACACATCATTCAAGGCTCTCTAGCTTCGATCTACTGGGAGCTGGGGGCACAGAAAGAGCCTAATTCAAAGTCACGGTAAGTCAATGGGACTTATTATTATTTTCCCGCTATAAAGATAATGCCTCTATGAGTAGTAAAGGAGAGACATCCTTTAATAAAGTAACTGTTTTATGGCTGATTTCTACTAGTATTAATCCATAAGTAATTATGCTAAATTAAAAAAAAACACAAAAGCACAGGATGAAGTCACTGTGACAAGTCTATAAAACGACTACTATACTTCGCATTTGCATTTGCAGAAAGGGGTCAGATATTTTACGGATCCGTCAAATCGTGTTTGTTTAGCATCATGCTCCGCATACGAAAGAGCAATGTTTTACTTGTTGATCAGATGCCTTAACCAGGCGCGTAGCCAAGGAGGGGGCGAAGGGGGCGACCGCCCCCCCCCCCTTGGGCAAGTCGGGCTTCGCTAGAAATACCCACTCTCCTTTTCCCCGCAATATTGCTAAATAGAAATTCCCTCATTTTCTGCAATGTTTTTATAGATGCGCACAAGATGCACAAGAAATACATAACTGCATAGCGCCACTATTTTAAAATAGCAGCAGCAGGATGGCAGGAATGAAATGCGTTTTTTGGTCTTTGCACCCACCGCGATTTTTTTCATACAATGTATATAAGGACTTTCCCCATGGGATAAATACGTTAGATTAGATCATAGATTATTACACTCTATGGATTAGATACGGTATGCTGAAGTTGAATTAGGATAGGCCCACTTCTTTCAAAAAGTACTGTCCGTGAATTGTTCGTATTATATGAGCTGACCGTGGTTTTCTATCGGATTTCTGAATTCATGAGAATTCAAATATCCCTTATGCACCATAGAAAAAATATTATTATATTATTATTGTTTGTGGTGTCTCATAAAGTGATCTAGAGGCATTTGTTTATAAATTTTCGGCTCATTTTTATTGGATGCTCTCCGCCAAGCCAATGGTGGTGCAATGCTCAAGTGATGTTGCCACAGCAGGGGTGGGGTGCAGGGTTGGGAGCATGTAGGCTATGTGAGCTAAGCATGTAAAACATCAAGAAAAGGCTGCTTTCTACAATCTGAGTGATTTGTAGAGTTAAAAGTTTCTAAAGCTCATCGGGGCATTGCATCATTTTTCACAGACTACTTGTAATTTTCAGTAATTGAGAAATTGTATACATGAGATCTATATTTCAAGGCTAGATTCTTGCAGCTAAAATGACTCAGGAAGGGCTGTTTCCGGCCATCTGGGGGGGGAGGGGTTGTAAAACTAAAAATTTTCTTGTACGCTCCGCGCCAACTAATGGTGGCGCTCCGCTTAGATAGTCTCCACGAGTTTGCACCCCCCTTGGCAAATTTCTGGCTACGCCCCTGGCCTTAACTGAACAGCAAAGGGCTATTTAGGAACGCACATTAAGCTATGAGCTAGGTGTAAATGAACCTCTCCAAACTGTAATTAAACCTTTGGGGAGTACGCCCACGGTAACCGTGATCGGTGTTTGAATCTGCTTCATTTCCAAAATAGCACCATTTTGCATCTCAGCAATCCCAAAGAAAACCCCAAATTTTCAAATTTCAGTACACGCCAACTTCAAGATGACGTTCAAGGTTCAAAGTTCTTTAAAAGTAAACACGTCAGGAAAGTAAATCTGTCGGTAGAGATCATGGGTTCATAAACACCTTACAGTTAATCGAAGCCTGCAGCTTCGATTGTTGGATTTGCTCAGTTTGTCAAGTGAACTCGTCCTTCCTTTCTTGGCTCGGCGTATGAACATCTTCAGTGTGATGCTACTCTATTTATACACACGAACAACACTAACTTTACACAGCAGTCTGCCACGCAGTTATTTTGACTTTTTCATGAAGGGGAAATTTCGACTATTTCCCCGATTTCACCAACTTGACGGTGTTCCAACAGGATAATCAGCCTATTTGAGGCATGTAGGAAGTCTTCTTTTCAAAGGATGATAAGTCGTTACGCAGTTCTATGACTTTCTTTATATACTTGATTTGATCACTCATAAAATAGTCCCAGACTTGAACGCTTGTTTATCAGGCTTGTCAACCGTTACAAGTCCGTTGGCACGTCTCAGCTCAATCTGCGTATGTACATATGCCGAATCTGAGGTAGAAACATCTTACAGCCCATCTGTTGCCTGCGTGAAAGGTACGTTCCTGACAAAATGGTAAAGTTGTGTTGGTGGCAGAACATTTTTCTCTGAGAATGTGAGCATGGTAGGCCGTTTGCTAATTTTTGTGCAGCACTTAACATTTTTTACTCGATTGAGGCTTGGAGTCATGTGGTTCAATATTGGGCTTTTTCGTTTCGTTTCAGACCATTTTCAGAGGCTTCGTTCAGTACTTGCCTACAAGTACAAACCATCTAGTTCCCTAGTAAGTTTTAGACCTGTTCGAAGAGGATGACGCATGATATGCTCTGCATGGGGGTTTTAATTAATAGGTCCGCTCAAGATGTTATCCAGGAAACTGAAAATATCCTGGGCATTCACGGGCAATGTGTCCAAAGTCGGCCTGACAAGTACCTTCCGGTAGCTTTTTTTAGGGATTCCTCGTCATGTTTTACGTCAGCTTTCAATGTGGAAGTATTAACTACCGAACTAAGTTTGTTTTTCTCCCTTTCCCCCAAGGTTTACAATTCTTCGGAAATGAGGCTGCTGTAGTCAAAGTACTGTAGTAGTCAGTTAGATTAGGCTTACAGCTCAGTTTGAAATCCATGTACTCTAAGGTTGTAAATGCGAGTTAGTGGCGTAGCTACGATATTTTCCAGAGGGGGCAAAGGTATGAAATTTCCTCAAAACATTTCCCGGTCAATGTGCATATATTTCATATAAAATATGCAAATTTACAAGCATAACAACATTTCCATGGCATTATAAAATATCACCTGCATTGTAAACTGTAACACAGAGCAATGAGACAACAACTTAGTTTATTTTTGTCAACAATATCTGGTTTATTTGTATGTACCAACGCAGTGGCCTACACAGGACTTCACTAAAGGGGGAGGGGCATGCAGTATGTTGAGTGGTCGCCAGCCTGGGTGAGGAGTCTAAGGGAAGGGGAACACCCCTCCCTCTTTGAAATTTTTGGCGTTTTCAAGGAGCCTAGATGAAAAATGGTGCAAGATTTTCGACTTTGACAGGAACAGTGTTAAAAATTGAATTGTGGTTGTTCATGAGGGTAAAACGGAACCTTTTGTGTCTTTACGTGCATTCTCATGCTATTTACGCTACCTTACGGAGTAAAACTTGTCATTAAATTTGCATCCTTTTAGGAGTCAAAATAAAAGACCATCTATATTGATATAAAGGCGAAAAGGGGCATTTTAGTTTGAGGTTTGTCTTGGTCTCAACACCTTATTCTGCCGTAAAGATTATCTAAGGGGAGCGCCACCATTTGTTGGCGCGGGGGGAAGAGAAAAGTTTGAAAATCAGACCCCTCAGATAGCCTGAAATAGCATTTTCCAGATTTTTAACGAATCACTTCTTTTGTTGTTGCAGTAAAGTGTTCACTTCAAAATTTGTTTGCAAACTGCAAAGTGATCAGAGAGTTAAGAGCTACTTTGACCCCCAAAATGTAATTTTGCCTAAAAGACTGAGTGGAGCGGCACCATTGGTTGGCGCGTAGCGTAGAGAAAATTTCGAAAAATCAGACCCCTCAGATGGCCAAACGTTGCGTATTCATGCTTGTAAAGAGAATATTAGCGTGTTCGATTTGCTTCCCTTGACTTACTCGAGCCTCGAGCTAGGGCTACGATGGTCATGCGCAGTTGACGAACGTTTTACGGTAATTATTGGAGAAGTTAGTTCATCATTTGAGCCGAAGCAACAGAAACCGGTCTAGTCTGGTCATAACGACCAAACAAAAAATAATCAATTCCGGCAATAAATTCGCTTTGAAAAAATGCCTCTTTAAGCCTTTCGATGAAATCACGTTTGATGATTTCGGGCCTTTCCTTCAAATGTGCACTGAAGGTTCGTCGACTACCCATGTGACGTCAGATAGCGCACCGCCTACCCTTACTTGACAATAGCTAATGGCAGAGCCCGTAGCTGGGTGGCAGAGCGAACTCTGGTACGTACGTATTACATGCGGCTCGCTTGTACGATGAACGTAGACTCGAAACAATGCTCATTTAAAAAATTCTCAAGAAATAACACTTGAGTGACTTCACTAATTCCGACATCAACCACTTTTCACAAGTCAGAGGTTTCATGTTTACCCCGCTGTATTTAAATGCTCAGAAATTGTTCACGAATGCTGTTGTTCGTTTAGCTGCCATGTTTTCCCAAAGCACGATGGGATATTTACCTAAGTAACCGACTCGAAGGGTCGCTCACTTGGGCCTGGCGCGAGTAAGCGCGAACACTGACGTCATTAGCTAATCGAACGTAGTCGTGCCAGACACGAGTTAACTCGGGCGAGTAATCGAACACGCTAGTTATATATATAAATATGCCGTTTTTACCTTTTAGCTTTTGTATGCAAAACTAACCAACTTACTAACTTGGCTGAATTAAAGACCCGCTGAATTGATGAAATTTCCTGTGACTGATCGAAATCCCATCTGTTAATGATTTTACCCCTCACATCATCTTGCATGGTAAAAGGAAAACTATTTCTCATCGCACCTGAACACCCTCCACTCCACTGTCCCCGTCTTGTACGTCTATGTCGGCCGGGGAAGGAGTCTAAGGGGTGGGCTTTCCCTTTTAAAGATTCTTAAAAAGGTAGGTGTCCTACGAAGCAATCGGTGCAACCAGTAGAATACAGAGGCTACCTTTTTTAAGTTAAAATTGGAATTTGACAGAATTTGCCCATTTTTAGGGATTGGAAAAAATTGGCATCTCAGAGAGGGGCTTGCAGATACAATCCTTCCCCTTAGAAATTTTTTTTTAAACATAGGGTGGCCTTACATTCAATCTGGTGCCACAGATGCTATCTTTCGAAGTAAAATCTGTGTTACTAGAATATTCCTACGTACTTTTGGGAACAAAAGAAAAATGGCATGCTCCAATACCCCCCCCCCCCCCCTCTTCGTACGCCACTGAAAGGAGGCCTGATAGTGGCTCGATCACACAGGATATCCTGTTAGAACAGCAGTCTGTTAAGTGTAGACTGCTAAATTCACCGAGTAAGTTCTAGCTTAAGGCAATGTATTCGGATCCTTTTATTGTTACACCCCAAGTAAGCAGAAAGCTATTTTCCCAAACTAGCCTGTAAGCCTTCAAGGATTAGGGTTAGAAACAAACTCTAAGTATGCCAATTGATCCCGTTCATTCTAATTTCTAGACTAACATTATGTTTATTGTAAGCCATGGATGGTTTAAGCCCATCCATGGTTATGTACGCAGAGTAAAATCGGTATAGTTTTAACCCCACCGGCTACTAGCTTTTTTTTTTTTTGGGGGGGGGGGGGGGTCTTATACTTCCTTTCACTGAATTCCCAAAGTGTACAACCCAGGGACTGTGTACAAGGTAGTCAAATTCTTAAGTTAGGTTTTACAACCTTTCGGTGTTAGTTTTCCTGTTTCAGCTGTTGTTAAATTCCTGAACAACAGCTTACTTCTTGTGCACTGGAATGCACTGATCATAACACCCGTGAGTATACAAGAAAACATTCAATCTGGCGCGCAGCGAGGACATTTCTGTGGGACGCGAGTCAGACCGGTTCATGCGACACTAACGAAAACTGGGTTAATTTTGGCTTGAAAATACGAATTATGTATGAGAAATGTCTCAAAATTTCTAATTCTCACAAAAATTTTGAGAATTGGGAAAAGGGAATATCATTCCATGAGTTTCTCCATTTTCATCAAATTTCCCCAACTGATTATTTTCCAGAGGGGGCAACTTGCCCCCCTGCCCCCAGGAGCTACGCCACTGGACTTAGTGCCATTAATTTCTCCCGACACAATTTTGTTAACATGAATAAAGTTGAAGTGTGATGGCGCTGTATTTTGCAAATTTGTTTTTTTTTTGTTTTTATTTTGTTTTTATGTGGGTGCTTAGAAGCAAAATGGTGCTATTTTGGAAACGTTTTGAAGCATGTTTAAACACCCATGACGAAAAGAGGGGCGCACTCCTTTTGATCAGCAAGACTACTTCCATGCAGAGATTCCCCCCCTCCCCCCCAAAAAAAACTTCCAGAGGTGGGGGCCATGATCCGGTCCACAACTGCATGTTAATGGAATTTTTGTCCGTTAGTGCTGAAGGGCTACATATCCCCCCCCCCCCCGCCCATGTTGTCGTTTGGTTTTTTAACTCGGGTTTTATAAAAACATTACCTTACGAGAGCACGTATGACACTCTTCCAATTCCAAGCATTATCACCACAACCGGCAATTTTAAATCACTTTGGGCAAATTGTGACCATTTTGTTTGTGACTTTGTATTCTGATTACTATAACAAAGAAACGTTTGCTTATTTTAACTAACACAATCACTTTTCTGTGCATGCCCGACTTTTAAACGGCAAAAAGTGGCCCATAATTTTTAAAACATTTAAATATTACAAATCTCCTCGTTTTCTCTTCCACGTAACTTTCATGATTCCAGAACATTAATATTGCATATCGACCACGGACTTCCTATACATGGAGAAAGCATACTGTATACGGTACATTGTCGCTATACCGTCGTGAGAGAAAAGGCGCACCAAGATGACTGTCTGCTATGCTTTTGTGTGAAAGTTTGCACTTGCTCAGGTACATTACCATATTTTGCAAAGAAAATTGAAATATTTTTGAAATAGGCCTATGGCAAGGTAAGGTCAAAATCACTTCACGCATTGCAGGAACATGGTATTGTTTCTCATTCAAGTTTAACTTTTGCTTAATTAAAGAGTCGTCGTCAAATCATACGATTTATAGCTTCACGGCGGCCATCTTGGTGCGCCTTTTTTGTCCCAGTCTACGTATCTACATATCTACAGATAGGACGTATACGTTATATGCTGTGTCAATCTATATAAGTCCGTGATATCGGCCAATTCAGAGACTGTCTCGTTTTGTGAGAGAATTACTGCCACGTGGTTCTCATTAGCCTTTCTTGAAATAGAACATTAAATTATGCTAAGATTGGGGTCAGTGTGCACAGGCTCGTATTCCTTTTGACTTATTATTCTCCTTTTGGCCCCATAATAAATTTGCCATGAAAACATTTGTCCACCCCCTTTAAGGAGGCGCACCATGTTTGACACCAAGTTAGACGACCAGTGGTTTCTTAAAAAATCAACTTAGACGAAAAAACCGGGGCTTTTACTTTTAATATAAAAGGTATGTGGTCTTAAAGTTTAAACGGGGTATCTGATTAGTTCAATACATAAAAGAGGATAAACTGCATCTGACCACATCTGTTGGAAATATTCAAACATGTCCTTCTGTTCTTCAAGGTATACGTAAGATAAACGTATAGATTTACGTCTAAACAGGTCATGATCGTAGAATACAGCTGGGCAGATGTCAACTGTCCCTTAGATTTCCAAACGGTAAATACATCGGGTGCTAAGAAATAGTGGCGCTCTCGGTAGGCAGCGTTTGAAATGCCTAAGAGGCTACGCCGCCTTAGTGTGCATAATGTGTTATTCAATGCTTTTACACAACGTGCTTCCCTTTTTAACTCTTTACAATATTCATCACCTTCTTTGCGGGCCTGCAAAGCTTCAGAGTGACTGCCGCCACAAGAGTATAGCGCCAGTCTGAAAGAAAAAGCTTTGTTTGCTTTGAGAGGTTACCAGTTAACATCTGAATCTTTTGTGTTATGTGGGCATTTTCTAAAAAGTCAATGCGTACTACCAAGTACCCTGCGGATCGGACTCAGCTCCATAGCTTCCAATCCTACCTATACCTTTAAGCCTGCTACGCAGATAAGTTACCAAATAGTTAACTCGCCAGAATATCATACCAACAGTACAAAAAGTCTTTTGAACGAAACTTACACTGTTAAAAATTTCTGTAAATTTACAGACTTTTTTAACTTAAACTTTCTGTATTTTTACTTTTAATAGAGATTTTCTGTATCTTTACAGACACTTTGTATTGCTACAATAAAAAAGGTAGTTTAACATGTATTTTCTGTTTATTTGAAAAACCATTTCTGTCTGCTTTTTTAACCAAATTTTACTGCTTTGTAAAACTTTTTCTGTAAATTTACAGAAATTTTAACAGAATTTTGTATTTTTCTGATTTCACATAAATGTACTGTCATTTAACAAACATTCATTTTGTTTTTAAGCTGAAAAAGAAACAAAAATAAGCCCAAACAAACAAACAAATAAGAAATAGCCAGAAAATTTTCAATAAATAACATGCATCGTTCTGCGAAGTTTCAGTTAAAAAAGAAAACATTTTTGGCAAATTTATGGCCTATTTGAAAGTTAACTTACATTTATTATACTGACAATTGGTATACTGATGTCAACTCATCGCCACAGGCGCTCATGCACTTGATTGAATTCAAAACGTTTCACAAATTTACTTGAAAGAGTCTGTAAATTTACCACTTTATGACGTATATCTCATTTTGCATAAATGGGTGGAGCTTATTTTGTAGGCATTTTCCTAACAAAAGGATTGCTGTTGCTTTGAATAATATCTTTTTTGGCGTTTTTTAATCAGAAAGTGATAAACTTATTGTTTATCTTGTCTGGAAATGTTTGCAACCAATGTATTTGCATTCTTTGTCATATTTATTTTAAAAACAATTATTATATTGTACAAAAAATGTGACTTTCCAATTACAAAGTTCCTAGAGATAGCAGTCTACTGGACAACAATGTGATAACAAAGTATCCTCATTGTGTATTGATTGAAAATAACTTCGTAACGACACATTACGTTGTTAAGCAAATACCTGATCTACGTAATGGTGAAGTGTATGTTACGTAATAACATATGAAAGGAAAAAAGCGATATTATAATAAATATTGAAACGCCGAGAATGAAAACAGTAGGCTGTAAATTCACATAAAATTAAGGAAAAAAAAAAACAGAACAATTCTGTAATTCGATTTTACAGTAGACATTTGTAAACTAATTTACATGCAAAAACTGTAAAGAAAAAACAAACACTTAATGTTTTTTCATGATTACAGTCTGGCTGTAAAAAAACATTATTTGGTTGGAAAAAAATTTGCCATAAAAATTATGTAAATTTTACAGAGAAATTTTTAACAGTGTACCGTGTTGCCGCTCGTAGCCCGAATGTTGTCATGGAAGGAATGTGTTTGGTGGGTTGGGGGTTTCTTAGGCCATGGGGTTCTCTTTTCTCTTTGGCGAAAATCGGTTTTGTAAACAATTGTTAAAGGGCTGATACAAAATGATGCAATATTTGTGTGTCTATAGTTTTGAGCTAATAGGTCAAGGTGGAGGTTTAACCTCTCGGAATTCCCATCCTGCCTAAGAACCGATGTAAATGCACGAAGAGAAATACAAATGACCCATCTCTTTCGATATGACAAAATTATGGTTATTTCTGCCGTTTATTCGTGCCAAAGTGCACGTCAGTTGTTTTAATAATGGTCAAGGTTTAATAAATCTCGCTGCGTTTTTTCTGAGAAATGGATTTTACTTTATACGATGTCCAAAACCCTTTATCTACACACAAATCGGTCAGTTGGTTGTATATCCGGCGACCAACACAATCTGATAAGGATTTCCCGGAGTTTTTGGAATTTGAAAAAAAAAATATTTCCATTCCCTCACGGCGTTTTTGCATGATATTTTAATCTTAAAAAATCTAAGCATCCTTTGGGATTTGTTCAAATCTTTTAGGTAAGTGACAACGAATTAGAATTGAATTATTTTAACCACATTTTACCAAAAAGACAACCAGGGGCTAGGATTAAACTTCATGAAAGTGAAATTATTTTACTGTGCGCTGTACTTTGATATGAAATGGTGATAAGGTTCTAAGGTACGCAGTCTAACTGGCAGATAATTATGATAAGAATGTACAACTTCTCAAGTTCCCCCAAAAAAGAAGCGTAAAACTCGTCTGAAAGGAACACATTGTCTATCTTATCTTCCCCAAACTTGCTGTTTTGACTGATAATTTTGCCGGCTAATTTTTGTGTGTAAGATGTTCCGTTACTGAGTAACCTTTAAAACATGTTTTCTCCTTTTCGTAACACAGGCACCCCTAATACGGTATAAGGATGGACGTCCCGGTTAAAGGGGACTAAAAGCAAACCTGTCCAGCCCAGCCTTCGCTTCAGTATCATCTAATATCATGGGCAGTAGCGGCTCTACGAGGTGGAGGAGAGCATGAGGGGCCATTTGCCCTCTTAGATCCTCCCCCCCCCCCCAAACCACAATTGGTCCCAAAGTCAGGTCAGTGATTGTTTATTCAACCCCCAAAAATAATAAACCTCTTCTGAGATTTAATTTGTCACCTAAAAGACATGCTACAACCTCAAAACTTCCAGAAACTTTGGAGCTTTGACCCCACCAGGAGTATGCCACTGAACCCCACCTCAAGTGCCTGTGCCTCGAGCTCGGTTTTTCTTTGCGCATGTATTTTTTGACCCCTAACATTTTCCTTTGCCACTTGCTCCCCCATTTTGGAATCATTGAGCCGTCTCTGATCTATGGCAAAAATGACGTCACCTATGGCCGTGACATAGCAAATTTGGGAATTTATAAACCCTTCCAGGAAGGAGGTTCGATCGCAATGCGTCCCTCTATTCCTTCCTTCTTATCTCAGTTGACCTAGACGTCAAAACCGAAACAGGCATTTGTGAGTATTATCATCGTAATAATTATCCATATGTTTCGTAAGTGTCCGTACCCCTAATAACTTTCCTTTGCAAAGCAGTTCAAAACATGGCACAAACGTTCGGGTGCAGCAATTTAAAATGGATTTCTTCTAAAGGATAAGAGCAAATTTCTGGCTATATGCCTACCAGCCTTATATTATGTGATTGACCAAAAGACTGAAATCATGGATCATATTTTCGTTTTCATAACACGTGCCAACGCGAATCCGTCAGGTGTTTCTTTTCCAGAAAGAGTTAAGCAGCTTTACCGCGGTAAAAGTCCTTAGCAACTGCCAGCTGAACATTGTGACTGTTGGTACTAGTACCCACACATATCGTTCTAGTTGCTCCCTTGACAATGAATTTTGCCGCATTAAACGAAATGGTTATGCAAACTATATGCTATTCTACCTCTCTACCTATCAATTACCTCCCCACAGCCCTGGTAATCTTTGTCAAGATGTGAATCAACTAAAAGACTTAAAAAGAGGGCGCTCTCTGAAAACACTTAATGGTAAATACCTATGTTCACTTTCTTATCTTCTCAATAAACAACATTTTTGCATGAAAAATGGTAGAATAAAAATTCCATAAGAGGTTTGGTATGTTTTCAAGTGTCAGATATCATGGGAAGACGGGAGGGTGTACGGGAAGGGGGCATGAACAGTGGCGACCCTAAGGGGTACATGAACATGTACATGGACGTGCAACTGATTTTTGGTTTGACTCCGAAACTTAGTTTAGGCTGTTGTGCTAGTTGTGAATAAACAGCAAAATCATTAAAAACGGGAAAAGTCATTTCCAGTGATCTGTGAGGTGTTTTCGGCAAAACATTTCCCGCTACTTTCGGCGCAAACTGATAATGAGGCTCTCCTTAAATAGTCAGTGGCGTAGGGGTGGGGGGGGGGGCCGGGGGTTGGCAAAGGTACAAGGGTACAAGGGTACAAGCCCTAAAAATGAAAAAAAAAATTATATAAATGTACCGTATATACGTGTCCCCAGATCATCAAGGAACACTGGTCAACCACAATGCGATTAACCATTATTTGTTTGAAAAATCAAGGCGAAAAATTCGACTTAGGGGTGTAAGAAAGATAGGGTGCTAAATTTATTCCCCATGAAAATTTGGGCAATATGAAGAAAATTTATCTGACACTGGAGTAATTTAAGTTCGCAAATATAGAGTGACTTTCAAAGTTTTTCCCGTACGGCACGTGTATTGAGTATTGTTCCAATGAATAATCGAATGTATATTACTCGTTTCATTTGTTTTAGAAGCTTTCTCAATTTACAAGAGAGAAAATAATTGTGCTTTCGAGCACTTTGATCTTCGGTTCTATGTTGTTTATCTTTTAATACCATCTTAATTGCGTGTATGCTTTATATACAATGATACAGAGAAGATTCTCTCTTCTTTGCTAGCAAGTTAAAGAGACTGGTCAAAACAACAAATGTTGCAAAGTCTCCATCGAAACACCCTTAAAAATTGAAAATAAAATCACAGTGTAAGGGTCCGGACAAGCCTAACCCTCCCTTTCCTCCCATTGACCTCTCCATGTTTCTTTTTCATCACTGTCAATACGATTCTAAGACGCATGAAACAATGTAGGGTGCTGTCTGTTTAATCTGGTTTAATATTCAAGTACTTAAAATGTAGTATCCCTCTACTGACAAAAACATCACTTATATGGCGATAAAAATTTTAAGGCGGTCATAAAGAAAAATCCGAACAGTCAAGTAAAGGTTTGCTTAAGTAGGACATGACTGGGTCCATCAGCTTTCATCTTTTAAATTCTTTGCTTACCTGTATCCTATATGGTCGTACACTAAAATATCTCCTAAATTCCTTAATTTCTTACGTATTTGAGGAGTTTAGAATCGCATGTAGACATTAACATTAAGATAGTTTCAGGATGATGAACCCCACTAGTTTCTTGGATTCGTCTATCAGCAAGACAGATGTCCCTTTATTCATTAACATTATTACCTTAGTTTGCAACACTGCTTGGTGAACACGAATCCAAGTAGCTAGTGAAGTCGGCCATTAATGGGGTCCATCAGCCTTAAATCGTCTTCATTTTGTTACCAATGCAATTCTGAAAACTCAAAGTCAGTAAACCTGAGAGAATCAAGAGGAATTTCAGTGCACAACCATCTATGATACAGGTTAGCAAAGAGTTTGAAAGTATAACGCCGACGGACCTCAGTTATAGCGGACTAAATCAGGCCATCTTTTGATGACTATTCGGATTCGCCAAGATCTATAGCAGTCTTTTCCTTCCCCAAGAAGATTCTGTTTCAAGGAAGACTCTTTCTGCGACTAAATGCCAAGAATTTTACTCCCCGTCACGACCTACCTTTCCCCAAGTCGGGAGAAAAACAGACTCTACTGAAAGTGCTAATCTTCACAACTGTCACTTAGAACAAGTCATGTTGACTTGTTGAAGAACTTGGCTACCGTAAAGGATCGATGAAACCGTCTGCATCAGATTCAAGTGCCCCTTGGATATACTTCCCCTTGTGAAATTGCAAGAAGTAATGTAATATATATCGGATAGCCTTTCTAGGAGAGCTTGTACTAACAAAGTACATTAATCTTGCTTTGTAATGTAATGCACAAGTTTTGCAGGTAGTGTAAACATTTGTGTGTTGCCTTTCATTGATATAAACAATGAAGTCGGGAATCCATTATTGACAAACGTCTTAAGTACTGAGTATTTGACTTTTGTATTTAACGGGAAGTTAATCATATGAAATGATTCACGGAAAAGATGGGCACTACCACCTGTTGTTATGTATTACCTTCCTCTTTGTACTTTTAAAGGGCAAGAGTAGCCTCCTCAAAGTGATATGGAAACAACAACTTCTTTTCGTAAATATATTATTCCTCTTCTGAGTACCTTTGTTGTTTTTTCGGGACTTGCAAATTACATACCCAAGGTAAAGCAATAACTTATACCTCATGAACGTCAACATTCAGTTAGGAAATGCTGTAACATGTTTCATAAGAGTCGTTCATAAAACAGACTTATCCTAGTTGCGATGACGGCATTACATTTTTTACTTTTTAGGGATAAATAATTGTTTATCGATGTTTTTATCTTAGTAAAGAGCCTTGTCAACTATATGGAGGAAGATATTTGTAAATCAGTACATAGCATTCAACAATAAGATAACGAGTGGCAACCAGGCGACCTTTTCGAGAATCATGAGCTTCTCACTACAAGTCCGCCAGTGAAAAGGGGGTCAATGTCCGCCAATCTTGATTTTTCTTGTAGCTGTCGATATTTCGCAAAAAAGGCATCTAGCTTTTGTTTCTTAAATGTGACTGGAAAGGTGATGGCAAAAATTAATCAGTAGGCAAATTTTTCATAGCAGGAAACGAAAGAACTCATGAACCTTAATTCCTGGCTGCCCATGCGATTCGCACGGTAACAAATATTTCTCTGTGCTTTTAGAAATAACAGAATATCCTAGTAACTACTTATCTAACCCAGCCTAGCCAAGATCACAGTGTTAATTTGAGTGTGAAAAGTTTGCTTGATATGTCTGTCTTTTCTAGCCTCAGTAAAGGACTATTCCTCGTAAGAACGACTAGCCTCGTAAAATGTATATAGGGGGCGATTCTGTGACCGTGTACACGTAGTCTTCTATTGCTATCTCTAAGGAACTTCTTAGCCGAAATGTAGCCCCTTCAAGGTTAGATTTCCGATTTGAGTGCTTTACGTCGGTGGCACCGCCCGTACAAATCCAGTTCCCATCACTTAAAACTTAGTTCAGTTCAGTTCAGTTCAGTTCAGAAGGACTTTTTTCCAGTCTCTCACCATAATATAAAATAAATAACAACATTCTGAGAGTGGTATTTGGTATCGAAGTTACAATATGTAAGGATTATCATGCTTAAGCACACCATGAAATAATTAATTTACTTAACAAAACATGGTTCTGAGGAGTGGCAACTAAAAGCTCCTAGTGACTTCTGGGTGTTGATACCCCTTAAAAAACAAATAGAAACAAACAGAATACGCGACTAAAGGGAAGAAAAACACAAAAACACGGAAGACCGAAGACGGAAGTGCAATGGTAGTTTGCAATAAAATGAACTTTAATCTGCTTTTAAATGCATGGTGTTTTACATTTGTACCATTTGAACGCTCTATGTTAATACTGCAAAGTTGTATGTTGTGTACACTCTGATTAAGCTGCTTAGAAGGTGAGGAAAAAAATAACAAAATTGGTTTTCTTTACATTGAGAGACAGCTTGTTTGCACAAAAACAGTTGTGAACATTGACAAATTCATGTTGTATCACATTTAGTAAACAGCTCATGTCATTACTGAAATAAAAAAGACTGGTATCGTCAGCATTAGAAATTACCTGAAAATTATTTCTAGCCCTGCGTAGATCATTGATATAAATAATAAACAACAAAAGACGTAGAATAGATCCCTGGGGAACACCACAAATAATAGGCTTACGTTTAGAATTTACATTATTAATGCCAACATATTGGTAACGATCAGTAACATTACTTTTAAACCAATCCAGTGCAGTACCCCTAACACCGTAATGTTCAAGTTTGCTGAGTAAGATTCCATGGTCCAATGTATCAAAAGCCTTAGACAGATCCAGAAAAATGCCTGAAGCATACTGATCTTTTTCGAAAGCATTTAAATAAAATCAGACGCCGTATTCTGCGAATTTCAAGATATGTATTCTCATATTATGGTAATGAGAAAACAAGCGCAAATTTAACCTTTAACCTTTGTTTGGGTCCTTTTGGACCCGGACAGAGAGCGCCGCTGTCACACATCTTTACTGTTTCACGCAGAGCTCGAAACTGCGAGTAGCTACCGGAAAATTCGGCCACAACAACAAGAGAGACGATAGGTTAAGGTCACGGGATCAATAGCCTACGGAAGCTGATGCGGGGCGTGCTACGTCCGCTTTTCGTCCACTCCCGAGGCGCGCAAATATGCCCCGATTCGAGCACAGCGGTAAAGGGTTAACTAAAGTTTTTGAATAAGGCTTCACGCTGTTAAACATGAATTCGTTATTTTGTGGTACTGGCAGCTGAGATTCCTAAGCTCTACCTGCCTTTTTACTTATTTTTATTTGCTTTCATTTAACATTAATATTGCTATGAAGCCATTTTCTTTCCTGAACACTGAAATGGTCTTCAAGGGCCGTATCCATGGAAATACGGTTACATACGTATACAGTCACTCAGATCTGGCTGTTATAATGAAAAAGTAAAATAACGTTTGCGACCCCAAATTCCAGCTGCCAGTAATTTCACTGTAAAATTACATTCTTTTGCACAGTGTATAAGCATTTCATCAATCAGTAACATTGATATCACTCAATTTAACAAACTGTTTCTTTTCTTGAACTTATCCTTCGTCGGACTAGTTTAAAGAGCCCATGAAATGACTTAGTTACAATGATTTGGTAGCACTCTCTTACACTATCTATCAACAAAAATAGCATTTATTTTAAAAAATCCCAACCCACAAAAGAAAAATGCTCAAGTGAAACGGTATCCCTTCCAGCACAACAGCTGAAAAATGTAAAAGTGCACTGGACCAAGAATGACATCATCACAGGAACCCATCTTTACAGTGTGTGTACTATTGTGCACTTGCAGTATTACCCTGCTCTGTTGATGTTACACAATATTGCATGTATAGATGGCCTAAAATGATTGATATAATCAACAAATTGCCATTACAAAACCTAAACCTATGTTTGCTTCTCAAAACCAGTGAAAAGGGGGGTTTTAACACCTAGGAATACCCCTGTTCAACAGATGGATCGAGTTTTGTGACTTCTCAATATTCCTAGAGCCAACTAGCAGGGAAAATTGTTTGGTATATAATACATGGTACAAGTGTTTTGAAGTTCCCTGGTAAGAGGTTATACACACAGAAAAATACCTCAGGCTCCTGGGGGATGTAAGTGCATCCATTTGTCTTCCAGTGTTATGTAACTATTATTTTTATTGGACTGGAGGAAGCAGTGATTCTCTCATTGCACAGGCCCATATGCAATACTGTATACCATTCTGCACAGTGGCTTAAATACTACCAACAGGTTCTGTGTTGTTTTGGATGCATGTGCTAATGCTGCAATTTGACTTGGTTCAAAAAAATAAGGAACAGTAAATATAGTGGGAAAGGAGACTAGCTGATATTTTGGTATTCCATATTTTTATCAAAAGTTGGCATGAAGTTACTATTTCAACTTCATGCATTTTGAAGTCTATGCTAGTACAAGATCCATTTCATTAATGTTTGTGACAAATTTTACTTGGAAGGTGAGTCTTTCAAAGGAATCCGGGTGAGATATCAGTCTTCTTATTCAACAATCTGAATGAATGTGAGTTGAAATATTTTCTTTTTCTGGTTGGAAGAATTGCTGTCTTGTAATAGATCGACTAGAGTGCTGGAACCAAAAATTCAAACTGATAGGCCTAACACATGGGAGTGCTTTAGTGAATAATGATAAATTTCCTCTTTTGAGGAATTGGGAGTGAGAATTTCAAATTTTGATTGATATATTTTTGGCTTTATACTGGGACATTCTTCAGATATAATTCAGAAATTATTTGACCAGTACCGATCTCATGCTACGCAATCTGTGAGCAAAATGTTACTTAAACATAGCATTATAATACACACACTGTGAAGTTGGGTTCCTGTGATGATGTCAGTTTTGGTTCAATGCACATTTTACATCTTTTACATTTTTCAGCTGTTACCATGGGGTACCATTTCACTTGAGCATTTCGCTTTTGTGGGGCAGAATTTTTTAAGATAAATGCTTTTTTGGTGATAGATAGTGTCAGGGAATGACTCCAAATCGTTGTCATTGAGTCATTTCATGGGCTCTTTAAAATGTGTGCAAGAAAGTGGCCAAAATCATGAACAAGCTTTCAATTAACTGCCTGCACAGTGATAGTGCCAGTAGGAAACCCAACCGAAATAGTTTGAAACATCCAGCTTCAACTTTCAGTCATGTAGGTTCGCCTGCCTGTCATTCAAGCGAAGACTGTAGGATGCTCTACAAAATTAAAAGATTAACGTGGCTTTACTGCTTTTTATAAAGCGTACAACTCTTTCTTCCACGACCGAAAAGGTTTTTTCACTGCAATCACTTGTCTGGCTACGAGACTGGGAACAGGCTATCTATATTTTCATTACTTCCCCCTCTTTCTCTTTAAACCCCTACCGGTGAGGGGCCATTTCTTTAAGATCCGCATTACAAAAGAAACAAAATTTGGCTGATATTTACAACCAAAACGATGAGTGTGAGATTCCGTCGTTTTTTCTTCGGAGTGGGATATTTCATTGGCTTTTATTTCTTTTTCTGTATGTGTGGGTGTATGTGGTTTTTTTTTTTCTTGGTGTAGAATTAAACTGGTATTAGTCAGTTCAGATTAATGTGATATACCAGCTGAAATCGGTGTGTTGGCGAACTTACTTGGTATATTTGAACTCCCCGTGATAATATACAAATAATACTCAAGTTCGGTAATTAAATTGGTGGCTATGCACATAGATGGATGGGCGAAAGGACGGATGTACAGATGGACGGATGGACGGATGGACGGATGGACGGATGGACGGATGGACGGATGGACGGATGGACGGATGGACGGACGGATGGACGGATGGATGGATGGATGGATGGACGGATGGAAGGATGGACGGATGTACAGATGGACGGATGGACGGATGGACGGATGGACGGATGGACGGATGGATGGATGGATGGACGGATGGACGGATGTACAGATGGACGGATGGACGGACGGAAGAATGGATGGATGGATGGATGCACTTTATTCTGCTGTTAAAAAAGAATTGAGTCCCTACTTTCGTTCTGGTTGGCTATTCAGATATATACCACTGGTTGTATCGCACCTACTGCACGGACAAGGCAATGCCTTGCACGATGTGCTGAGCTGGGCTTGTGTATCCCACGAGAAATTATCGAACTAGCTAATTGATCGCCACAAGTTCTAAGGTTTGGAAGCTGAGAGGTTGGCTAGTTAACTTCTTGTCCGGGAGGGGGGCCCTTACGGGAAATGGTAAGAGCCTGAGATTGCAGGAGACAAACTACCAAATTTTTACAATGAAGAGGCACTGAACAGCAGTAAAAAGCAATCATCAGGAGTGATGATTGACGCACTGACGTCGTCTCTCTCTCTGAACACACCTGAACTTGCTGAAAGTTGACGTTTCCTGACGACATTGGGGTACATTTTTCTATATCGAACGTCATGTGACACAACGCGTCATGTTGGGACGGCCACATTGGTTAAGTATGAAGCAATAAATTTACGTGACGTGTACGCCACGCATGATATTGTATCTCCCTTTTTCAAATTGGTAAGAAACTCAGCATAACAAGTTGTTTCTTCATAGAGGCTCTGCACGTGACGTCATAGTTTTCCTTAGTGGCCGTGTTGGAGTAAATCTACTTCTTAGAAGAAAATCCAAGTGTATTTGTCACTCTTGTCCATTAGCATGGCGGATCCTTGACGTCTTTGCATAGCCTCTTTATATTGTTAAAGATATTCCGGTTGATGTAGAGTTGTAGTATTCATCTTTAACGACTTTGTTCCCTTCAAATATGTCTACAACAGTGGCCGCCCAAATGCCCTGTAATTCGATTACAACACCTGCATGCCTATTAAGGATGTCAACTAGGTGTCACTCTGTCACTTTTCACATAACCTAGGATAGTCGAGAGAATTAATCAACTGCATTCCATTGCCGTTAACTAGAAGATTCCGGGGTCTTCGAATTCGGGGCAATCAGGAGTCCAGTCCGCTGAAAGCGGATTTAGGTCTGTCTTTGAGTTCGAGTCTGTACTAGAGGGTTTCGGCCACACCTTGAATCACATTGCTTTCAGCAATGTCGCCCTCATTATTTGATATGTGGCAGTGTCGTAGGAGGCTAGGAAATGTAGCTAAAGCTTCACAGAGGAACTTGACTACATCCTGAATGGTAGTTATTTTTCACCCCACACAGTACCAATTTTCTCAAATACTTACTTCTAGCCCCGCCCCAGCTGTGGCAGTCGAAAGTTCTTCCTTATCCCGACACAATCCCATTTTTATTGCTTTTAAGAATATCCTGTTTTATTAGTATACAAGGCAGCCATTATGTGCAATCAGAACAATTAAGCACATAGGGTGGAAGGGGCCGCGGACCAAACTTTTGGGTGTGGGGGGAGAGCTAATCACGAAAGCGGCCCCATATGTTCAGCAATAAAATAACAATTCAAGGGGGGGGGGACAAATGCCTATGACATAAAAAGTGGGGACTTAACCCCCAGCCCCCGTCTCCGCGTTCCCTGGGTGTAACATGGGCTGCTTTTCTTTTTTTTTTTAATTTGGTAAAGTTTTATGAGAATCTCCAAAGAGCTAGTAATATTGTAATCCAGGAGATATATGACTGTTTTTGAAACTGTCAAAACGTTATCGATGGATTCATCCGCCAGAGTCCCACTAAGATGGGTCCATAAATTTATATGACTCGCTTTTTCCTCTTTACGCAGTAAAGTAGTTACATAAATGAAACAAAATTAATTTGCTTATAACATGTATCGATCTTTAAGAGAAAGGCATCTGTCAGTTTCGATTAAATAAAGTTAGACAACTGTTATTATATGACAATCGAAAATCTCTGCAAATTGTCAGTCATCGGTAAATGATAAGATGAATACATTAGGTAGTTTAAATACCGTTATGGTGCAGAGAACATATATTTGAAAAAAAAAACAATTCCATATAACTAATTTCCTTATTTGAGTATTGATATTGATGTACACGACTGATTAGAATTTGTGAAGACCAAAGTTACAGACGGTTAAACTACTTTAGTATAATAATTGTAAAGTGCGCCATCTATTTTACAAAGCGAGAGCGATAGCGAGAGCGAGACTCGTGGGAATTAGTCGTGCAGAGAGATTAGAAGTGAAACAACAGTTTGAACTTAACAAAACTAAAATCTGTTTCTAGATATTCGTAATCAATGCTTCGTGTCTCGCTATATATATTAGAGTAATATGCTCGTTAGTGAAGAAAAATCAGTGACATCTCCAACACGAGCTTTGTTGTTCTTCTTGAAAATGTTAACATTGTAAAAGACAAATTCACGGAGGGGGGGGGGGGCGAGTTGGTTCCTCATCCCTTCCCCGCAGCATTAAATCTTTTGACGCTTCTGAGCGAGAAGAGGGGATTTAATTTTAGGCATTAAAGCACATATACTTGAAATATGTTTCGTTCTTTCCTTCTGAGGCAATGGAATTACTGGAAACAGGTGCGTGTTTAGAAAGAGACAGGTTGAACAGTAACGGAATTGCGGTGTCCCGCCCCTCAGATCTTTTACCCTTTTTTAGAGCACTTTTAATTACTTGTACCATAATGCCAGGTCAACATGGAAATTGGCATCGTCTTTAAAGCTATTACGGCTCCAAATCAGCTCGGTATTGATGCCTGCTTCCACCAAATAACAGCATCATCTCTGGTGACGGTTCTTCGCATCACTAAATCCTAATGTGATTGTCGCCTTTAAGAAAATGCGAAAACTTAAAGTGACAATAATCATGAACTGCTACTCTGTTTTAAAACGAAACGGTTAGAGATAAGGAAGGGGTTACATATGTAACCTTTTTAACTGTAAGAGTTGCAAATTTTGCTCCCTGTGGAAATGGAAACTTCGTTTTTAAACTGTAAAAGGGCAAGATCAGTCCTCCAAACTTATTTCGAAGCGACGGCTAAATATCTCACTTTTCCTCTTACTTCTCTTCAAAGAATGTTTCAAAGTATTTTATGACCTGAGTACCGTACGTATTGCATATGCAAGATAAACCAAGCAGTTAAGTATAGTAAATTTCCTAATTGAGGAGAAAAAAAGTGGGCACATAAATCTTAACAGCCAATCATGAAAAAGAACAGTCTCCTATACTACTTCAAATTCGGGTGACTACTATTGCCCTTTAAAAAAAATGAAGAATGATCAAAGATGAGCCGCCAAGCGAGTAGTCAAGAAGGGCACGAAGGGGGCAACCCCTGCCTCTTTGAGTATAATTTGGTATTTATTCATTTGTTTTATAATCGACAACATTACGTGACCTATAAATATGCTTGGGTGCAACTTGAAATACTCAGAACGTTACATATCCACTTATCTGCGAGACATTTTTGTCTAAGCCTAAGCATAAAGAGAGGTCACCCATATGGTGGCTGAGATGCTATGTTCACAGGCTTCCCTCCCCCTTGAGAAATTCCTGGCTCTGTGCACCCCCAGTATGAGCCACAAAGCAGTGGCTACTTTTTTGATGCAGGAACCTTTTATATTAGAGTGAAGAATTTGCCCGCACTTTTAACTTGACCAACGTCAACGGTAAAAACACATATGTATTGAACGATTTTGGAATGTGCATTCAATTTTTGAAGAAGAAATTCTCTCATGCAATCCCAATAAGTACGAAAATTAGCTGGTAATGTTTAACTGTTTAGTACCCCCGTTATATCGAGAAGGCCGTGGCAAATATGACAATTCACATTTCTTATCCTGTTTTTCTCGGCTTTTTTAAATATAAATTTGTTCTCAAAAGTTTACTTTGAACAAAATGATGCCTTAAGTAAATTGCTTAAAAGTAAAATACAGTACCTCACACGACACTGGATGATAAATACCACATGAGTTTGTCTTATTATTTAACCCAAGAGAATTGTCACGCGCCACTCAACGAAAAGGTTTCACTACGTTAAAGTACATAGAAGAGGTTAACGGGTACATCAGCCCCTGTTTTTAGTGACTGCAGGCAGCCATGAGTGGGGTCCATCGGCCTTAAATATTCTTCATTTAGCTGTTTAGTGTGTACATGAATTTCAAATTTCAAACCAAATGATAGATAAATTTGAGGGAATCGATGTATAATTTCGTGTACAATCATCCTTGATACATAATAGGAAATCGAAAGATTAAGAGTGATGGACCCCAGTTAGCGTACTTTACCGTTGTTTGGGTCCTTTTGGACCCAGGCGGAGAGAGCGGCTTTCACCCATCTTTACTGCTTCAAGCGGAGCTCGGAACTGCGAGTAGCTACCCGAAAATTCGGCCACAACAACGAGAGAAACAATAGTTTAAGGTCACGGGGTCAATAGCCTACGTAAGCTGATGTGGGGCCTGTTACGTTCGCTTTTCCGCCCACTCCCGAGGCGCGCAAATATGCCCCGAATGGAGCACAAGGGTAAAGGGTTAAGGCCACCGACTCGTATACGTTGACAGAGCATGTAACACGTCCTATCCGTAGATGGTCGCTACCGACTTGGTCAAAGAAGGCGCGGCAAGATGGCCACCGCGAGGCTATAAATCGTCTGATTTGAAGACGACTGTAATATTTTAAACAAAAGTTAAACTTGAATGGGAAACAATATCATATTTCTGCAATACTTGAAGTGATTTTGACCTTAGCTTGCCATACTTCGAAAATATTTCAAGTTCCTTGCAAAATATGGCGATACACTTGAACAAGTCCAAACTTTCACAAAGACACATAGCAGGCGGCAATCTTGTTGCCCTTTTTCTCACACGTACGGTAGCGACAATCTACCGTGCAGTATGCTCTGTCCATGTAAAGGAAGTCCGTAGTCAAGGCCGACTGAAATCAGATCATCACTTGCAGGCTTGCTGTCGGCGGATTCGTCTATACCTTTGATAAATGGTATTCAGCCAGTCCTCACAGCCACCAAAAGTCGCTTCTTTTCTAATTTGAGTATGCATGACGTCACAGCCTTTTCATATATAATTAGCAAAAACTAACTGTTTTCAAATCCAAATTTCGACATGAAAAACACATAATCTTACAAAATCATCATTTAAATTAATAGAGAACACATTTTTCGATAGTTTCGCAACATTTTTGAAGTATTTAATACACAAAGCAATGAATTTGAGACGATTTTTTGAACTCGTAAAAACAGTTTTCATTCTGTTCGGAAAATCTGTTTTTTTTTTCTCGAAAACGAGTTTTTTGGCACGGTGTGCCAGAAAGAGGGTACATCAGAAATTTCCTTATCCACCTAAAAAATCTAATATTACCATGAAATATTTCTGAATACGGTCAGGTATTCGCAAAGTTTAGAGCAGGTATTGACACTGCCTTGCAACGTACGTAAAAAGCCCAATTTCCCGTACTGAGGTGTTTGCATTAGTTGCGCGAAAATGGAACTACACCGAGCGAGAAAATATCCTCCACATAAGTATTAATCATGTTAACCTCGTCGAGTCTTCCTTTACGTTTGATTTACATATTTCTAGCAGGAAAATTACATTGAGAGTCAATTTTTGAAAACCTGGTAACGATTAAGTGGCTACCGATGCAAGGGTTATAGTGATTGTATCTTAAGTACGTTAGTACCTTGAGTCGATCACCAAAGTGTAATACAACGTACGGCACGATGTACAACACCTATTAATTGACCGACTCATGGTAACCTTTTGACATATATGGCCATACACTTTGCACGTTATCATATTATACAATCAGTAAATCACAGTTGTTGTACTAGACTCATAAATTATTGCAAACAATAACATGACAGAAAAATTGTGGCATTAAACTAGACAATAAAGAGGTAAAATGGAGGGATATTGGAATGTATAGCTCTCTTGTTAGGCTTGTTAGTGAACTCTGGGGTAATTAACGATATACAGTCAGTCCTTACCCTTAGGTGGTGAGGTCGAAGAAATGAAGATCAGAAACACTTTGTTTAGTAATATAAGTTGTGAACAGCATGTGGAACTGGGTGGGTCTTAAGTTTTTTTTAGGGAACTGGGTACTCAGTACACAACCCCCACCCCCATGCACAACTGAAAGCATATCAACTGGGAGTCCTAGGTAACAACAGGCCATCAAGTTAATTCAAGTTAGTGACAAAAACTTTGACTGTAATATGCCATTACTATGGGGCAATTGCTACATTATTCATCTCTCCTCTGCTCAGTTAGTGGTGTAAAATGACAACAGTTTATACTTCAAATGAGAAGGCAGTCTCAGAAGAACATATGAGATTTCATCCATCAGAATTAACAGCTGATGATACGTACAGGGCACAAGTGCACAACCAAAATTTTTAAGTCAGTAAATTGGCATTTTGCTTGTGTAGAGAAAAATTGTCCTGTAGGCTAGTACACTGACTCAGAATCCCATTTGTGCCATTATACAAGAAAAGGGTATAGCAATGCAAGCTCTAATCTTGACCTTAACCCCCAAATGGGCCTAGAGCACTAGTAAGTAGTACTGGTGTGCTATAACTAGCAATTACATTTCAACAGGAACAGGCTGAGAACTAAGGTACAATTTATTCATTTGTGTAGAAATATGATTAAGTATAACAGTACAAAAATACAGTAAGTAAGAAAACTGAGAACAATGGCCGAGGCAAAAAAATAAACAAAAAAATCCTGAAACTGATGGAGCTATAGGTGCGCATTCCATATACAGCTCTAAGTATATTCCTCAAGTCATTTCCCTTTTGAAAATTCTTGACTTTGTCTTGTAAAACCATATGAAAGAACCGACAGGCTGGTAAAGTGTATGTGTAAATAAATGGCTATATCAATTGTTTCATATAGCCTGCAATACCTGTAAGTGACACTAATTTGCTTATTTCGGTTCTTCATCTTCATCGTTGGTACTGTACATTGCTCCGATTCAACTCACAAGGGGCATATAACACAATAATTATGTGCTACAGGCCTCTTAAAATTTTTTACAAGCTTTTTTCTGGAATGGAAACTCACTCATATAGCAAGCAAGCACTAGTAAAGTAGTATCTGTATGATGATCATAGATCATCAGTACACATTCATACATTCACTATGTACCATAGTGTGCAGTTTTAGCATGCATAGGCCAAGGCCTAGTAGTATAGGCTAGGCCTGTCTGTAAAATTTTAATGTTATTTGTTAGTGGTTTAAAACCTTAAAAGGGCCTACAATATGTTAGTCGTATTAAAATTAATTTTATTACTTGGCATAATGACTAAAATAGTATCCTAGTTAGCAGCCTAAAATCAAAAGACAATGACAATAGTTTACCATATGTTAACCATAACGTTACCGCCTTGTGCGATGCTCTACGTGGCCAAAAATACAAAATTCCAACTTGCAAAAACGTTCATTGCGACTATTTTGTTGTTTTGCTCGTAGTGTAATAGGTATCAGTAGTTAGCTTTATGTCTCAAACACTTTTAAGTTTTACACCCCAATGGTTCTGAACACGGTCAGGTATTCGCAAAATTTGAGGCAAGTCAAAAAAACCCACCAAAAGTTGACCTGTTTTTGATGGAAAATTTCTCTGTGAAATTGCGAAAGAAACAATACCTCACGATATTTTTAGTAAAGAAAAGACTTTAGGATTTCAAATGACCAAGGATACAACAACAAGGAACGCCTTTTTATGCATTATTCAGAAGCTTGAAGTTCCCCCAGCAAGTTAGGTACATATTCTGCGAAACTCATGATTTTCTCTTGTGGGCGGAGTTTCCATTTTCATGATGTAATGGTTGCGGTAAAAAATTGCAATTGATTTCCTTCCTTGCCCAGTTTTACAATTTGATGATTGACAGACATTAATATTCCATGCAAAGACATCTAATCCAAGTCAAGAAACCCTAGCCACAGTATACAGAGCACATGGGGGGGGGGGGGGGGGTTGATTACAATCCTGCCCAAAGAACTGTGAAATTTTTTGCAACCTAAGTGGACTAGGAGCTCGGTGAAGTGGTAATAATAGACCTCCAGCAGTAGGTTTGGAAACTTGATATACCTCAGTTGAGCAATAGATTACTGAGGTTAAAAAATCAACTTTTTTACCGCAATAGAAACAGTATGTTAGAGGATGACGTCACAAGCCTCATTAACGCTTACAGCGAGGCTTGACTGTATTGTACGAAAGGAACTCGCTATCGTACGTTGTCTGAAAATCATTCAGACAAATAATACCTCCGTCGTAAAACTGCATGTGCAAGATATAAATATTGATTATTACTAAGAAAAGCATCACTATTCCAAACATTTCGAATAACAAATTCATCAATAAAATGACAATTGGCCATGGGATGAATAGCACGGACGTTTGCCCAACTTTGAAAAACTTCTTTCCAAAACATATTATCCGTAGATTTCAAGTGAGGGTCTGAATAGCTTTATGACCAAGTTCCAAAGAATTGTTTCCACAGCAATGTCCTCTTAAAAAAGGGAAAGAATGTTCTCCCAACAACAAATATTAACTGTTTCTAATTTTGAATTAGTTTAATACTTCTTTGACTTTGTGTCTTGAACCCAAGATGTAAGAATACAAAGCTTAATTAAGACTTAAGACTTTATCGGGATTAGGTAAAATCGTCGCCACATAGGACACCTTAGATAATAGTGATTTTCCACAACAACTGCTTTTCCAAGAACAGTCAACAGGAAAAGGAATGCTCACACAAAGCTCACTCTGTGAGATTTCTTTTTATGCATTACTGTGACTATGTGCAGCTTACAGGCATCATAATGATGCCTACAAAGCGCCTCCATGTAATACTTTGCAATAAATAATGTGAGAAAATTAGTCAATGGGGTACTCGACGGGTCAATGTATACCCAAAATGACCAGTACCCCCCAATATCCCCCTTGCCCCCCCCCCCCCAAAATGCAACGATATGTTTCCATAATTTTCTCATTCTCTAAGGTGTACTTGAGGACAAAAAAAATCATTCAAAATTTAAACTCATTGCATTACGGTAACATAAGTCAGTAGGTGAATAAATATTGAACATTGAGTACCTCCGATATAGCCCCAGTGACCGACTCAAGGTACCTACCTACTCAAGATACATTAAAGCATACAATTAAAATTACACTACGACAGTGCTGCTGGCAGGCTGGGGCAGTGGTCGATCGTCTTATATTGTTACGGGAGTACAACCGTTCCTTGCGAACCCAAATTGCTTGTCGTCACCCTTTTGGGGTTTTCAGCATCCTGTTTTAACCAGTCCTTGCATGACATTTTGGCTCCACCTTATCAAACTTCCTTGCAGTGGATTACGGTCAGTTTCAAGGGACAGGGGTGATCCTGGATTAGGGATAGGACAAGGGTAAGGGATTTAGGGGAGATTAGGTACTAGGGTAGGTTTGCCGAAACGTATTCCAGAAAGGCTCATTACCAGTGACGTCACAAGAATGTCAAAATTGAGAGGGGAGAACCATGAGGAAGGGAGGCAACATGACATTATACATACTTTTAAAAAATTCGCAATAAACCACCTGGTTTTTCTGCGATCTCGGTGGGTGTATCAACCAGTGGCGTAGCCACGATTGATTTTTTTTTTTGGGGGGGGGGGGCTAGGTAACAAGTGGGGGGGGGTCTGGTACATCCGAGGGTCAGGCGCGGCAAGACCATCTAAGCGGAGCACCACCATCAGTTGGTGCGGAACGTACAAGAAAATTTACAAACCCTCCAGATGGCTGGAAACGACACTTCCCAGATGTTGTAAGCTGGATGTACCCAGCCTTGAAATACGAATCTCAGGTCAGCCACTCATTGAATAGTGTGAATAAAAATCAATCTATGAAAAATGATAAAACATACACTTTTTTGGGACCCAAAATCTGTGTATTTTTTATCTGTGCCAGACTAAAGGGAAGCGGTATCTCCCTTTCTCTTGGGAAAAATTGTGAACTTTAGGAGAACGCAGATCACAAATGCGGCAATAGGCCTATTTGAAGAGATTTCAGCTTCAATAGGAAAACCAAAATTAGTTGTGTCCCCCCCCCCCCTCTGAGAAACTTTCTTTGCGTTATATTTGCTAGATGCAAAATGGTGCTATGTTTGGCAAAACTTTGAACTGATTATAGGCCTACGTTTTAGGATTTTCCTATTTGGGGAGCATGAAAATTTTCAAAATACTCATTTTTAGTCTTTGTAGAGATTTTAGAAGTGACATACATACTACCAAAGAAACAAGGCTTTCCGGTTTTCAGTGGTGTTTAGATGCAAAATGGTGCAGTATTTGTTCAGTCATCGGTACATAACGTAGTCAAAATTGAAATACTACGAGTAAATCTCTCAAAATATTTAAACCGCAAATGCGAAGTATGGATCATGCCGGAAACACATGAAATGCGGACCTTGTGGACATTTTACAAATCCGCCGACGCCAGTGCCAACTAGTAAAAAGAGGACTTGTCGAAAAAACCGTTCTACAGTGGCACTTGTCATGGGAAGGAGTGAGGCACAACATAGGTTTACTTGTAAGGGACGGATGAGAAGAATTATTCGAAGGCATTACCTTACCCTTAAAGGGCCAATAAACGACAGTGCAGATTATATACGGTATCTAATTTAGTGAAAGTAATCATTTCGAAGTTATGGCTTGATTTCATACGTGCACACAAAATTTACACACTACATTCATGCATGTTTTCTTAATTGTTACACATTTTACTTGTTAACTGTTTTTGAAGGAAATCCTTCAGAGTGTGTTTCCTTTCAAACATTTTATTTCTTCTCAATTACTTTATCAGGAGTCAAAAATCTCGGGGGGGGGGGGCTGAAGAAAATCTGGGGGGCCTAGGACCCCAGCCCCCCCCCCTCGCCCCGTGACTATGCCACTAGTATCAACTTCCTTTAAACCACTTAAGCGTAAGCTGTTTCTTGACCCAAATCATCTTGTTCTTTGGCAGGCTATTGTTATGATCTGCTAATCGCAGAACTAATTACAAGTTGGCTAGCACTGAATAACCAATCTCTGTCCTTACGCAATTTCTGAATCTTGTTAGGATTTTCGGGTTGGGTGCACAGGTCAATTTCTACAGAAGGATTTTTTTCCTGAGTAGTGCTGGACATGGTGGCCACTGTTGTAAGAGAACTAATTATCAACTTGCTCTAGTCGCACTTTCAACAAAAAGTGTGGTGTCAGGTTGAATTTAAGGGGATAACAGGTTTCCGCGAATGTTTTTAAAGGATGATGTTTACAGATTAAAAATCCTCACGCGTAGAGCAAACCGAGCGCGAACCGTGCTCTCCTGCTGGTGTGAGTTAATGGGGAAAGCCCCGATAGGGTTCTGGGGACAGAACCCCAGAATGTTCAGAGATTTTAGCATTATACCCCTGCGGTGGAAACGAAGTCCCAGGAGAGGTAACTTACTGAACTTGGGGATGTTTATGGGAAAGGGAAAAATTGGAAGAGGCAAATGCCCCTCCTGTCCCCCGGTAGCCCCGTAACTGTCCGTTGCTTAGTGTTTCATAACACTATGCGGCAAGGTTTCGGTATAAAGGTTGTTTGAAGTCTCCCAATGTGTCTTATAGATGGAATATTTACCAGCTACAGTTTTCAAAATACAGTTAGTTAATGTACCAGTAGTTCATCATGATTGGTCAATGTAAAACTGGGATAGTCAGTGCCCCATTTTCCCGTTAACTCGCAGTCGATGAAGCTACTTAATTTTGGGGGAAAGACCCCAAATCAACATCCGTAATTGAATGCAAAAGATCTGCTAGTGTTTTAATTTACCTGGTATGATTTTTTTTTTAAGTTGTTAAATACGAGAAAAATAAATCTAAGCTTTTTACAGATATTTTGCTTAGGAAAGTGGCGCCCCTCCGTCTGTAGCAGTTCACGTAGAGTTGGTCTTTCGCCTCATTTAAGTTCTTTGTTTCCCCCCAGATTACTGCGCAAATTGATTTGAAAAAGGAACCGTTCAGATGTTTTGACCCTTTGAAGGCAGTAATAGGTTGTTGCGGGCAGACAAGTAGCCAAGAGGACCCACCGCTCTTTACACCCTTCTTATGTCACATCACAAACCCCTCCCATGACATAATACTGGCTACATGCCGTTTGTGAATTGCAGATTTAACGTTTAAGGTGGCAGACCGTTTCCACTTGCCAGAGAGAGAGGCTCTTGTCGTACTTTTGGGTATGCTCATTTTCGTTTTTTCGGTTGGATCGTGGGCAATACTAAGATTGTGTATATTTGTCAAAATCCTTTGTTTGATCAGGCAGTTGCTAGAGACTCTCTAGTTTTATATGATCGCGTCCTTATTGACCCTAAGTAATTTTGTCAGACATGTCTTGTTACGGTTTTTATCGGCGGTGATGTATTCGATTTTCTTCATGGAGTACGGAAGACAAAGGAACATCCGGCATAAGGCTATCAAGTGTACGTTGTCTGGTTATGCCGGAACCAACCTTCAAAAATTTCAAATCTATCAAGTAAAAAATCCATTGCATCTTCCGCAAGAAATCATGAATGATTTCCTGAAAAAATAAGTTCAACGATTGAGCGTAGCAGCAGTTACTGGCATCGTCTGCTCTTTTCACACTCTCAGTGTAGCAAACGGGTGTAAGTGTACATCAACAATATTAGAAACAACAGTAAATACTTTTTACATGCGGATGATAATCTGTAAACCTGTTTCTGACAAATTGCATTTCGTTGAATAAAATAGTAAGAGTTCAGTGCAGAGGTCAAGAATGAGAAGCCTGGTCACTCTTAAAAAATGGCCACTCTAGCAAATTATTATTAAAAATGTGTCAGTGTTTATTTCGTAACGTTACCTGAGTAGATACGTACTGACTGCAGTTGATGTTTTTAAAGTCACAGACAGCCGCCATCATGGATGTAGGATAATCCACGATACGAAAACTATGTCACGCTCACTACGGGGGATTGGCCACATAAAAATTAGTCAGATTTGACACTATATTAATCTCTCTAGTACATTTGGCGTCAGAATTTATGACATTATTTTTATCATTTTCAAAATGGCGGCCGGCAGACAGCCGCCATTTTGTTGTAAGGAAAGATACTAACTGAAAATTAAATTAACTTAAACCATCTCAAACTCACTCCTGTGGACTTGTCACATTAGAAATGATCAAATGGTCACTTAATTCACCACTTCAGTTTATTTGGTGCAAATTATATGGTAATTTATCATTTGCAACATGGCTGTGATTGTGAATTTTCCTCTCAATCCACCTTCTCACTCGTCTGATTTTGATTGACTTTTTCCCGTCATCACTAGAAATAAAACTGATCTTTTGTTGCAATCTTTGGGCTGGAAACGTAGATTGACCCGTCCATGCGGCTTGGAATGCCAGTTACCTGCTTTTAAAGGTAACAAGCCTTTTTTGTAGTTCAAACTGCACGGTACTGAGCTGCGATACTGTGTTGCAAAATATCCGTTTGCACGATTCCTTTGTTGTATGTTCACACTGTCAGTTGTTATAAGTACAGGGGACGAGACTGAATAAGCAATTGGGTCAGATAAACAGTAATATAATGTAGAGGTTCAATTTTACAGAATGTTTACGAGCCTGTGTAAAGAAAAAATTTAGAGTTAGGTGTGTTGTGGTGTGATATCATTGTGTCTGACATTGGAAAAATCAATGTAATGTCAGTCAAACCAACTTTGCACAGAACATTTTTTATAAATAGAAGGCACTCGACTGGATGGGCGATTGGGTCACATGTACAGCACTGTAGCACAGGTTCAAACGAACAGAATGTTTACTAGGCTTGGTAAAGCAAATCTAGGGTTAAAGTGCGTCGTTATTTCATCTCATTGTGTCTGTTACTGGGACAAACAATGTTAAGCTAATCAAACTAACTTTGCACAGTCTACGGAAGAAAACCTGCTACAGCCCTTCAGAGAACTTCAGCATAAAGTTTCTGCCAAACAAGTTACACATAGAATTGAATTCAATTGTGGTGAGATACTACTCATTTCTATTATGCCCATTGTCACCACATTTGGACACCATTAGGAGTGGTTAATTCAGCTTTTTTGCGTGCAGTCGAAAATAGAGAAATGTGCAGAACTTCATATTTTCCATATTTGTGGAGGGGGGGGGGATGGTAAAGCTTCATAAAATAAACATCCCTTTGATGAAAGATCCGTTGTGAAACACCTTGTGTTGTTCTATAGCCATCGCGGGTGCATGCAACTTGTTTTTCTGACCAATTTACACCAGCAAAACCCGGATGCTATTGTGCATGGTAAGCACACCGTAAGGTTACTTTTCAATACACCAAACAGTGAGCAAATTACATAGCATTCCGGCTTGTCGTGGTATTAAATGACGGCCAACTGACTTATTGAAGTTAACTGAGTGTAATAGCTGTTGATTTCTGATTGGAACTGAAGGCTTTACCAATCTTTAAAAGGCTTTTTATGTAATGTTAGGGTGACTGTGACTGTCTCACGCAAGGAAGGGTAATGGGATACAACTGTACCACAATGAAAGTAATTGTGCTGAATGTTATTTGGGGCAAAATTAAGGTAATGAAAAAATTAAACGGGCCCACTGCAATTACATAAATTGGGCATAACTTTTCATGCAACATATTGAGTACTCTACAAAACTAATAGACAACACACAATTCCATGTCTCAAAGTAACCGAAGGACAGTATTTCGATAGATTAATTGAAAATCTGTAACACTCTTAGGACAGTTGAGCCAAAAATAATCAATGCTGGAGAAATATATATGGTATAGCACAGGTAATTGTTTGGCAAACAATTTTAATGCAAGAGTTGGCCAAAATCATGATGGTTTGCCCAACCTTTAGCAATTTTCTTCCTCAACAATTCAACATGTGCTATGTTTGCTCAACTGCTTTGAGACTGCACGAAAGCTAAAGATATCTTAAGTTACTGTCCAAAGTTTAGGGTAGGATATGAGTGATATCACTAAAAAAGAAGTTCGATATAGATTTTTTAGCAAACATGTCGACGTTTTGCATATCAGTGGCACCATAGTTAGATGAAGTTTCACGTCTCAGTTTCTAATCAACTGGTATAAGTCCAGCGTGTTCAAAGAATTTTTCCCTTTGTGGTTCACTGACTCGTTTTTCCTACTCAATTGCTAATGATGACCACCGTATCTAATGGCAACAGGTTCGATTCCTTCTACGTCTTCTGCGTGATCAAATCAGGGGGTCGCTAGGAACTTAACGAGGTGACCACAAATGAAAAGGGGATTTCATAAAGAACACATCTCCAGAGATGGCAAAAATGCCAAATGAACGAATAAATCTACCAGACCCTCTTAAATGTAGACTACAAAACTATAGCAAAACGTCTTGCAAACCTATTGAAGAAAGCTTTCGCTGGGTATATTAGACATATTATCATGGGCGCCCGCAGAAAAAAAGTCAGGGGGGGGGGCAAAATTTCTAGGAGGGGGAAAAACCTCCAAGTCACCATGAATTGACACAAAGCATGAGAAAATTTCAGCCCAAAATGCCTCCCAGATCGCCGGAAATGGCATTTCTAAAGCCTACTTTTTGCATAGAAGCTTGGAAAACACGTTTTGTTCTGGCTTTTGCTTTGATTTTTACACGTTTTTTCAAACTTTTGATTTTCCAGGGGGGGGGGGGGCAAGTGCCCCTCATGCCCATACCTGCGGACGCCCATGCATATTATATGTATATTATACAGACCGCCTGTTTTACACGCTAACATGTTATCGGTAAAAACATTAGGCTAGATGTACTTTAGAAGTTACTTGCTATATTGCGCAAAAGAGTCTGTTCCTGGAACCCTTCCGGAAAATGAACAACAATCGTTGGAGACTTCAGATCTTGAGTCTTTACACAATGCACTCTCCTTGTTCAATTTTGGTAACGTAGTTCAGAACTCGATTAAAACGCTTTATAAAAGTAATTCGTTTTGTGTTATTTATAATATCTCTTCACTGAATGCTTTAAAGTTTCAAAAGGGCCTCTCCAGAGCGTCCTAAGTTAGTTATCAATCGCAGTGAAAAATATTTAACTGCTTACTTAAGACTAACTCTCATTGCAATTGGAAATATTACAATTAACAAACGATTCTGAAAGACTCCTATTCATGCAGAATGAGATGTCGTTATCACTTAATAGTCTGAAAACTCGATCTAAGACATTTTCAGTGTACTTTATTAGTTTCCAAATGTTTCTAGTCCACCGGTTAATTAAGAGAAGTGTTGTCATTTCCAACTCTGTATCCACTTTTCTAATCCCTCTGATTTTTTCCGAGATGTTCACTTTAGGATAAGTAACTGCCACATTGCGTTCCTTGAAATTTCTTTTACTCATTACCATGATGATTTTTGAGTTGAATCATTTGCCAAAACTCTGTTAAATAAGAAAACCTTTCGAGTCCTGTTATTCCAGCGATCGCACTCTGATGGGTAGACGTCGGTCTTGTACGGAAGACAAATGTATACTTGGCGATGTTCTCCAAACGCTGTCACAATATCCTTTCCTTATCTCAAGATATTTCATTTTAAAGGTTTGTTAGATTTGTTACAAAACACCTCCGCTTAAAAAAAAACAAACAAATTGTTATGTGTACCCTAAATCACAAACAAAATCAAAGGTATATATTAAACAACATGAAAAATTAATTCTAACAGTTCAACTCCCATCTATATAGGACAATCTTGAGCCGAGGTATAAAATGCTGAAGTTTATTCACTCAAATCAAAATGGTTCATTGCGAAATAATTTGTGAACGTTAATTTTGTACTACTAACATTACAATCTTTGCATTTCTTTGCTTTTCTGAAATATATGCACCTTGTACCAATGGGTGATAGCACTCACACTCTTATTGGTTGGTGTAACTAACCACACTGTGGAACATGCTATGCAAGCTAACAGGACGTTTTCAAGGTCGTAAAAACATTTTCAATTTTAAAGGGAAACAAAGGAGTAGCTTGTACAAAAATAAAATCACAAAATATTGCGCAATGGACTAATTTTTTTCACGTGAATGAATTTCAACCTCTAACATCTTTGCTCGAGAATGTTATGTGAACATTGGAGTAAGACTGTTACAATTCATTTTCCATGATTTTTACTAAATATATTTTTGAATGATATAGTATATATATTTTTGAATGGTATAATTTAAAGTACACCTTAATGTGGGCACACTGCCTCAGATTCTTTTTGGTTTGTTTTGCATTATAATTGAAAGCCCTGTTTTTCCTTAAAATTTTACCCTGAAAAATCATTGCAAAATTCAGATCCTTTGGAAAATTTACATCTTGGGGTAAATTACCTTTACAACAAAAACGGAAGAATTGAAAGACGAAAGGTAAAACAGGTATCTTTAGTTAATAACTTTGCACCTGATGAACTAGATTCATGTTTAGACAGATTTAAGGCTGTTGAGATTTATCAGATCAAAAATCTATGTGTCTTTAAGAATCAAACTTTCTTGCAGATTAAAGGGGAAGTTTAAGCAAAAGTTCAATTTCAGTAAATGAAGTCAGTAGATTTGTGTTCAAAAGCGAGTTTGAAGGCAGCAGAGCTAATATCACTTCCTCACATTGACAAAGAATGCTTTGTTTCCCTTTGTTTTATCATACTGTTGCGTTAACCTTGAAGTTAATAGGAGTATGAAAATCCTGTGGGGGATGCAAAGTTTGTAAAATTCTCATGCCACTTATGCAATCACATTTTAATATTATGGGATTGTTGTGGAGAAAATTCTGTATAAAGTTAAAGAAAAACAAAAGACTGCCCATTAATGTGGGGATGTGATGTCATATGAGCTTGCTTCAAGTTCACTTTTTGTAGAAAATGTGAAGACTTTACGTGCTCATATCTTGGGAACCACACATCGGATTTCAATGCAAATTTCACCCAAATGCTCAGAATAAGTACCCCTCCATATTACCAAATCCTGTTGTGACCCGTAACCCTTCTTTTAAGGCTACCCTTGTTTCCCTTTTTCCAGGCTGTTGTGTTGACCTTGACGTTTAAAAGAATAGGACCTCCCCATGAGGGTTGCAAAGCTTGAAAAGTTTACCTGCTACTTAATTATGTAATCTCGTTTTGTTAATATTGGACTGTTGAGGAGAAAATAGGCTGTAAAGTATAAAGAAAATCAAAAGACTGTCCATTAATTTGGGAATATGATGTCATACGCGGTTGCTTTAAGTTCACTGTTTGTTGGTAATATGGCAAGTTTACCTGCTCATTTCTTGGAAACCACGCATCGGATTTCAATGCAAATTTCCCCAAAGTTCTTAGAATGAATTCCCATCTAGCATTTCAAAACTTACCACGACCTTGAGTCCTTCTTTTAAAACTCCTCTTCATCCATTGAACCAAGTTAACTTCGATTGGTATTTGTCCGATTGATTTTCTTAAGTACTCCAGATCCACTGACAAAGAGCCCTTTCGGCGAAACCAAATTTTGATTTGATTGTATGAAGTGCTTCCCGAAGAAGCTATACGTCTATTAGAGGACAAAACTTGACTAACTTTACGGCCCTCAGACCATTTATATCATTGGTCTGTCATGTATGGCTCTATTCTAGTCTGGATGGAAAGAATAGACATTACACCATGACCTTAGCCAAAAGGCCCGATATTACGTTTATTTCATGCCAAATAATTTCTTGGCAAACTTACATAACTTCATGGCAAATTAATACCATTATCACCAAAATTTGTCTATAAAAAGACCACTTTCAAATTTATAATACTTTTTTACCGTTTTAATTTCCTACACATTGCAAATATATACCAATATAAAACGAAATTCATAGTACGGTACATGGTATGTATTTGTCTGAAACGGCTTTCCATATTTGGTAGCAAGTTCTTACTTTTATGCAATGTACCTTTGCGCAAGTGAACCAGTCATTTTCAAACTGACACTGCTGCATGACACGAGTATCAGACGGGAACGAAATTTTTTGAAAGTCGTCAACAGTTCCAGTATATAACGTTTAAAGTGATCAATATGACCAAACAGATTGTTCTGATAACCGGCTGTTCGGCCGGACTTGGGCTAGATTTTTCCGTAACAATGGCAAGAGACGTCGAGGAAAGATTTATTGTGTTTGCTACTATGAGGAACTTGGCGAAAAAGGATACTTTGGTACAAAAGGCAGGCGATGCATTGAACAAGACACTGTTCATCAAGCAACTGGATGTCACCAAAGAAGATGAAATCAAAACTGCTGTTAAAGAGATCATCTCGGAACATCACCACATTGATATTCTTGGTGAGACATTTTTTTAATTACGCCTATTAATTATTTCGTTTTGTATCAAGAGTAAGGCTTGTGTGTATATTGTTTCTTCTTACATGATAACTACATTACAGCCAAAGATTAATGATGTATGACTTCTGTACACCTATAAAATGGAAAGTCCAAGCTCTCAGGCCTGCAGGCTTGCAGTAAGTAGTGGGCCAGTTGTACTGGATAAGTCTATGATGTCAATATCCATATATTGGGTAGAGAGAGTACATTGAAGTACCAAATTGCGCTCCAATGCTTTAAGTATACAACATTTACAATCTGCCCTGTAGGTCTTGAACAGGTTATGGCTCACAGTGTTCACGGTTGGTTGTGTGTGGACTTTACCTCACTTCAAGCTCATTCAGGCGGAAATACTGCTCAAGGATAGAGGTGCATTGACACAAAGGAATCTGTTTAGTTCCCTACTAAATAATTGACTTTAAATATGACCTTACCAGTTCACAACTAGGGCACTGTACTATGCATTGAGAGAATGTTCACCAAAAAGAGCTGAGCATGCAGGCAAAGTATGTGATCTTATGTATAGTAGGGAATTCGCCAAAAGTAGGCACCTATGTCTGTAAACTTCCAACCTTAGCCCAAGCACTCTGTGAAATTACTTTCTATATGTTAAACGTTATGATCACAAGACACATGCTCCAGAAGTAGTCTGAGTGACAACCGACCAACTAAAAATCATTCACCTACTGCAATAATAAGCCCACCGTGACACCAATGTAATGAATGATAAAGGTCAATCATTTTCACCATTTACCTCAAATCGTTATTCATTCTCACAGTCAACAACGCTGGTTTCGGACAGTTCAATGCTTTGGAGAGTGTACCCATTGATAAAGTGAGGGCAGTATTTGAAGCGAATGCTATTGGACCGATACAACTATGTCAGCAGGTGATACCAAATATGAAGGAACGGAAAAGTGGTAGAATAATCTTTATTGGTGCTGGAATGGGTCTTGTTGGTAAGTATGTCCGCGCATGTGTTAAAAACTAAGGCAATCAAAACGTTTTCATCATTTCTGATGAATCTAAAACTGTTACAATGAAATGAACCTGTTGCTACGGTCCTGAACGGTCCTGAACTAAAGGAACTGAATGTGCTCAGCTGTTAACCTTCTGACTCTAACTAGCAGCTTCCAATAAATCTTTCTTGTTATGGGTCGCTGGATTGTTTTCACACTCCCTTTTCAAAAGCAGGGCATTCACGGCCTTCCTATACATGTGGACAAAAGATGTTACGCGTACGTCCTATCCGTTGATTGTCGCCACGATCTTGGACAAAAGGTGCACCAAGATGGCCGCCCTGAAGCTATAATTTGTATGATATAGCGACGACCCTGTAATATTTTGAACAAAAACTTGAATGGAAAACAATATCATTTTCCTGTAATGCGTGTAGTGATAATGACCTTAACTTGCATTATTTCGAAAATTCAACTTTCTTGCAAAATCTGTTGATGTACTTTGGCAAGTCCAAACTTCAACACAAAATGGTCTTGCGGATGAAAAACTGATGATCTAACATACACGAAGACCAAACACCTGGTGCTCAGTAAAAGGAAAGAAGAAAAATATTAACAAGCCCAAGAAGCGTCCATTGTAAGTGGCACACTTAAAAGCGATATTAAGAATGCATTTATTGGAGCATTTTATTACAACACTGGTTATTGCAGAGAATCGTGGATCAAATAAGCTCTTTGAAAAGTTTGTTAAAGAGAGTTAATTACTACCACCCAAATCCTTCTACTGCAGGGTTAGTATTTTATACAGTCCGTCATGTGGGAAGGGTTTGCATTGGTTATTTCGGTAAGAAGGAAAGAACCAGTAAGTGGTGTGGAGTAGCTTCGGAGGTGAGAATTAATTAAGGGAGGAACTATTCTATTGAGAAAATGCAAAACCGCTTCTGAAATCATATTTCATACAAAAAATAATCCATATTGTTGCATTAATAACGGTGACTGTTTTGCAGCGTTGTAATCGAGGGAATGGTGAATCGAATGTTAACGTATTAGAAAGGAGGATCATAAAATGTAATTCCCTTTTCTTTTAATCTGAAACAAAATTCCGGTTTTGTAACAACTAATATCTTAAAGGTAGTGTGACACCAAAATGAAAAAGTTGGGTATTTGATGTAAAATACATGAAAAACCAAGAAAATTGCCGCAATTTCCATCAAAATCAGTTAAAAATTGGCCATTTTACATGTTTATTTCTGATTTGCACTTAATTATGCAAAAATATGAGCTCAATATGTAGATCTTGTGATGTCATGGGAGGGACATACTATATATGGCTAATGTTATCCTTTGTTTTTGCAATCTTTATTTCAAGTGCAGTTGTAGCATTACTGTTTCCTGAAGGTTACATTGAAAGTTGAAATTGTGTCCTTGAAAATCATCAGCATCAATCGACAAACTATAAACTATCTGAAGAGTAATTAAGAGATAATTAATGTAGGGTTATCAAAAGAAATGCCAACACTATGCAACACTCAACATCACTATTTTTGCATAACCAACAAGTTGCTTCAAAAACATTCAAACTTTGAAGAGGTATATCTTGAGAACGGTAAAAGATATTAACATAATTCCAACGGATTCTTACTTAGGATTCCTTGCTCCATAACTGCGAAGTAAATTCAGTACTTTTTGCCCACATGTCACACTCCCTTTAAAAATGGAGTAAACATTGCACTGTACCCAACACCACTATATTTTTTCTCAGCATCCACATAGTTCGCAAAAGACCCGGATGATGGGCATAGCAAATCTATTGTGGTAGATCTACTAGAATCTTTCCATTGTTTTTTGAAACAATCACGTCATAGTTGTCCCAAAGAAACATGTTTGTGGCTTTTCATTAGGAACTTGAGTGCTTGTAACAAGGACAATAGTATTCCTGACCATGCCCTCCATCGCGTCTTTGCAATACCCTTTTCCTCACTGAAGATACCTCACTTCGAAGATTTTTTTTCTCTAAAAATACTTCCACTCTTCAGCAAAACCTCAAAAAGTTATGTGATTTGCGCACATGCATGCTTCAGATTGCTTTTGTTTTTTCATTATGCTTGGATTTCCTGTTGTCATTGAAGTAAGTTTGATACTTTTTCAATGCTTAAATATATTTCCTTGCAGGTTTAGCATAATCTAACATTGTAATTGTAGGGCACCGTATAGGAAACAATGATGCTTAACATCCCCTGCAGCGGTATTGAATTCATAAACACGTAAAATGCAATATCAAATTAGGTGTCGCGATGACATTGAAGATCTCCTATTATGCTCTTAAATTCAAGAAGAAATGTACAGTTTTACTTAAAAACTTTGTGCTCTCGTGCTGTGCTCTTGTTCTCCATGTCCCACCTGAGATATGGATTATTGAAGCGCTGGTCGTCCATTTACTTCAACTTCTACTACAGCATTGAATTACGTAATATGTACCTTCTTCTGAAAATAATTACTTGCTTTTCCATTTGTACTGTCATGCTCGCATTTCTGTAAAACCTTTTCGTCGGGCAGTCAGTAATGCTCCCTCCTATCCTCGAGTCACCCAACACCATCCGAGTCACCCAACACCATCCGATGTTCATTGTCTGGCATCGTTTCAGCACATTGTATTAATAAAAAAAAATACTTCCTTCCAATTCCATTTGCTCAGCGTCAACAAATATCTTCCAACTTAAAAGTACATTTATTCCCCACTACGATGATATGTTGCATGAGTGTTCACTTTGTTTTTACCTTGCTTTGATGAACCCATACAGTTTGAGAGACAACTGCTCTGGTGGAAATGGTATCTTAAAGGATCGGGGGATTCGGGGTATTTCTGCCATAGATGCGGCCATTTTCTATTTTATCCCATGATGCTTTTGGGATCTGAAACCACAAGTTCAATGGAAACGAAATATCAAAACATCAAAAACTTCCCATCGACTCCAGGAAAGAAATTCTTTCAAATTTAGAGACTATATGTTGCTAGGAGGAAAACAAGTCATGTTTGGTAGTTCACAACAACAAGGACGTAGCAGTGACAGTCAAAGTCCTTCGTCTTTTCGTTGCAATTTCCGACATTTCTGTGAAACGTAATTCTGCAATCAGATGTGGAACCAATCGACAACGTCTTTGTGGTCTTTTACAATTCATGAAGAATTTTGTTCAACAGAGGAAATTCACGATGTACGCAAAATAGTACAAGACGGCTGGAAGCAATATGTAAAGTCGTTGTGTACGACTAACTTTTCGCTTCAGCCGGCAGTGCTCGATGAACATCTTTTGGCTGACATATAAATAAATAATAAGCTTGCTAATAATGTTTTAACTTGAAAACGTTTAATAACATAACTCTCATTCAATATACAGTTACAGAATGTAAAACAAATCCCAAAGAAAACTGGTTTTAATAAGATGTGCCTACTAATCCACTGAGCTGTAGAAAGATGTTACGGTGCCACATGATTTTCACAATGTAATCCTTCAATTTTCCCGCTATAGTATTGTTATTGATACCCTACATACATAGTGAGAGTATACTTGAATTTTGAAATGTTTTGGAAAAATGGACTTGCCCTGCCCCTATGGCTTGTCCATAAATATCCACTGACCTTATTCAGTTTCTTGAATAGGGGATGTAGAGTGTATGTTACCAAACATCTATCAAATGGACCTGATCAAAGGATTTTTCACCCACTCAAGGCACATTCAGGTCTAAAACTGACTGCAGTATCAAACTGTAGGTTCTGTGGCTTACTCTAGTCATTTGTTGAGGTATGGATTAACCAGCGAATAAATTATTTCTGCAGTCAGTCGTGTCGTGAAACGGCTCCCTACTTTGTTTTTCTACAGGTTATCCATTCAACGAATTTTACTCTGCAGCTAAATTTGCTTTGGAAGGTTTTGCGGAAGCCTTTGCACCTATTGGAAGACAGTTTAACATTTGGTGAGTATGGTATGCTATCACAGGAATCTTCATTTCTCTCTTTTTCCCGAGTGAAATGGAGGCCATTCTGACTAAGCTGAAACAGGGTTGCAGCCACCATTTCTGACTTGATGTACTTCAAGCATGATCATCTAGACTAAAGCTTAACTTAAAATTTACTTGATAAATGTAGAACTGACTGAAAAACCTTGAAGTGTGGTGAACAATAACTGTACACCAGTTAAAAGGCACTTGGGGTAGATTTATGCTTCTTCCAATCCGCATTTGGTACCTCATTCTGCTTAAAGTGGTTATTCAAATTCATCAAATTTCCACAAACCTGTGACGTTTTTTTTTTTTCGTATACGTAGACAAATGAACAAACTTAGACAACCTTAAATTAATTGGGCCGCTTTAAAGAAGTGTTGAAGAATCGAATCTGACTTGAGTCCCGGTTTTGCAAGAGTGAGACTTCCTTGAAACTTGATATCAAAACACTTGGGACTTGAAACTTGCCCTCAGAAAAGTCAAAAAAGATTTGTCGCCTTGCTTGCAAATTGTAATATTACATGGACGACTCCCTGGCTTAATGAAATACGACAGTTGGCAAGGGCTTGACACGCATTTTCTTGGCTTTGTATTCAAAACACCACTTCATCTCGCCGATGTATTTGTAACTAAGATACACGGTAACTATATTTCGTTCCACTGTAATGTTGAAGCTAGACAGCTTGGTTCCCAGACACTTACTGACTGTTATCGGTAACTTTGCATTGTGTAAACTGAGTATACTGCAAGGTCTATGGAATATTTAGGCTCCTGCCAAATTTAGCCTAATTGCTTTCCTATTTATGGAAGAATCTTAGACGTTGTTGTGATGCAATCATTCTACATGTTGGTAACAACGTGAAAATATTAAGCCGAGTGGTGCGTACTTTGCCATATAGCGCCGCAATCTTTACCATTTAAAGTTTATTGCAAGGGTAGTTTTGTTGATTTTACGCTTTCAATTTAAAAACAAAAAGTTTTATTTATGGAGAAAAGGAAAATTCTCACTTAGGTATCCAGACATAGTGTAGGGGCATAATAGTAAAGGTAGTTAGATAGAGCTTTACGGCCAAGTTTTCAACCTATTGGTTCAAGTCGAGCCGGCCGCGGCCTTTTTCCAGTTGTGGCTCACTGGCTTGTTTTCCCGCACAACGGCAGTAGGTTCCTTTTTAAAGTCTTTAGCATGACTCGACCTGGGAAGCGAACCCCGGCCTTCCGCGGAGGCGGATGCTATACCGTTAGACCAAACACGCGTTCTCGGCATAATAGTCAAGGGAAAATATTAACAAACGCATTATTAGATCACTTGGCTAAGAAATTGACCTTTAGTAGGTATGCTGTAATTCCAAGGCGGAAATTTTGATGCAAACAGGCAAATGGAGCACCTTTGATTGAATTCAATTACTAATCTTCCTTGTTCCTTGCAGGGTTAGCACCATCGAACCTGGGCCAGTCTCAACTACTTTTATAGCGAGTTTCAAGGAGAATGGCATGGGAAGATTCGTCGAAGGAATAGGTAATGAAGCCGATCCCACAACTCAAAAGCTTGCCGATAACATGTCCACGAAAATGCGAACATTCATCGAAAAAGAGAGCCAATCGCCAGAAGAAATCACGAAACTTCTGTTAGAAGTAATTAAAAGTGAGAAACCTCACCTGCGATACTCCACATCAGAGCATATGTCAGCTTTGTATAAAAGGAAATATGTCGATATCACTGGTGATGGGATCGTGGAACAAATGGTTCAGCTGCTTTCTTAAATTTGTAAGCTAGACGCAGTGAAAGGAAAACAGCTATAGTTGGAATGTAGAAAGCTGGCCTACTGTTATAATACGTCCACTTTTTTAGCACAGCGGATGAAGTTTTCCTAGTGAAAAATAAGAAAGCCAGTCCAGTGGTATTTTGGGGTTTGCATCTAGACGCAACGTCCATACGGATAAATTTTAGAGCTTCCCAATGAGCAAAACTTTGGTTCCTCTGCCAGCCAGTTGAAGGCCACTTAGGCGGGCCATCTGAGAAATGTCCCGGTGACCCGCTGGTTGTCCGCAAATGTTTTGATTATTATTGGTTTCAAAGTTCGAGCCACCATAACCTTCTGTGTTAAGCCAGTGGATCTAGCCAGTGGTTCTATCGTCGGTCCGTGGGGAAGGTTCTGTCACCAAGGTTGGGAACATGAATGGTATCCTAGTCTTGGGCGTCTTCGACATTTGCGGAGTAAGGGTCTAATGTCCTCAAATATGCCACCATTTCTATTTGCGACTTCTAACGTGGCATGCATACAGTGACGTTAACATTGTCACATTCACTTAAGTATATGACATTGTAATTTGAGCAAGGATAATATACGGCTTTAAGCAGGTGTTTTCATACATAACTGGACACGATTGAATAAAACTTTTATTACTGGATTTTGTTATTACCTGAAAATGGAGGATTTGTGCATTTAAAGGTCCATTGTTTTTCTTTTTCGTCTTGCCGTCATCGGCTTTCTGATTAACTCTTGAATAAAAATGTGAAACGGATCATCGGGTTCTTTGTATTCCTCCTTATTTATATTGTGAACAAAATTCGGTTTCCAAGTGTACTTTCCCTTTAGCTATTGGTTGGAGCTCTTCCATGGGCCAAACATTATCACTTAGGGAGCCGTTTGGGATTCACTTTCCATCACAGTGCATGATATCGTATCTAATTCAATGTTCTGCGACCGCCGTGGTAATTGAAATACTTTGAAATCCTTTATTTTAACATTTGGCAAAATGAAAAGGCCTTAATAAAACAGCTGATGCCGATTTCGAATGGATCATAAATGAAGATATTTTTGTGATGGCAGTTAAAACTGACTAGGCCACGGAGGTTGTACTCTGGAGGCCAGTCGTGTATTGTATATGCGATTGAACAAAAACCGTCTTCATGAATTGTATGTCACACCTATGTAAGGGATATAAACAGTTATTTTATCCTCCTCCCGAAAATTCAGTACACTAACTTAAAGGATGTATGATGCTTTTCAGACAATATAATATGATTATTTTGTGTGAGTAGGAGAAATTTTGCGTTCGTCTTTGTTTCACCTTTGCTAAGTTTTCAGTTGCTGGCCCTCGTCACTTTTGGGGGTTCTCGTCTTTCTTTCAATACGCCACACAAACCTGACGTTAAATTTGTAAACAGGCAACAAAGACTCATTTACAGGTCAACATGTTATAAATCAATATTTGTAAGCCACTATGACATTGACAGAACAAAAAGGCAATCTTATATTGATACTCTGTGCTGTATTAAAGTCCACATTGTATTGTCACAAACATTCGATTGTAAGCTGAACCCTAACCTCTAATCAGGAAAATGTGCAGCTACGTAGGTACACAGAGTCACAGGCGAGGCTGCAATTACTACACACAACCTTCGTGCTCACCCTCACCATACTCTTTCATAACAGCTTCAATGCAAAGTGCTACTGACAAAGTGCTACTAAAGTGTTATCGACATGGCTAAACAAATTGTTTTAATAACCGGCTGTTCGTCTGGAATGGGGATCGATTTTGCTGTAACGATGGCAAAAGATGTCAGTCAACGATATATCGTTTATACTACTATGAGGAACTTGGAAAAAAAAGGAAACTTTGGTGCAACAAGCAGGGGAAACATTAAACAAGACACTCTTTATAAAGCAGCTAGATGTAACGAAAGGAAATGAAATAAAAAAAAAAGCTGTAAACGAGATTTACTCGAATCATCATCAAATTGTTATTCTTGGTGAGATTTCGTATCTATTTAAATATTTATCTTCCAGTTCCATACTGAAAGTACGGACGTTTAGGTGAGTGACCATAAGGTGTATAGCTCGGTACAGTTAAAAAGTCAACTTCTTCCCGTCCTGTTACGAAACTTAGCCATAACCCGTACCCATTTGATCGTTAAATTTGAGCATGACTAATTAATAGACAATTATGTACCTGGCTTCCTGAGTACCTGACACGAGGACCGCAAGTCCGGCTCATTTATTCTTTTTCATTGAACAAGAAACTTAGGTAACCACCAACCCACCAAGCAACCAAACAAATCAATCATAGTTCACATGGACTGATGGATGGATGGAGGTACTGATGAGCCAAGATAAGCTCACGGGATTTAATTAGAAATCCCTGGCAGAGGTGTCTCCTTTTCCTACGGAATTGTACATGCCATGATTCGAACAAGACAAATGTTCTAACACCGTTCAGTTTCAGTTTTCACACCTATCTTAGCATAGAAAAATCTTAAAGCCAGACTCTTTCAAAAACCCTGTCTACCTTCAGTATTACACAGATCAGCATCAGCCTGGTTTATTACTTAAGGCGTTTACCTTTAAATAATCAATGTCAGTTGTACGAGAACGCGGAACTAGCCATCATCACACAACCATTAATTTGTCAACTAAGACTCCAAACAAGGCCTATGTATTACATTTATCAATGTCTAAAAATGAACTCCCAGTGATGCTAAAGTTATTTTAGTTTCGTTCATTTATTTTACAGCTGGCTGTTTTTGGCACTCCTGCTCCTCTGTACAGTAAACTACCGTCTGCAGGTTGTACTTAGTTCACTAGTACAGTAATTACACAGGGTCTCACATGTAACATGGATGGCATACGCATAGGCGTAGGAAGAGGGGGGGGGGCTGGTGGGGGCGCCCCCCAGTGAAAAATTAGGGGCGGAAGTATGCTCCCGGTCCCACATCCCGGGTCAGAAAACCCCTTTTTTCATTCTTCCATAATCTCAAAAAAAAATGAGTTTGGTAAACTTTTCCGAGCTCTGGAAATGAAAACATCGGGTATTTACCATATGTTACACCGCGTTATCAAAAGACACCGGCAGCTCTATTGCTATTTCTGTAAACTGCCTTTCACAGAGGACCAAATTTTCTTCAATGAAATTTCTTGATTTTGAAATATTTTGTCTTTAAAGGACTTAAGGCAACAAAGTTTGGGAGACTTTTGAAATGTCATCGAAGTGTGTCAGTTCGGAGGCCTTAAATGTAGATAACATGTGCAGCAACAACGATTCAGTCGTCGTGCAATCTATTTCCTTCGTTTAGCAGTTTATAGTTTGATTTCGCCGAACGGCTGTTTGCCAGAGAGTCGGGACGACTTTAGAAAAAGCAATCATTCTCAGATTTGCCCCCAGTATATAAAGGAAGTGCAGATTTTTCAGTAATCCCCAACTCTTTAAATTTCCTTACAGGAAACCCAGATTCCCATGCTTTCTGTAAAACAAGCTCCATATCTACATATGATTGTTTAAAAGGGGCAAAAATTTCGGCTGTCGCAAATTACGTCCCTGATACAGCAGTGTTCACACTTCAAAGAAAAAAATGGGAAAACTTATCTACTAGTTGCAAGCAACAGCGAGACATGCCATTACCTTTGCCCACGTTATACCCTGTCAGCAAATTTTGCCGGCTCAGCAACCGACCGCAGTTGGCTATTTCGGCCACTTGGGCGGTCCGTCGGACAAATGCCAGGTGGCCGGCCAGTGGCCTTCCAACGGCGATGAAACTGATTGGCTGAAAAATTTCACCCAGAATTCCATTTTGTTTATGACCCGGATGTAGCCAGTGGACCTGCTATGGCCCTCTGCGGTTCTTCACTACGTAGTCACCTGCTTGACCTCACCGTTTCGAAAACAGCCAGCCCTATGTGGTCCATCAAGCAAACTCTATGTTCTAAAAACTGTTTTGTTCATTCCCTCAGTCAATAATGCTGAATTTGGCCAATTTAATGCATTTGAGGAGGTTTCCATGGAGAAGGTGAGGGCGATATTTGAAGTTAACATGTTTGGACGGATACAGCTATGTCAGCAGGTGATACCAAAGATGAAGGAACGGAAAAGTGGTAGAATAATATTTATTGGTGCTGGGATGGGTCTTGTGGGTAAGTAATTTTCACCCTTAAGAGAAACTAGAAAAAAAAATTATCTCAAATAAACTTCTACTTTTTTGGTTTGCTGGTTGTTGTTTCCACGACCTTGTTTCCAGTTGTGAAGACATCTGATTTTCTTTCCTACTTTATTGCGTATGCCGAACAGCACAACCAACCGCAGTTGGTTTCATTTCAGTTAATTAGCACAGTTAGACCAGAAAATCGAGATCTAGTCTCCCGGTTGGAAGACGTCTATACTCTGTTTCTAATGTTACTTAATGGAACCCCCGGTAAATTATACTTGGTCATGTCGCTTTAAAATTACAGCGTTTATAAAAGTTAAGAAAGAAAGTTTACAAAACTAGTAGCTTGGCATTAAAATAAGGAATCAATTAAAGTTCTTTACGAACGTTATTGATTATGTAGGTCAGGTAAATGGAAAAGATGAATAATATACGGTACCCATTATTCAGAGATATTTCGAAACCTCAGAGTTTCTTGTGATTTCGAACCCTCGACTCCCACCCGCAGGAGCGGGCGCTTTGCTCTCAATTTCGAGCTCCCGAAAATGTTTTGCCAGGTCATTTTTCTTTGCCTTTACCCTCCTACTTTTCACATTCTGGGCCCGCCATTGGAAAGTAGCAGTAATTAATAACACTTATATTACTAGAAGTTATCACGGACCTTTTTACCAGATGAACTTATATATCTCAATTATGAAACTGAGGTTTGGTGCAGGCCCTTTTGATCAATTGCATTAAACTGTGGACACATGCGTTTCCCACTTTTACAAACTTTTTCCCCAAAATCCTTGTTGGCAGTCACTTCATGCAAGGTTGGTCCTGATGAAGAAACAGTTCTTTAGTCTAAAACTATACCATGCCTAAAATCTATCTGGTTACTAACCATTTATTTGGAATGTCTCTAGAGAGGGGTAGGCAGGAGCAGGAGATCCATGGTCAGCCTCTCCGGGCCAGATGCAGCTCGCCTCTTCGGAAAAACTTTTCAATATGGTCGAGAAGTCTTAATCTGCAGGAGAAAACATCATGGGAGTGACAGGGGGAGACCGTCCAATGTATTTGCAAGAAAATGTAAAAAAAGAAAATATAGAATTGAAAAAGGAATCGGAGTACCCAACCCAAGCTTTGCTCCATATCGAAATATCTTGGCCCCGCCCGTGGATAACATGTGTAATCACAAACCTCATTCACTTGGCCTGAATGGAAGGTTCTTCAATGCTAACCAAACTTAGACTCCTTTATAAGACCCCACGTTTTACGATACCCTTACTCAATTGTCTTTTCCCGGAAATTCCCTCCAACCCCGTCCCTAGTCAGGGAGCTTGACTTTTTTCGGGGATATTCTCAAACATACAGTGTTTACTTGCCCAAACAAATACTTAAGTTGGTAGCATACATGATCCTTCAAATAATTACCTATGTTCCTTCTACAGGCTACCCATTCAATGAGTTTTACAGCGCGGCTTACTTCGCCATGGAAGGTTTTGCAGAAGCGTTTGCTCCCATAGGGCGACAATTTAACATTTGGTAAGTAACGTAAGTGTTTTGGAGTACTGAATGTTGTAAAGGAATTGTTCATTAGTGTTAATTGTATGAAAGAACTCGTGCGCCATATATAGAGGCTGTACAAGTACATTTACAATCGTGTCATGCAGAACATATACTTTGTCATGCTTTGCCAAGTCTTATGCAGGTAGCCTGTTTATTTTTTAAGTTGTAATGATTTGTAACGTTTATTTTCTAATCAATTTGATTAAGAGGGTCCAGCCTCTCCAGTTGTAGCTCACTGGTTTGTTTTCTCTTCACCAATCACAGCAGCAGTAGGGACCATTTTCAAAGTCTTCGGAATGACTTAGCCAGGAGTCGAGCTCCAAACCTCCTCGCTGAAAGTGGGATGCTCCAACCTCTTACCATGCAGTCGGTATATAAATTAATTTTCTTCAATGCTTCATATGTTACATGCAATAATGATTGTTGCATATCGTATCATTAGTATTTTTTACAGCACAGGTCTGTAAACGGTACCCCGACTGGACGAATAATGTTAATTTGTGAACAGACGGCATATTGGTGTAGATTTTGCTCCTTGAGTGGGAGTCGTGTCGTCCAAAGAGAATTGTAATCCAGCGGTGCACTCTAAAAAAGTTGGTTAAAAAACTTACCAACACTGGTCACGTATGTCAAATACCTGAAATTGGTTAAAGTTTACCCAATAATGGTTCATTGTTGGGTTATCCAAGAGGTTGTCTACCACTTTGTTGGGTAACCAGCCTGTGTCTTAACCAAATAAACAACAAATATTGGACAAAATTAACCAATTTCAGGTATTTGACATACGCGACCAGTGTTGGTGAATGTTTTTAACCAACTTTTTAAGTGTGTAGTTAAAACAATCAAAATGGCTACTCATGCCCAAGGGAGTAGACTTGTGGATGTTTAGAAGTCAAGCCATCTTTGTACAATGCAGTTTTAAATTCTTTTCTTTGTTCCTGCTGTTGTAACAATATACCGTATCTCATGCCTCTTTCTACAGGGTTAGTACCATTGAGCCAGGACCGGTTTCCACCGACTGGGATGCTAATGTCACGACAAATGGTATGGGAATATTTGCTGGGGGAATAGGTAACGAGGCCGATCCTGAAACTCAAAGACTTGCTGAAAACATGTCCAACAAAATGCAAGGCACGATGCGTAAAATGACACAAACGCCAGAAGAGATCACAAGCCTTCTTTTGGAAATCCTTAGCAGTGAGACACCTCACTTGCGATATGCCACATCGAAACACACGTCAGAGGTGTACAAAAGAAAGTATGTCGACATAACGGGGGATGAGGTTGTTGAAGAAATGTGTCAGTTGCTTTCATAAATTAAAGACTTTAGGAACAATAATGAAAAATATAAGATCTTTCTTACAAATATTGGATTTATATTCAGTGGTAATGACACTAGTTAAACTACTTTCCCTCGAAAATTTCAATTTCGTTTCGGTATAACCCAACCCGAATTCAAAATTTTGTGTGAAGAAATTGATCGAGTTACAGATCTATTCATGCAGTTTTGGATAATTCTCACTCAAGGACAATTTGAACCTTTTACACTAAAAAACGTTGCCTTAATAACCACTACGGTCAAGATAGTATATAAAATAATCAATAAACCATGTTAACACGTAGAACTGTGTCAACCACAGAAACTACAAAGTAACGAATCCTAGGGTAGTAGAGCCTATTGAATTTATGGACATGCTTCGTTGATGCAATGAGCTAGAAAAGATCGAGTAAGCTCGACCAAATTTGTCAGAAAATTTTCAGTGCGTACTTCAAAAGTAATTTGATCCTCTTCAAGGATCAATATTTCATTGACAGGTCACTTCGTTCCAATCGTTTGATTTTTGGTGACCGTCTTTCGTAATGAGCGGATCTCCTTTTTCAAAGTCCAGTAAAATCTTGTAATAGAGACCATTGTTCAGACACTACTGATTTGATCTTTATGTGATTATTCGATACGATACACGTGAAACTAAATGTGTTACTACCTTGTGTAATTGCTTATTGTAATCGCTTCTACCAAGTGTGATAGGGGTCATTACGGATAGTTAAACATGAAAAAGTAACCTTATTGGAATTCAAGCCTACCTCTAACGTACTTATTTTACATAACCGTTTGTTCTTTAAAAAGTGATAATGCAGTGTTTATAATAAGCAATAGGACTCGTAGAATTAGTTCATATTCGCCCAAAAGACCTTCTGAACCTCCTTGTGTCCGTAGGTTCGAACCTTCTGAAGCTACCGAACGTTAAAAAAAATTTCGATCAATGATAGCAGAGATTATAGATCCCAACTCATGGAATTTCTTATGAAAATTTGGGAATCAAGAAGTATTTCAGTGTAGTGTACATCCACCAATTATAAACGTAAGCGAAGAATTTGACACCTTAAAACTAACGGGTCCCATGGCAGACTAAATCAGAGCATCTTTAGGAATGTTCGGATCGTCTATACACCTAATGTAAATGATGTCATAGAAATAGTACAAACGAGGGCGTAATTTATGTATTCTACACCTGTTTTGCAAACACAGACAACTGCTTTTTTAACATTCATTCATCGCTGTATCAAGGACAAGAGAACAGATTGTCGAAATGTTTTCGACAAACTGTGATGACAAACTTCGCATTCTCTGCTTTAAAATGCAAAAGTCTCCAATGTTTAGCCTACTACAAGTTCACATATACTGAGGGTAGCAAACGAAACTTTACCCGATATTACATCCATTGCGGATTGGTCGATACATCGCGATATGAGGCCGAATATCGCGACATCAGCATTAACAAACCATCTATCTCGAGATAGCATATTTGGTTTATCGGTGCGTTGTAGTGAAAGGAAGTACCCTTTTGTTTTCATGAAGGTCAAATGACATTTCAAGCCCCAGAGCCTGTGGAACACTTTCTTGTCTTGTTTGCACTATAAGATTGAGCTTCGTATCCTATTTGATTATGATCGGAGGTCATGTCAGAGGTCATCTGAGATCACCAGGTGTCAAAACATTTTTAATCAAAACTGAATTGTGACACATTTCCCGAAAGGAAATTTACAGGCATATTCCGAAGACAAAATTCATTAACTTCACGATATGCAGAAAAAATTTCTTATTTAGGAGGCGAAAAGTTCATCTCAAAAGTATAGCCTTCGGAAGATACAAATTTATAAAGTAATATGCAACTTTTTTCTTTTGATTTGGTGCATCATGTAAATCTGTGATGTCATCGCGGCACATTAATTTGAAATTACATTCAATCTATTATAATTTGGATACCGCTGCAGGAAATATTAACCAACAGTGATGGTTGTACTCTACATAAGTAAAAGGGGCAATGCTTGATATACAGGCAAAGATATTTGAACATTCCCACAGAATAAAATTTCAAAGACAAAAGGACTTTATCTTCTTAAGAAAAACAAAAGGAATCAAAGATAATGTGCCCACATTACATAACTTTGTGGCTTTTGAATACCAGCAGCATTTTTTAAGAAATATAATCAGTCTTTAAAATAAGATACCTTGAGTTAGGAAAAGGAATTGCGACAGGATCTGAAAGACACAGTGTGGATTTTTTTAACAAAACCCCGGTGAAAAGCCACCAGAAGGCCGCCCTTTAAACAACTGCTGAGGGAATGATACCTTCCTCCAAAGTGCAAATGCAAACATGCCTTTCTTCTGTAAGCTTTCTCTCGGCTTCCATACGTTCTAAATCTTATTTGAAACTCGATAGATACCTATTACGTAACTCAATGCCCAATAAAGGGTAGAAACATTTTAAAGAAGGTAAAATGTATCCCTCGTCAAAAGTTGCTGTTCCTCAAAGTTTGAACAATGAAGTAAAAATTTGTTATCATAAAATGTATAAAAGGAATCAAACAGAATAAAAAGGGTTCGGGGTTTTTTTCTTCAGTTGCAAACAATACTATTTTTTGTAGAAACAGAGCACACAATTGCCACGTCATAAATGGTCTCGTCTGGCTGAGTCATCAAAACCAATTTTTGATAAAGCCGGTCATTAGCTCCAGACAGTGAACAATTATGTAGTCGCGTTGTACTTGTGTACCAATGTAAAGGAAGTCGATGAGCCATAGTATACGCCAACACTAAAATGCACGACCCTACACATGTTTTGCGAAAGTCTTGTCTGCATGAGTCCATAGGTTTTCCCTTACGGAAAACCAAAAAGTATAAAGACGGAAGCTTGGATATATTTCATATTTATTATACATTATACATACATTATATTTAAAATGAATAAGCCGTTTTGGGGGAAGGTCAGAGGTCATATTAAGTCAAAAAGCAATATGTTCCAAGAATGTACATGACCCTTACTTTGTTTCTCCGGACTTTTATTAACAAACTTCCCAAAATTTCACAGTTAGAAAAATCATGAAATATTAAAGTTTACAAAACTCGCGACAACTTTGGAGAGCTTTCAAATTACTATTCCTCATCCTCAGTTTCCTGCATGGAAAGGCTTTTTCGGACAAAATTTGCAAAAACATTGTTTTGAATGTTTTTCGATTTCGAGGTTACTCCCAGAAGAGAATTTCCTTTGAGATCCTTTGTCCGAAATTCTATAAACCAAAAGGCTTCAATGGGTCCCAAATGGTTGTAAAGGGTTTTCAAAAGGTTTGGTTTATGTCAAGGGTAATTTCATAATTATCTTTGAGCTTCGTACAGATTCCATCAACAACCAAAGGGACACCTTCTAATGCAATGGGTCTTTTCAAAGGGTACCTTCTGAAACCCTTTGGGTTCCAAGGGTTATATCCCAACGGGGGTCCAAATGGAATTTTCCAATGATAACCTTTGTTTTCCAATTTTCAACACTCCCCCATAGGGTTTAGGCCAAATTACGTACAAATAGCCACACATATAAATATGCATTAGTCTTACACCAATGAAATGACTCCCGCGATTTGTTAACAACCTCAACTTTTCGCGCGACACACAAAACCGAGCGCGCGCGTTGTGTGTACAACGAGTACACAGTGTGCAGTTGATTTCAGAACACTCGGTCCCTCCCACCGGCCAATCAGGTGTACGGGATAAGCGTTTGTATGAATTATACATAAACATTACATATCAGTTTGGGAAGAGTTTTCAAATAAATTGATATGCGGAAAAATTTCATTACAATTGAAACCTCAACATAAATTTCTACACTTCTTCTTGCCAGCATGGTTAATGCCATTCCCTGTCGTTTGCGATAGCGTAATATTTTAAGAGTTTCTGAACTTCACTAAAATAAAACTAAAACTCAAGATCACTTAGATTCTACTCAAAAGCCCATGGGAAATGCCGTTATTTGGGTGGGTGAGTGGATTTCAATATTTTCTGAATTCTCCGGGAAATCCTATGGTGGGTTACATATTTTAGACAAGAGTACATGTTTTGGGAAGAGAACCCCCCCCCCCCCCACGCCTATGACTTCAAAAGGCTTCCCTATAATCCGAATAACCTTGACCTGTGAATGACACGCGGAGACCTTGCGAAAAGGGGATATAACTTTTTACCTGGAAAATATGTGCGTCGTCATCATCGTCCTCTTTGTCGTCGTCGTTATTGTTGTCGCGGTTGTTGTTCTAATATTCTCATATCGTCGTCATTAAAAGTTTATCGAAACAAGGGTATACTATTTATTGGAAATTGTAAGTACAAAATTAGTCTATGTGGTGTGTTGTTATATTCTGTATTAATATACACTAGCAGACAAGGGAAGATTTACATTGCGATCATTTGTTTATCAGGCGAATCCTTTTCCGGTAAGCGGGACGGCTAACTTTTTGAACCGGTTAATTGAGCAAATATCTACTTGAACCAATCAAAAGGTACTACAGGTTGTAACTTCACCTAGCAATGAGCCTGACAGAGAGAATTGACAACGTTGGACATTTTTTTACTAGATCTTCTTCTTTGTTTCATAAAGAAGTTCTGTTGATAGTGACGTAAACCAGTGACGTGGCACGGGCACGCTGCCCCCCCCCTTTCGGACACAAAAGAAAGGGGGACAAAAAAACCGGAAGGAAAGAAAGGGGGAAAAAAGAGCAGCAAGCGTATATCTTCATCTTCAACGTTTAAAAAATGTTTACTTTGATGTTATATATCAGATATATTTGTCATGTTGACATATGAATTTTTAAACTCGAGTTAGTATAAATTTTTCATTTTGCCAGAAGACACCAAGTCATGTAAGTGTTGACCATATTGCATAAATTTTGCATTCATGTAGGATGTGAAAGGTAATGCTTCTTCGTAAGTCCTCCCGACTCTCAGGCAAAGAGCCGTCTGGCGAAACCAAACTTTAAACTGCTTCCCGAAGAAGCTATTGCGATGTGAAAAGCAGTCAAAATTATATTCAGGTGGTCGCGGTGGGGGGGGGGGGGGGGAGCGGTCCACAACACAACACTTCCCTTGAGGCCTTAAGACACCCCAACACTCCAAAACTGACACAGCTCAACTAGTACAGAATCGGGACTGCCCCCACCCGGACAGTCAGGTCTTGAAAAGGACAGTCAGGTCTTGAAAAAAACAACAGCCATGGTACTGACAACGTAAGTGTTTTTCACGGAGAACCTTTCCTAGCAACAAGTGTGATGTCACGGTTAAAGACTCGAATAAAATTAAGCAGGGCCGTCGGTCTAGTTTGTGAGAGGGGGGTGTAAAACGACTCTCTAAGAGCCGGTGTAACTCATAATCGTGTCCCGGGCAAAATTCTCTGTAAGCAAACTTCCCGTACGAACGTGTCGCTCATGTATGGAAGCATACATACACACTCGCATTGATTTGCAAATACACCCTTTCAAAGCCTAAAGTCATACACCACAATGTGATATTTTGTTTATTCTGTCTGTTGTTTTTTTAATCTACTTGAATTATTGGGGGAGAGGGTGTTGTTTCCCCAATAATTTCATTGGGTTGGCAATAACCCCTCCCCTCCCCCAGCTCGACGCCCCTAATATAAAGATCCAGACGTCAGCAGTAAAAGAAAGGAAAGATTAAAAGCATATACAGACATAAACTACACAAGTCTACACTCTAAAAGATGTTAAGCCATTAAAGATCTATTTTCCCCACTTTCGTACACACGTGTAAATCCTAAACCTTTTTTAGCTATTGAACTCTTAACCTTTAGCAATTAAACGTCTTTAAAAGCGAAACACGTGTTTTCAGCATCTAAACGTGTTCACAAAAAAGAAGAATGTTTGAGAAAACGTATATAGTCTGAACACCTTTTTAAGAGTGTAGTATAAACTAATGGCGGTTATGAACGGCATCTCATGAAGCAAATCCTATCATCACAGCTTATTTTATCTGTGGTCTTTGCAATACGCTGAGATCTTTTCACTCCATTTAAAATGGTCTATATGAGACAACTAATTGATGACCCTCTTAAAAGGATACACCTTGGGTTTCTGCTTGAAAAGTACTATTTATGGCACACCAAAAGGTTCACAGCATATGATGATGAACTGAAATATATGTTCATGTACTAAAATTAGACCAGGAAGTTGTCAGTGACCCCTCCCCTCAGACCCCTCTCCAAGACCCGCACTCAGATCCTGTGCAATTGGCCCTTCCAGTCAAAAGTTCTGGCTACGCCAGTGTGATGTACTAACTGTATACGATCATGAAAATTTTCTCCTCATATATTAAAATACATGTTCATCAAGACTTTTTTACGGTGCACACGTTCGGTTATAAACACACGTTGTACATGTAAAAACTTAACGATTATCATGTTATTATTGTCCTTTCCGCATGCCATACGTGATGAGCCCCGTGACATGCTTGCAACTCGCCGAAATGTTCGTCTACATACGTGGATCTTCTAAAAACATGTGTTAGTTAGTTAGTTAGTTAATCGAAGCCTACAGCTTCGATTATTGGATTTGCTCAGTTTGTCAAGTGAACTCGTGCCTTCTTTCTTGGATCGGCGTATGAATATCTTCAGTGTGATGCTACTCTATTTACACACGAACAATACTAACGTTATATAGCATTTCATCTGCCACGCAGTTATTTTGACTTTTTCATGAGGTGTAAATTTCGACTATTTCCCCGATTTCACCAACTTGACGTGTTCCAATAGAATAATCAGGCTATTTGAGGCATGTAGGAAGTCTTTTCGGAGGACGATAAGTCGTTACGCAGTTCTTTATATACTTGATTTGATCACTCATAAAATAGTCCCAGACTTGAACGCCTCTACGCAGAATAACGCTAGTAATTCACGACCACACCATCGAAAATCCCCGCTGGTTTAACACGCTTGTCAACCGCTAAAAGTCCGTTGGCACGTCTGGGCTTAATCTGCGCTTGTGCAAATGGCGAATCTGAGGTAGAAACATCTTACAGCCCATCGGTTGCCTGCGTGAAAGGTACGTTCCTGACACAATGGTTAAAGTTGTGTTGGCGGCAGAACATTTTTCTCTGAGAATGTGAGCATGATAGGCCGTTTGCTCATTTTTGTACATCACTTAATATTTACTCGATCGAGGCTTGGAATCAAGTGGTGCAATATTGGGCTTTTTTGTTTCGTTTCAGACCATTTTCAGTGGCTTCGATCAGTACTTGTCTGCAAGTACTAACCGTCTAGTTAGATGGAGGTTTACAGCCCAGTTTCCAACCTATTGGTTCAGGTCGGGCCGGCCACGGCCCTTGTTTCCAGTTGTAGCTTACTGGCTTGTTTTCCCTACTCAACTGCTTATGCGGAGCATCACGCACAACGGCAGTAGGTTCCATTTTTAGAGTTTTGGTGTGACTCGACCGGGAAATCGCACCCTGGCCTTCCGCGTGAGAGGCTAATACTCTACCGTTATACCGGACTCGCGATCTCTAATAAACATGTGACGTAGTAAAAACATACGTTAATTTAACTAACTGCTTATGAACATGATTGCACTGATTCCTTGCGATTATGATTGTACTGCCACTGTGAAAAGTGAAAAAGATTGCAGAATGCGCATGGCTAGCTATAATTTTGTATTAATTCAATGGTAGTGGTACTTCTAGTTTAGCAATTTTCTTGCTCGTTTTGAAATTTGTTCTTTGCTACTGAAGTGATAATTATATTGCAAACAAAGCTGAAAAGCGACTGATTAGCAGTTGCGTAGGTACAAGAGGCAGTCACAAAGCTCTGAAAAATGAAAAATTGGAACGTTGCCATTTGTTACACCAGTAATTTACAGTGTGATTTGCCAACTCTTCTTTCGTGAAATTCCGAGTCCAACTGTCCAATGCAAGCTTACGTAATTACTTAATACATGCATGCGAAGCCCATTACATTGAATGTGCCCAGGAAATGTTTGGATGTTATGTATCAGGTATAGACAGTGACCAGACTTGTCACTTGTTCAAAAGCAAGGAATCCGCATGTACATGGCGAATTATTTGCGTTATGAGTGGAACCTTTTCACTACACAAACACTGAGCGAGAAACTGATGTTTCATCGTAAGAGATTGAGATTGTGTCAAAAGATGCGTGACTCTCGCGCTAAATGCGTGAGAATGGAAAGCCCTGGGAACAGCCTTTCCCAGCAAAATAAATTAACTCTGCTAGCGGGGTTTATCTACTTCCATGGTGAGTTTTTTCAAATGTATTTGTAGACATTTGATGACACCCTTGAAAAAAATTGGTGGGTTCCGGACCCTAAAGCGCAGGTCACACTACAGCGATATCGGATCGCATCGCGATACGATTTTTGTGTGTTTTAATTAAAATCTCTTCCATCCATTGTCGGTAAGAACCAAAAACTTGCCATCCTGCGCAAATATATGATTTGTTTGAAAGGATCATGAAAATGAAACGTAAACTAATTATTTAATGACGTCACGTTGACAAACAGATTTTATCGGTGTCCTCATATCCGATAAAAGCTGTCTGCAGATGTGAAGTCACGGAAAAATAAGAATAACTCAGGTTTTCGTAGTCCTGCGATACAAACCACACAGTTACACAGTTTTGCAAATTTTTGTTTCTTCTGGACCAAAGATGGAGGAGATTCTAGGTAAAACTCACAAAAATCTGAGCGAAATCCGATCCGATATCGCTGTAATATGAACCGGACCCTAATGGTCACGACGTCTCTTACTGCATGACGTAAGACGGCCTACTGTTTTCTTCGATATACTGTTGTTATTAAAGCGGGTGTTTCAATAGTGTATATGTAAATTAAACAATAAACCTTTTAATGTCATTATTTGATTCACTAACCCGTCGTTTCTTGTGATTGTTGGGTGTATGCGTAACAGTTATTGCTAATCGTTTAGATACTGCAACGATTTTCAGTCCAACATCAAATCTAATTTGTTTTAAATATGTTAAAACTGTTCTGCGATCCTTCAAAAACGTTTTCTTGTTTTTTAGCAATTAAAGGTCAAGAGCAGTCCCCGAAATTTATTTTGAAGCAACAGCAAAATCACACAATTTTCTTATTATCATTTCTCTTCAAAATACCTTTGTTACATTTTAGGGCCTCAATATTGCATGTTCAGGGTAAACCAAGTGGTTATTTCGAGTAAACTTCACATTTGAGGAGAAAAAATGTCACATGACTCTCAAGAGCCAATGATTAAACAGGACAGTCAACCACACTTCTTCAAGTTTGTGGGACTGCTCTTGACCTTTACAAACCTATTTTGCCTCCGCTTTGTTAACAAGTTTAAAATCTAGACGTGTTTAACAATCAAGCACAGAACTTTCAGCAATTAAAGGTGTTTATTAGCCAATTTTTAGGAAGGAGGCAGGCTTTTTTATATAAAATTGGGGCAAAATAGTGTTAAGAAGAGCTTTTTAAATTTCTAAACACCAGTTTTGAGTGAGGCTATATAAAGCGCAGGTCACATAACAGCAATATCCGATCGGATTACGCTACGATAGTTGTGAGTTTTAATTAAAATCTCCTCCAGCTTTAGCCGGGAAGAAACTAAGTAAAATTTACCAACCTGTGAAAACTGTTCATTTTTATGGAAGGGACTACGAAACACAAAATTATGTTTATTCCGCGACTTCACATGGCGGACAGTTTTTATCGGATACACGTAGACCGATGAAGTTGTTTGTCAACGTGACGTCAGGAAATAGTTTACATTTCATCTCATGGTCTTCGCATGCAGGTCATATAGTTACACAGGGTGTCAAGTTTGTTGTCCTTTCTGAGGATGGATTAACTAAAACTCACAGAAATCGAATCAGAATGCTAACCGATATCGACGTAGTTTGTCCTATGATTAACTGTTTCATTTGAGGTCGTTGGGTATTACTCAACAAAACGATATTTGTTGGAAAACCCGCAACCCAACTTTGTGCCCGTGTCCGAAAACAAGGTCTGTTTAATTGACGTGACAAAAAAGTTAGTGAATATTTCATTTCATTCATACAAATTAGTATACCTTTACAAAGAATGGCAAACTTTTGGCTCTTTTTGATCAGAGATGTAGTAGAAGAACTTAACTTTAAGTTTTAACAATCGGACTGCAGTCCGATGCAAAATCTCTGTATAGTGTGACAGGCCCTTAGCACATTTGTTTCACTTTCATTAAAAAGAGTCCAAATTTCCATCATTTCTCCTACACTAAAACTGTGCATTCACGCACATCTACGGGACCAGATTCCGTTTGAGCTTGATCAACTGGTTTCGTTTTCATACATTCGCTGGGACATAGGGTGCCATCCCATACCTTGAAGTTTTCCTCTTCAGGCGGTCTCAGTCCTTGAGAAGTTCTGTAACATTTAAGGTCAGGGATTCTCTTTATATGAAATGGAAGAAGAGACATGGGGCAATCGTGACAAACCATAATCTCCCTTTGATCGACAGTTCTTACAACTTTAACATCTTCATCACGAATTGATTTCAGCCATAGATCCTTCCCTTTCGGTGCAATGGCTTTCCCTAGTAGTAACTGAGCCAACATTTCTGCAGCGTCTCCACAAACTCTCATACTTCCACCGAGTTCATCACAATTTCGATGGAAATGGTTAGACCCAAGTATAATGGGTGAAGTTTGTGACCCATGTCTCATCCCGGTACTTAAGGCAAATCCATCAACAATCTGTACTCGTTTGTCGACCGAGGGAAATATTCGCTCGCGATCCCGATACTCACGTACCCCAGAGGCAACTAAAAATCGATCATTCCTAATTTGAAACGATGTGATGGGATACATTACTCCTTTCCAAGAAACTGGAATTTTTTTAAAAAGTGACTTCAACTGACTGGATTGTTTTACGCAGACAAGTATGACATCAGGCCATAACCGATCATTAAATAGAAATTCTTGCAAAAACCCTAAAGCATCATCAAAAAAGTTATAGTGATCTGATATTTTCTTCTCGTTGTGGCAAGTAACAGTAAAATTGTTTTCACTTGGGAGATGAGAAGCCGTGACAGGTGCTATGCGGAAATCTTGGTATATAGTACGAAAGTTTCCTACTTGAAGTTCAGCATATCCCCAACATTTGTCGAAATCAGACTCACTAAAATGATATTTTTCTTTGTGCTTCAAGATCACGTCAACCAACGAAAGAAATACACTTCGTTCAACTGAAGAACCAAGTATAATGATGCTTGTTGGCTTTGATTACTTCGCAGCCACAGCTAGTTCCTCTTCTGAGAAAATATCGAAACTACAAATCTTTGGTTGGAATACCCAGCCACTCCTTAAAACACCATTTTTGGACCCTGCTAACTTTCTTGTTATCCAAGACCCTTCAACCCAAGATAAATTGTTTTGTGGAATGGTCTGACAAGACGGCAAAGAGTCTGCAAAGTTCCTGTGCGCTTCTTCGTTCATGTTTGCGCCTCCTATAACGAGTCGAAAGGGACTTCCTGGTATTTGCAATTGATCTGCAGGCTGTAATATCAGCTGTTCTACGTAAAATTCATACTCCCCTTCCATCGTTGGGATGTACGAAAACGAGATTTCATCGCTTCCTTGATCGTACGGCAATGGGTCTGCTACAAACATATGATTATCACCCACTGCTAAAGCACTATAAACTGCACCCTTGGGATAAGGAAGGATGGAAGTATTAGTAATTTTAATTGTAAATGTTTAATTTTTTTTTAATTGTAAAAATTGATAGGGAATATTTTATTCTCCCAAATCTGTTCCAGGACCGTCGTATTTGACTAAGGGATAAGCACACGCTAAAATCAATGAGTGAACTTAGTCACTCTCTAATAAAGGGAAATTATGGAGTGAAAAGTGTGAACTCACTCCAGTAGAGTGTTAATTCACAATTTACTCCAAGAAGATTGCAACTCACCCCAAAAGAACGAAGTGTCGCTCTTGATGGAGTGGTCACAGTGTTACCTTTTAAAAAAGAATGATCATTAAAGACACTCGTGAAAGAGTATATTTTCACTCTTCTGGAGTGAATTTCACTCTTCTTGGAGTCCACTTTACTATTCCTCGAGTGAGTTAACACAGCAATGGAGTGAATTCACACTTTTCACTCAATAAGAGAGGGACTTAGCTCACTCATTTTTGAGTGTAGCAACCTCAGTTATAACCCCCCCCCCTCCTTCTCAAGGGGGTGTTTGTACTTTGCAACCTGCCTTATTCGGATCGCTTCTCCCGTAAGGAACAAAAGCGATCGACTCAACACAAAGCAAAATCTCTTTTCTAATGGAAAGTCTAAAGACAAATTTATGCTTAACATGTTGAAGATTAACAAATTCTAAGCATTGTGGTGAAAGTTCATTCACTTCCCATATTCAATTCTCGAGATAGTAGCAATTGAAGAGGACGCATCTTTCATAAGAAGTGGACTTTAAAGGGCCAAACCTCTCACCCCAAACTACAATTTTGGAACCCGGGTACCGAAATTCTCAATTGGCTCAGCTCTTTGACTGACAGCTAATTCAAACAATGCAGAGTTCCAAAGCTTATATTACACAGCATGAACGGTACTGAGAGTGTTTTGATAATATAAATTGAGTTTTTTTTATACTCACCCTGAAGCAATAAGCTGAGATTGTGTCTGGATGAGGATGAATTTTAGACAATTGTGGGAGGGGCTTCAGTAAGAAGGTTAGGAGAATTGGTGTTGTCTGGGGTGAGAGAAATGGGCCTTGAAGCAAGCAGACGTGATGTCGTGGATTCAAAATGTTGGCCGATGTTTCGTTTTACTTAATTCTTCATCCTATCAGTTTGACCTTGAATTGATTAGGGATGCTATCTTATCCTTTTTTTTTTTAACTTCCAGTGCTATATCCACCTATGGTATCAATATATCAAAGTTTAGTTGCATAAAATTGGTCACCGGTGGTAAAATAAAACCAAAATATTGGCCAACAACTTGAATCCATGACATCACGCCAGCTGAACAAGTTCTTTCTATGTAGAAAATTTACCACACTCAAAGGCTAATATCTCGAGAATCGTTCATGGAAAATGAATACTGTACAACTTTCAATATAATGCTTAAAATATGTCCCCTTTTAACATGTTATCGAAGAAAAAATTGGATTCGAAGTATTCTTTTAATCTTCCTCTTTGTCCGGAAAGATATAATGGACAAAAGAAAAACGCTATCATCAGTCCTTTCGTTGCTAAAACGGCGTCCGTCTGTTTTGCTTAAAGTAAGCCAAAGTCATAGAGACCGAGTGTTTGGTCTAACGGTAGAGCATCCGCCTCTCATGCGGAAGGTCCCGGCGCGATTCCCAGATCGAGTCATACCGAAGACTCTAAAATGGAACTACCGCCGGTGTGCGTGATGCTCGGCATAAGCAATGGAGTAGGGAAAACAAGCCAGAAAGCCACAATTGGAAGAAAGGCCGTGGCCGGCTCGACTTGAACCAATAGGTTGGAAACTGTCCCGTAAAACTCCATCTAAACAATTGCTTCTATTATGGAAAACTAGGAGTACATACAGCAAGCAACATTCTGTCGTGCGTTATATATCTATCTCTGTTTTACTTCTACCAAACCAATACGAGCTGACGAGGTCACTTCGGAAATGAGGTTTTCGCAACAGTATCCGTGGCCTACGTATAATGCCCGTTTTTATGTCAGCCTTTCTTGAACTTTGATTGATACTAGTTTTCACTTCTTCCGTAATCCGTGGCCAAGCCAGCAGCAACACGAGACGTTCCCCCATTGCCACACATATGCTGGAATAACACAAATTGAAGGCGGCCGGCGAGATCCCATACCCATTCCTATCTCACTCAGTGTTGTCTCTCAGCCCCTCACAACCACGGCCAATTTCGCAAAACTCGTTTAAGTGCCGTATGTATGTGGTCAGTACTTACGCTCCCACAACCAACGACCACTTTCGCAAACCTTATTTCAGAGGTTGGGATAAGGTCGTGGGTCAAGGTAGTGTAAGTACATATATGGTTATTACTGTGATTATCATTATGGCCTCGGAGTCGTGATTTCAGAATATAAAGGACGTGGGCAGAGGGGGTGATTTTGTCCCCATTGAGGATGTACAGGGTGTGCCTTTGCTTGTGACACGATCTCAAAAGAATGGTAAGTAGGACCAATCTCATATTTGGTATGTACAGTAGTTTGGTCATATTGAATAGGTAATCTCCTTGTGTATAGTTTTGAACCACTAGCAAGTAAAGGCAAAAATATTTTTATAATGATTCCTGAAATGTTGACGTGGCAATAATATTCGAAAAAAAATTTGAATTATATTTGAAAAATATTTGTAATCCAGAAAATGATAAAAATTTATTCCAAAAATATTTCAACAACTCAACACAAATATTTCTAACACATATATATTCCATACTTGAGATTGCTTTGGAGTTTAAAAATATTTCGTGTTAACTGGATACCAAAATACGCCTTTCGCTTTTTTGGCTTTTGATGTAATTAAGTGTTATGTTGATCTACGCTTCATTAAACATGTTTGTCTTCGTTTTTTATTCCGAACTTACTACTGTAATTTGCTCAGAACGGTTTCAAAGGCACCAAACCAAATTTTATGCTTCAAAGATATAGGCTACATTACATTGTTATATACTCATATTATTAGATTACATGAGGCCTATGTAGTCCACACCTGCCAAAAAATGTCAGATACGGTACGGTCAGACGGTACTCTCTGAATCCCAAACTGTTAAATAAGGGACGGATCTAAAATTGAGAAGCAATATTCACTCCGAGACAGTGAACACTCCGAAGCAGTTGATTTTTCACAATATCACTCTAAAAGTGTAGTTTTCACTCCAGAGTTTTTAAAGCGTAATATGGCATTGCCTGGGTGGCATACTTATAATAGTCGTTTTTTTTCAAACAAGGACCTGCAGGGACGAGATCGATATCAGCTAGGAAGGGGTATTTAATTTACTTCAATTTACTTCAATGATTGCATTATTCATGTTTAAAACCACAGACACAACGTTTTGATTTACTTGAATTATTTACTCTACTTGATTTATTTACTTAAATGAGATGAGCTATAACAGCAGTTGATTACAGGTTCCCCTTTCCTGTTTTTGCTTCTGCGAATATATCGATTACATCATCAAAATCTAATGTATTGGTTTCCTCAGACTCGATGCCGAGGAGTGCCAATGCAGTTAGTCTTGGCTGTCACATGGTGGCACTGAGATGAGGGAGAATAAGTTTTAACTTGCTGAAAGCCCGTTCACAACTAGCTCTGGAAATAGCCACAGTGAGCATAATCTGAATAGCAACTATGGTTGTTATTCTGAATAACAACTATGTATGGTTAGCCAGCAAGAATTTTCGCAAAACTTGATGGATTGGTGCCGATTTATGCGTTCATTTGCCCCTTCTCTAGTTTAGATTGACATTTAATTGTGTCAATATTACTAAATAATTTTATTAAAAGATGAAATTGCTATATCAATGCAAATGGTAGGTCCAACATTTTTTAAGTGATCTCGATTTGACACCCCTAGACGTGGCGCCATGGGCAACTAACCCCCCCTGCCCCCCCCCCTATCTACGCCACTGTTGCTGACCACCCAGCCCTCTAATCTATCCGCAGCAGTTCCCTTTCCGAAAAGTGATTGTTGTTGGCACAAAGATGACAATGAATTGAAAATATCTTATTTGATTTCTTTCAGGTTGAAAAGTTCATTTTAGATGGTAAAAGCAGTTGTTCATCTGCACTAACTCGTACGTTCGTGCGCTGTTGTTTTGAATGTTGTGTTTAGTTAAATGGGAAATGCAGTCACCTTAAGTTGAAGTAGTGTTGTAGAATCTCCTGTTTCATGATTGGTTCTTGACGGTCACGTGACAATATTTTATCTCCTCAAATGTGCAATTTACTAGCAGTAACTTCTTGGTTTACCTTAAACATGCAATATTGAAGTCTTGAAGTTTTATTAAAGATACTTTGAAGAAAGATAAGAAGAAAATTGTGAGATTTAGCTGTTGCATCAAATAAGTTTGGGGAGACTGCTCTATCCCTTTAAGTGACTTATTCTTTCATCTTGTTGGCTACATTGTTCATATAATTTTTCAAGAAACAGTGATAACAAGTGTAGTAGAAACTTGAATCATATTGAAGGCATTTATTGTTTTAGAGCCAGACATTATCTTTAATAAATGGTGCAAAAAACGGACGTTATACAAGGAGAATTGCTTAAATTCATTCAGGACGGGCAAGAGGATACCAGTTCAACTCGACACATGATTGGTTGTTGGCAATGAAGATTGCAAAAACAGGTTTGTTCGAGAATTCTTTTAGTTTTTTTTTTCAGAATATCGTCAAGTAAGGTTTCGAAATGTCCTTACGAAATAAATGAAATGTTGTTTTGAAGTACTAAAACATACATGATGGAAAGTTTTATAAACGGATTTGTGATGGAATTCACCTGCATGTCTAGATGTAAACAGCGATTAATCACCAAAATTTAACAAGCACAGAACTGAAGGTGACTGACGGTGAGACAGCATAACAGCTGTGTCATCGGCAACTCGCTGTGTGTTATCTGAATGGTGGTGGTCTTCTAGAACGGTGGCCGGTCGTTTCGCCCCTTTGCCAGTTTGCCCCAACCAGTTCTCCCCCAAATACCAGTTCGCTCTAAGGGTTGACCAATTCACCAATTATTTGGGGCGAAAAGACTTCCACTATGTGGCGAACCTGTTGGGTTGAACTGTGTTGGGGGTGCTGGGTTGGGGGTGAAATGACTGAAAGCCTTCTAGAAAATATTTTCTTTTCTATCACATATACCTGCCTACATTAAACTGCGGTAACATTGAGGGGATGAAACGACTGGTAACCGGTAACGGAACTCCATGGTAGGTCTGTGGGGAGATCTATTTATCGTCCCAGTCTAGGGTATAATTGCTGTGACAAATTGGAAATAAGCGGCACGATCGTCAACTAGCCTAGAATACGACCAGTAAACTTTTAAAGATCAAATCATTGCAATAGTCTAGGGTGAAAATGAGAATTCGCCTAGCCTGTTGTAAGCAGGCTATTGTGTTTGCGTTTCAACAACTACATTCAAATATCAAAAATTTTACTTTCGCTACTATTTATAATACTATGAGTCTTTCAACGGCTTCACTGTTGAACAGTTGACGTTTCCAAATACATGGCACAACTACGGTATACAAAAGCCTGCCAACTTTCTAGCGAATCTCATTTACGACCACCAAATATGACGTCACGACAAAAATTAAAATACTAAATTATATCTCGCGTAATAGGTAATATTAATGCATCGAACGTATAGCCTGGTACACATTTTCCACCTACAAAAGCTAATTGGGTTGTTCGCCGTTTGTTATATCAGTTGTGTGTACCAAAATACACTATTCATACTTGTTTCGTGCACCATGTGACCATTTCATGTTTACTTATTCGTCCCTCAAAATGCGGAATTCCTGTAAACGGAAACTGGACGACGTTTTGCAGACTCTGTATATTGTACTGTTTAGAGAGGTGTATTTTGATTTTGAGAGAGCGCCATCCTTGGCTACTAAAGAGTCTGCTCTGCAGGCTAGAATTCACCCGATCGGGGGCAATTTTCAGTATGAATATTCACGAGCAATTAATGTCTTGGCAATCGTCGCTTTCTTTTACAAATGTGGATATATTCAAATACAATACAATGTAATTGTTCACCACCACAGACCGAAATCACAAGAAACTTTCAACAACGTATAATGAGCACAATTCCAAGAACGAGTTTATAACTAACACAACTTTCTGTAGCAAAAGTTGCATAAATCTTGCGGCTGTGTCAAGTCTATAAATTAAGCTTAGGACACAGAACGTGGCGAAATTGCTCTATATCTCAAAATTTGTGCGGCAAACTACCAAACATGATTCGGCGTTTATGTTCTCCTAGCAAATTAGTTTCTAAATATGCCTCAATTTCTCTTTTCAAAGGTCGATGAAATTTTCCAGGTGTTTTTAACGTTCGTCTCCATTGAATCTTGCGCGATAGGTCGCGAAGCATCACGGGAGAAATTTGAAAAAAGCGCCACCCATAGCAGTATTTTCCCCCTGATTGGGAGAAAAACCATTTCCCCCGAGAGCGGTTATTCCCCCCCCCCCCCACTGTATGATATGAGGGGGATGCCCTCTAAGATGGCTGAAATACTCCACTTGAAAAGCCCTTCAGACGTCTCCATACAGGTTCAAAGGAAAACGACATAACATGTCTCCATGAGAGTGAGCGATTTCGTCATTGCAGGTGTAAGTCTTGTTTCCCTTACAAAGATACGGTACCATCCTCTCCATACCATTTCTGGGGCTAAAGCAGTTGCGCATCAACGTATTTTCAGGGGAGGCCTTGAGAGCCAGCTGTGCTGATGAAGTTGGGCCATAAATTGAGCCAAAGCAACAACAGAAACCGGTTTATAGCCTTCTGGTCACACAGACTAAACCAATAATAATCAACCCCAGGCACATAATCTATAATAATGCTTCCGAAGTCTTTCGTATGAAATCAAAAATAAAGATTTCGGGCCTTTCTTTCAAATGTGCAAAGTCTGCAGACTACCCCTGTGACGTCAGATGGTGCACCGTCTACCCTTACCTTACGTGTTTCCCCCTTCGCCGAGAAAATATGTAAGTATACGCCTCTGTATTTAACAGTTTTTTGTCAGTTACCAGTTTTCAATTTGCCTTTACTCTCAAAACAATATCTCATAACCTAATATCATGATAAAACGTTCATTTTATAAGTTCTCATTTCTGCGACTAATTCGGCAGCAGAAAAGCAATGTTGTTGATTGAAATGGTGTAAATAAATTACTGGTTTTTCCAGGGTCAGTGAAACCACAGAGTTGTTGTACGGTAGTTTCTGTTTTGTGATTCTACCCAACAGGTTCTAACACTACCCTAACTACAGTACCGCAATGAACATCTTACGAGAATCGGACAGAGACATCATATCATAGAAATGACCTTAATAGCAGTATTATTAGGGCTCACCTATAGTACCTGTGTATACGTTTTCTTTTCAATACCAAAAATACAAAAGCAAAGTAAAAGTTTGTTTGCAGATTTTTCTTATCGATTTTTTGTTTCTTTGGTAATTAAAATCTATGTCGGACAAGGACACAAAAATCCTTTGTTTCGCACCAAGTTATAACGTAATTATACCAAATCTTATACCTGTATGTATGGCACATACCTTTTTGGGAGGGTTTTATTGTGGTTATACGTTTTCTAAAGTCCTCTCGACACTCTGCCAAACTGCCGTTCGGCGAAATCAAACTTTAAACTGCTTCCCGAAGAGGCTATACGTCCACTGAAGGACAACACTTGACCAACCTCACGGCTCTTGGACCATTTACATCATTGGTCTGTCATATGTGGCTCCATTGTAGACTGGATAAAAAGAAGAGATTCTATACATGGTTTTAGCCAAAAGGCCCGAGTACAGAGCACCAATATATTCAGTGGTAATACAATGTTGCAACAATTTGTATATGTCTATTCCAATTTCTATTTCTTTTTCGCTTTGAATTGAAAAAAAAGTCAATAAGTTTTTCTTACAATTTTCAAAGAAAGACCATCCGTTTCCCTTAATGCATCAGACGTAACTCAATCAAGAGATTTCCTTTGCCCCAACAAGGGTCCCTCAAAAATATGGAACGTTCTAAGGGGTCCGGGACTCCTTACAATCTTAGTTGAATTATAGTATAGTTAAACGTTTCTAGAAAGTAGTTTAGGTTTAAAATCTTTATTTAGTCCCTGTCAGCAAGCTCCCACCATTTTAAAGTAATAATCAGGAATGGTCTTTGTTTGTAGATTTCATTGTTAAAACTTACATTGGTACGGTGATATACCGGCAATTGTGATTACGGTTATAGACCTGTTATCCAGCAGTGGAGTGTAAATTCATTTCTACGTGCACCTATGAAGCAACATTAATTTTAGATAACTTAAATGGCTTCCAGTGAAAATTTTTCTCATACGTACAAGAACTATTAAATCTTTCTGTCTATAGGCTATAATGCAAAATTGCAAAATGACATCCGGAAACCCAGCAGCAAGTATTTTCGCTGTAAAATTTTATTCCTTTTTACAGTTTGCTTTGATTAGAAGCGTAATCGGAAAAGGCAAAGCAATGAGAAGAAAGGGACTTGACAATTCATTTTTCACCTGAATAGATTTTAAAAAGTATTCGATTACATATATTCTGACAGATCCGTGTATTAGATCTCCTCCCAGGCTACTATCTTATTTGAGCAAACTTTCGCAGGATACGAGTTATTGTCGGATATGTGCCAATCATCAGTAAACATATAATTCCTTTTCTCGTGCCGCTATTTGACATCTCGCTTATTACACAATTTTTATGGCCAATTGCGGTGATACGGGGGGGGGGGGGAGGGGACAGATTTTGCCCTAAGAATTTTTCCCTCCGCCACCTGGTCCCCCACCTCCGAATTCAGGTCAGGAGTTGGATTAACCGCAAAAAAGTAAGTATATACTTAAGCAGAGACTGAATGATTTTTTAATCCAGGGATATGCTTAAACTGCACATCTTGCGAATGCTTTGCCCCTGGACCCCAACCCCACCAAAGGAAAAAAAAAGGACGATTTCGGCTCTGTATCGCATTCTGACCAAAAAAAATTTGCCCCCAACATTACCCTTTGGCAGCGCCACTGTTTCAAAATAATGTTCACCCACGCAGACACTTGAAATTGCAAAAGTTAAATCCGTTGTATAGAAGTATGAGATCTGGCGTCTGTAGACTACCATTGTTTTTACTTTGTCGTTTAACAAAATTGACGTTTTCACGCGGTTGTTAGTTTTGCAAATCAAAGTTAATATTTTTACCTGATTGCGTAAAGAGATAAACGATTGTTTTTAAGCCTGTAACATTTATTTTAAACTGCTTTTACTTTTGATTCTATTGTTACATGCCTTTAATTAAGAGCGGATTCAGTGTCAAGTTATTCATTACCGTTTGCTTCTTGCACAAGCAATACTCATGTGGATCAAGCTACGGGTAGTAAGATGTAGAAAGAAATAGAATATGAAAGAACAGCGAAGAACATCAACTAAGTTTTGCATACTTCTTTGTATACTTTTGGCAAATTGTATCGTGTTATGTAACTGAAATATGTGTTCTATAAATACAATTCATTTGTATATTTAGCATACAAGCGTCCAAGATTTCACCCTGAAAAACAGACCAAGCGTAGTGTAATCTGTTTAACTTTAAGGATGTCACAATTTAAAAAAAATGTGTCTAGTAAGTAGTATAGAAAATAAAAAGTTAATGATTACTTATCTTGGAAATGATCTATGTGATTGGCTATATACCCGTTTTTTTTAAGTTCGAATTATTCCATAGAGACCATTGTCACTCGAATCGAATGTTCCTATTTGAATCCAAATATTTTACAGTTTTCACCTAGCCAAGCCTTTTGAGTGTCCTTCCAAATCCCCCTTAAATTTTATACCAACAGCCGAGAAATCTTGTTCTTCGTCTTTTTCGGTGTATATATATAAGCTCTTCATGCGACTATTCAATACCGCACTGGTTTACTTATTTATATAAAGTTGCTACGTCACTCGACTTACTTAATATTACAGTGGACGCGTTCCTATGACTCCTCTGACGTAACAATGGAGAACTTAACCCAACAGTATTTATAATGTCCAAGCAGTTACTTCGATGTTGAATCCAGAGTTTTACGACCCGTGATATTTAGTAAATGCCCTTCATAACGTTACTTTCCATGCATTTTCTTTTCATTATGAAATTTAACAACTCATATAATAGTTTCACTGTTAACAATGAAAAGTTTTGATTTTGACGAATGTGAAAGTGTGCTGACAAACAAGGTCAACCTGAATTTGCACATTTACTTAGGCTTATTTTTCTTGCATGTCTCACTGGAAAAAAGAAAGAAAGGTTTAATATCGAGATACATTTGGATTTTGTGAAAGATTCCTGTAGAACGATCGTTCCCGGGAAAGTAGAGAAGTTTCCAAGTGAGGCAAAGTATCTCTGTAGCACCGCTTCTATTTTGAAAGAGAGTGACAAAGTAGTATTAATTTCATTAACCTATTGACACATTTCTAGAGTTGAGGCAAACCAGGCACCACCATTTGACAGCCATGGCTGATTCGAAGACTCGAGGCAATAGCCAAGTCGACTAGGGGTGTTCCAAGAAAAGTTTGTGAGCTAATAGAAAGTAAAATTAAAAAAAAAAATGCTTTAATGAATTTACCTTCCGCCTCTAGAATTTCTAGTCAATCCTAAAAGCTCTCTCTCGCTGCATTGGGATTGTGCTTCGGGTTTAAATCATTCTAACCAGATAACCATTTCTTCAGCCACCTAGTGATAAATATTTTACTTAATAAATTCTGGTTTCTTCAACAAGTTTGCGTATATATATTTGACGGGATATTTCTGCTCTAAGACGGTTAAGGTAAGTTCATCGTCTTGTATTAGCTAGGTTATTTACCTTATAAAACAGTCCTTGTAAGATTCGGGTAAAAGATCAGTTAACGACCACTTTTTCTGTGTGCGCATGCGTATGATCACACCAGACCACTCGGCAAAGTGTACTCTTTCTGAACAACATTGGGCTACATTGGTAAAAACGGGGGACAAGTTTAACGAAGTGCTTATAACAAGGGGATAACCGCTGCGAGTGTTGGGGTACAATTCATCTTTGACCATTCTTAAGATGTATGCTTTGTTTGCAAACGTTTCGCAGCTGGTACATTGTGGCTCTACGGTCAAGTAACGTTAGGTCTTACATTTTAGATGAAGTTGAACGGCTTAGTTTCCAATCATTATCCCGCAATCAATTGACAAATTATTAATTATTAAGTTTAGCCAAGAAATTAGTGATCCCCGCATCTTCTGATTAAGATTTAATGTAATAATATAAAATGTAAACCGAGAGTTAATACTACGTTCTCTGGGTAGTATGTCGCAATTGTTGAGTAACGTTTTTGTAAGTTTTATTAATCAAAGTCTTTATTGACCATTAACTTAAGTCGTTAACTAATGGCTGTTGAGCAAAATTACGATTGACGTTTTGACGTTAAGCTCCTGTACGTGCCTAAATTCAGTGGCTCTGTGTTTGCACTCATTTCTGAACGGAAAAAAGGGTAAAACTTCGATAAAACATCTCTCTTTGCTTAATTAACGGGTTGTCCTAAGAGCTTTTTCAACCGGCGGCATAGGTACAGGTAATGCAAGACCTTTACAATTAAAGTGATTCCTACATAGTATATTTATCATCTGAGAAAGTTTTAATATGTATAATTTTAAGTATAGTAAACTTTAAAAAATACCCAATCTTTTAAAGTGGGATATTTTGAGTAAGGGAAAGGGATTAGAAGGATATCTTGATATATTACTATGAAGAAAACTCAATCTTAAGAAAAGAATCCCATCACTTGAAGACTCCAAACCTGAGAATAAATTTTCTTTTTTTACAGGTTGACATGAATACTTCACATCCTCTGTACCTCTTTTTGGGACTTCTCAGTATTTTAGGCGTTGCATTTGGACATACTCTGGGTAAGACGAGTATACTGTAAAAAAATGTAAGATAAAATCACTATGATTGTAGTAAGCACGGTTTCATAATTATTAAGCCTCGAAAGAATGATGGGCGTGAGACACTCGAATATCCAATACTGGTTGCACAACGCTGGCTAATGCTCAGTTCTTTATTTGATTTCGTCCTTTTTAGTTTTGAATTCCATTCAGTTTCAGATATAAATCGATATATGTACCTTCTGTTGTCATAAGGTATCTTTAACATCAGAATTGAACAGCACCGTAGTTGTTTGTTCAATTCAATTCAATTTATTTCTCATATGTACAACAATCATCAACAGAGGTATTATTTAACAAATACTAAAACAAAGTACATATGATGGACACTAGAAAAACAATGCAGTTTATCAAGGCTTGTTTGTAGCTAAAGGACTAATCATAAAACGTTTGTTACCACATGGTGTTTGAAGTCCGAATGGTCACAAAAAAACAAAACCGTTTCATTCCATTTGTTTTCCCCAATATTTGATAGTAAGGGTTACAATGTGCAGAAATACAGGCAGGATATTTCAAAATGTTGAAGATGTAGTGACATGAATCATTTTAAAAAAAAACAAAGTTTTTCGCGTAGGTTGGTTTCCCAAAAGAGAGTTAGTTAGATGTTTGCGGCCCACTTTCTAACCATCTGGTTCAAGTCGAGTCGGCTATGATCTTCTTTTCAGTTGTGGCCCACTGGCTAACTGGCAAAAGAGAGAGGGGGAAGATAGCCATAGTCTTGTATATATTGTATAAATTGTTTCGATTTTTATTTCCCGCAAGGAAATCATTTCACATTGCCAAGACGGAAATGATATTTTCGACGGCATATAATAAGGCCGAATTTGATTTTCGATTTCCAGAGGATTGAATAGCAGTAAGATTAAATGAAGCTGGATATCTGAGCACCACTTAAATATATCGTTGAATTACCACTTCACTTGCTCGTTAACTAGAATCAATTCAGATTCTTTCTATGATTTACAAATCAACGAGAAAAAGCAAACATATGTGACAGCAAAACCACACAAGAGACACTAGAACACAAAACATATGTTTCCAACACTAGCGAGAGAAAAAAAATTGAAATAATGACAAAAGATGTCTAAAAACGTATTCTAAGTTTGTGTCGTTGGCATAGTTTACGTTACAACGACTGACTAACGTTGGTTACAGCAACACCTCTTAAACATAGGCTCTATGTAAAGGATAATTTAATCTAAATTTATGGACCGTCGTAATAATATTTCAAACTTTACAGACCTGCATAAGCTGAAGTGCAATTTGCAATATCTACACAAGACGCTGGAATAAGATATCAAAATGTCTTACCACTTTCCCATTTATTACTTTATGAAAGTTGTTTGTTATGGGCAAAGATCGTCACTCATACTTCAGATATCTTTGCCTAAATTAACAGATGAAGAAACATGTAGGACATGCAACTGTTCCTCTTACCACGATGGGTTTTCTGTTAACTGCTTCAACCGCTTGATACATTCAGTGCCGAAGGATATTCCTCAAAACGTGACGAAACTGTAAGTTGTTATATATCAGTATGAAGAAATTGTGACCATCGTTTCATATGACTGCCCCTCTTGAACTAGATGAGTGCTTTTATGTTTTCTGTGTTTTAATTTTGCAATGACAACAAAATAGAGATGTGGTATATCACAAAAAGCTACTTAGGTAAGTAAAATGAAAGGGACGAGGGCCTTTTTTTCTTTAAATCTCAGACAAGCAACGGTGGTTAAATTACATGATTAACTTGCGATGGTCCATCGATCTTAATCTACCTCGAGAATTAATGTTTCGATCGAACAGATCACTTTCGGGCCTTACAGATTTAGGAATACTTTCTTGTTCAGTTTAGCAATATACAATAAATATTTAAATTGTAATTCTTCTTTCATTATCAGCAATTTATCTAGGAATTCCTTATCGGAATTATCAGAAGAAGCGTTCATGATGTTAAAGCAGCTGGTAGTTCTGTAAGTCTCATTCACCTCTAAGCTTTAGCCAACGAAGTTTTACTCATTTCAAGTGCCATATGCTTCATCTTATACTTATGACGTCAAAATTGCAATACTCAAGCTAAATCAAACATTTCATGGACGGTTTTATCATTGCTATTGACGCACACTCTAAAAATTCATCTTCGATGTTTTACTCTTTCAGTAATTAGAAATTTTTTTCAAAAGTTAATGGCGTTTTGGTAAAAAGGTGTTTTATAATCATTTCTGAAATTGGTCTGTCGAAATATTTGAAACGATTATCTATTCTGTGTTCCTTTGATAAAATGTCTCAACCCTTTTAAAGATTCATTTTTAGCGTTCAAATTGATTAACTTTTTTCTATTGACCTTTTGCAGTGACGTCAAGTTACATCATTTTAGATGTTTAACAATAAGCTCTAATCTGGGGTTAAAAAAGCAAGGAATTTAAACGTGCACATACATGATGTGTGTGTGCGTTCGAAGATTATAATAATCGGCTGTCTGCATGTCTTGGTGTGAGTTGCATTTGTTTCGCGACATGTACAGAAGGCGTAATAAGTGTAATAGTCACTTCTATAATGATATCTTCAATTGTATTATATTTTATCCTTCAGAGATCTAAGTGCTAATCAAATCATCAAAATCTCGGAGCGATGTTTTGCATATAATGTCAAATTGGAAGAACTGTGAGTACTTATGAGGTCATTTGAACTTTGAAAAATACACGCAGCTCTTCAAAAACTAAATGACAAAAAGCAACAGCGGCTGTATGATGTGTTTTTGTCACAGGTATTTCATGACAATATTTGATCTGGATTTCGGCCTCTATCTTATTGTTTTTTGCCTACAAAAAAACAATATATGAAACACAAACGAGGGATGATTTGTTTTGTCATATTACTGGAAATTTAAAAAAATTTCCAAATCTCAAACTGTAGCTTAATTGATCTTTTAAAGGTATCCTGTTTCGCACTGAAAGTCTTTTAGTCATGAACGTCAATAACGCCCCACACACATTTTGAAAGTACTTATATTTACTCTATATTGCCACGCAGTACATTTTTGACGTAAATGGAAGGGGCCATGCCCTTCCCTTTAGGTACAGCCCAAGGGGAGTGAAATGGAAAATGCTGAGATGTTACACATTTATTGGTAATGTTCTCCTTTAAAAAGTTGTCAAAAAAATTATTTATTTATTTTTCAGGTAGCTTTAAGTTGAAACTAAATTACGGAAATTGAATAATCCTGACACCCAAGTTATAGGCAAGGTTATTGTAGAAGCTACCAGGAGGTCAACTGCAACATGTTATAACTTTGAGGAAGAAATAGCCTTTTTCAAATGAAGCATTTTTTGACAGCGTCCTCATCAGTTGTTCTGCATGAATCATTTTCTATGCCTACCTTTAATTATATCTGCCGTTGCTAAAGTCGTTCAATTGGACTTCTATTACTACCCAGTTATTAAACCATATATTGGCGTCATATGATCATTTAATTTTGCACCCAAGATTAATAAGGACCCCAAATAAGTAGCCCAAATGCGTGACAGATATCATAGGGCTGCCTCATACTTTCTCCGTCAATATATCAGTCGTTTACATGGGTCCCAGAACTATCCCATATGTGTCATATGGGCTGGCAGGCTCATACGGACCCCTTATTAATCCCGGGTGCAAAATAACTGTTTCGCCCTATGTACAAGTAGATATAACAATTTTCCCTTAAGGTGGGAATTTATATATTTATATAAGGTGGGAAAAGTATAACCTTCTGGAGTTATCTTGGTGACCAATTGACCAATTACCAAGACACACCTTCATCTCAATAGCTTTATCCTTCATATATATATATATATATATATATATATATAGATATAGATATAGATATATATAAATATATATATATATATATATATATATATATATATATATATATATATATATATATATATATATATATATATATATATATATATATATATATATATATATATATATATATATATATATATATATAGATATAGATATAGATATATATAGATATATATAGATATATATATATATATATATATATATATATATATATATATATATATATATATATATATGAAGGATAAAGCTAAGGAGATGAAGGTGTGTCTTGGTAATTGGTCAATTGGTCACCAAGATTACTCCAGAAGGTTATACTTTGGCAGGTGCAACTCCATTTTAACTACCAATGGAATTTGAAGATCCATTTTTATGTCAATAAATCATCCAGTGAGGTAAATTTTGGAGAACATATATATAATAAAACAACTCAAATTAGTCAAACTTAGATGACACAAAATCATTTTACAAAGTAGTTTTGTGAACCCTTGTGTAATTATCTATAGATAAAATTACGTGTCTATTCAATAATTCCATAGATAATAAAACTTTACGTCATAAATATTTTGTATAAAACATTCTTTGATTCAGTGACTGAGATTCAAGGGGACCAGTCTCTTTAACAGTTCATTTTCCTCATCCAAAGATATATAGTTAACGTGACTTTCTTCCTCAAACGTTCGTTTTGCAGATCAGAAATGAATTGAAAAACTGACGACATTTTCCCCTCAATACTGACGAATTTTCAACAAACAATGTAGTATTTTGAAATAAGATGAAAAGTTATTAGATAATTAGAGGTTTATAAAATTCCATTTAGTGCTTTGAACCTGCTAGTAGCCAGACAAGGTACCAAACGGGACCAGAATCTGTCCATTGGATGATTTGCTTCTGGGGAATGTGTATGGACGTCATTAATCGATGGCACACTTCAAAAACTCTACGTGGAGAAAAAATCGGGGAGGGGGGCCTTCGCTACTTAACCCCTTGGCTACGGACCTTTATCTAAGTACTTTCATATTGTAGACGTAAGGAAAGCGACGGGCACAGTCTACGTAACCATCCTACATATGTGAAAACTAGGGAAATAAAAGGATTTTCCTTCTCTAGAATCAACCAATTTTGATAGATCTAGACAAGTTATGTTTTGGTGAATCAGTAATTTAAACTAATGTTTTTAAGTTTGTCAGGTCCCTGCCTGGCTAAAACATAAATAACGTAGCAGCTGTTTTACATATATGGTGATCCAGCTCTCATCTGCTGCAGACGTTTCCGCGTTCCTTGTTTGGATAATTTAGATACACACTTTAGAGCACCTTGCCACACTAGTAAATCTTTTCTTTCTCTGCGCGCTTCCATTCCCACTTATTTCTTTACTACCAGTGACGTCTGAAAGGTATTTAAATTATTCATCAAACCGATTATATTGATCGTTCGAGTGCAAAGGCCGAAAGTGAAAGTACAGAGAAGCACAGAATTTCAGATTCAAAAGAGGCAACCTTATTTTTGTCCGCCTCTTCTTTTGAAACTTTCGTCCAATAAAAATTCAAAATGTTATCGGATGGCAAGGCAGCAGATTTACCTTGCTGATTGACAAACGCAAAGTTTAGAAATGAAAATGTCTCAAAAAGAATGTGCATGAAACTTTCGTTCTGTGGATATATTTTATTTCCGGTTCAAAATTTCGGCACGTTCGTCAATCGTTCGTCGCGTCTGCCCTTTTTTTTAGGGTTCGTGCCTCAGTCGTGGTCTTCTAATGTTTTTTTTTTTTTTTTTTTCATACAGCCTCAGTCGCATTGTTCAAAGTTAGTTTGTGTTGCAGCTACAGGTCTGACCCAAACTATAGGCAAGCTCCTTTGCAATTGCCATAATTTATATCTGGGGGGCCTGGGAGGCCTAGCCCCCACCTCCTCCCAGCTAAGGATTTTTTACAGGCCCCCCAGGTTTTTTATCCTCCTGATAAAGTAATTGAGAAAAAATAAAATGTTTGAACGGAAATACACTTTGAAGTATTTCCATCAAAAAGAGTAAATAAATAAAATGTGTAACAATTAAGAAAACATGCATGAATGTGTGTAAAACGCATTTTGCGTACACGTTAGAAATCAAGTAACAACTTCAAAGTGATTACTTTCACTAAATTAGATACCGTACATAATTTGAACTGTCGTTTATTGCATTACACTTCGAAGATGAAACGAACTTTTCGACGGCAAACTCCAGTTTGACTCTTTTAGGTTAAGACCCTTTCTGCCTTTCGGATGGCTGGTTGATTTACTGAAATCAAGGCAATCATACACTGGAGACCATTCTTACACGGCAATTCCTATACTTTATCAAACACAAAATATGCCTTAAAGGTCCTGTTCTCTCACCCCAAACAGTACCAATTCTCCCAACCTTCTTACTTAAGCTCCTCCCACAATTGTCTGAAATTCATCCCCATCCAGACATAATTTCAGTTGATTGATTCGAGTCGAGTATAGAAAAGTTCAATATTTATAAACAAAACTCTCTCAGTACAGTTCATGCTGTGTAATAAAAGCTTTGGTACTCTGCATTGTTTGAATAAGCTGTCAATCAAGTAGCTGAGCCAATGGAGAATTTTAGCACATCCCTACCAAAATTGTGGTTTGGGGTGAGAAGATTGGCCCTTTAGGGGTAAGGCATTGCATTCGAACAATTCTTCCCATCCATCTCTAACAAGTAGGCCTATGTCGTGCCTCACTCCTTCCCAGGACAAGTGCCACTGTAGAACGATTTTTTCGACATGTCCTCTTTTTACTAGTGGGCACTGGCGGCCCTGCGGATTTGTAAAATGTCCGCAAGGTCAGCATTTCATGTGTTTCCCACATGATCGATACTTCTGTTTTGCGGTTTAAATATTTGAGAGATTTACTCGTAGTGTTTTAATTTTGACTACGTAATGTACCGATGCCTCAACAAATACTGCACCATTTTGCATCTAAACACCACTGAAAATCAGAAAACATTGTTTCTTTGGTAGTATATATGTCACATTTTGCTCCCCAAATAGGAAAATCCTAAAACGTAGGCCTATGATCAGTTCAAAGTTTTACCAAACATAGCACCATTTTGCATCTAGCAAATCTAACGCAAAGAAAGTTTCTCAGAGGGGTCACAACTAATTTTGGTTTTCCTATTGAAGCTGATATCTATTCAAACTAATATTGCCGCACTTGCGATCTACGTTTTCCTGAAGATCACAATTTTTCCCAAGAGAAAGGGCGATACCGGTTCCCTTTAGCCATTATCATCCAGGTTTAAAAATATACTTTATTATACACAAACCTTTATGCATCCCTCTTGTTAACAAATTTTCCAACATGCGTTGTGATGATTAAATTTTAATTGCAAGTAAAACACCCTAGCTTGTTCCGTGAATTGAACTTAACGATGGTCGATACCAAACTAGTCGAGGGATACTGCATTTCCGTTTCATATTGACACTTTATTTTAAATGCTCCGTCATGACTTTTGTTGAAAGTTTTAAAATCATGCCCCCTAAAGACAGAGTTGTAGCTATGCGACTGCCTTGAGGAACAAGCTTTATTCAACCTTTTGCCACAAACTTTGGATAATATGCATGCTTTGAGCCGAATACCAATTTTACTGTTGTCCTTTATGTTCCTTTTCTCAACCAATATCTTGTCTAATATACTATAACAGACAAAAAATGTATTAATAATCCCTTTTAATCTCTTTCAGTAAACTTTCAAAGAACCATTTGCATAAGCTTCCATCGGGTCTGTTTTCAAGTAACCAGGTTTTAAAGGAAATGTAAGTCTGACTTACTAAACACAGGGGTTTGGACACATGATTGGAAAGAAAATACAGCGCTTTGTTGTACTCCTGACCCAGAGAAAGCTGTTGGAGATTAAGTCCTCTCCATTTCTGCTGAAATGACTTCTCACCTCCATGCTCAACGTAACTAACTTTATTCAACCATTGGTAACAAAGTCGTAATAATATGCATGTTTTATAGTGGAATGAGAAGTACAGGCACTACTGTCAACCTAAATGTTCCGTTGCCCAAAGATTATCTTGTCCAATTTACTATAAAAGACAAAACCGTATTCAAAAGTAATAATTTCTTACCGTCTTTTGGTTTCTTTCAGTAAACTTTCAGACAACCATTTGTATGAACTTCCATCGGATCTGTTTTCAAGTAACTATGCGTTAAGGAAAATGTAAGTATGACTACCTAAACATAGCAGGCCTCACTCAGGATTTTGGGGGAAATACACCTCATTGTTATACCCCAGACCCACGGTCAGGAGTTGCCCGAGGTAACACTCTCTTCTTTTCTGCTAAAATCACCGGTGTTCAACGATATCGATGTTGTAAATCCATTTTGAGTAGTCCCCCAAGTACAAACTAACCTTGCAGGAAAAAAAAAAACGTGATAAACATGTGAACATATATAAACACATGTGCCAAGGCTTATGAATATACATAAGGGAAATGGTGTGCTGATCAGTGTTGGCACACATAGGCTACATAGAGGGTTAAAGCCAATTATACAGATAAGACCGCATTTTTCCCTGCCTGCAGCTCAGGTCATAATAAGGACATTAGCACAACGTTACCACTTGTGGCAAAAACAGAGTGAAACGATGACAAATTGAAATAGATGGGATAATTTACTGTGCATGTCACCACGCCTCTTTACACATTTACACACCTTCCTTACTTGACCTCAGCTTGCCACATGTTACGTGGTTCGAAACGTGTTCTTTCACATTTTGTTACATGCCTTCCAGCCAAGTGATGGTAATGCAGGACAAAGCATGCCACTTTAGATATTGGGGTCCAAATTTTAATTAAGACATACTTTGCCTGGCAACATTCATTTATTTTTATCCACATACTGTTGTTTTGGGAACGAATTTCAAGAGTTGTATTGGAACTTTTGCCACAGATCTTTGTCTCACAGTATCGTTATAGTCATCCCATGGGATCATCTATTGAACTTAAAAGTAACACGTGCGAGATGGCAGTGCGTTGTATTTGTAGTGTACCTTTACTTATAGTGTTTGTGTGAATATTCATTTCACCTCATCTACTGTATATTCACACTGGACAGGCTGGTTATGAATATTGATGACTGTGCATCCTTGAACTGGCCAGCTAGAATTTTCCATTTCTTCACTTTGCCTCTTTATGTAAACATGTGCTTTCACTGAAGCACATGCCTGTAGGAGTTTGAAAAGAGAGCAAGGACTTGGAAGTCACGAACACTGGCCAGGAAAGGGGTACATTTTCAACTAAGTATATTTTATCAATTACTGCATATATTGCATGTCTTACAAAATAAAAGAAACCTAAACTGGTCTTAAGTCACCTACTTCAATTGCTTGTGAGCTCACTGGTCTTTGTAGTGTAGGCAGACTTAGACCTAAAGCCTAGCTTGTTGTATACAACATTGCATTGAATATACCTTTACTGTTTATTAGCCTGTATCAAGCGTAGGCCAAAATTACATTGCTCCGGCAAGTAGCGGAACCGAATTCAGCCCATGGCCTACACATTACCGTACTGTACTTATAACTCCCAGGACACAGACCCCTACACTTTTCCCTCAACCATATGGGTAAGTCAGTTGGAAGTGTTTGCTCCATAACGACTCAGCCCTTGGTTTGGGAGACCTCATTGCAGGGATCTGGTCTTGCAGGCTCTTCAAAGGGTGCACCTGCATCCTTAACCTAGGTTAGTTGGCATTTTAAGTGTTTCTTACTCTAAATATTCACAGTGTCGTGTCTTTTTCTTTCTTAGATTGCTTTATAGGAATGAACTGAGGTATATTCCGGAGAAGATATTTGCAAATAACCCAAATTTAACACATGTGTAAGTACCATGAATTGTTATGGTTTATGACCTCGACTAAGCCATTCATTGTAAGATGACAAGTGAATAACACTTCTATAACCCTAAAAGAAAAAAGAAAAATAAATATCATGTATATACATTTACCTTGAGTAAGTAGAAACGCAGTCGTCCATGCATTTGAAACTTTGGTAAATTAAGCGAACACTAATTATTTTGAAACGCAACGTTCACTTAGTCAACCATTTGTCACCTGTTTTCCACATATTTTGTAGAATATTGAGCGAACGATAGTTTTGAGTCCCCTTTAGTCACTTTTTAGGACAGGCATGGAATATTGTGGGCAAATTCAAATTTTCTCTACAAGAAACTACATTTGTGGTGTCTGATTATTTGTTAAAATGTACAAGCAAAATTGTCGTCAACCAAAAGATTTTGATTTCTTTCTTGACCATTTACGGGCAAAATGAAAGAGTTAGGGCTAAAGGAACGTTTTGCACGACACCTACATAAAGGCTATAATAAAGAAAATGTTTATTGAAAGATTAAAGTTAGTTAAACAGGTCAGTATACTACCATGCTGATCAAAAAAGTTGCTCTCCGTAGCTGCTATGTTTCTACTCTGAATCAGAAAAAGGGTACCTGACAGTGACGTAAGCCGGAAACGACAAAATTTGAGCGGAATGGTACCGTCGGTTGGCGCGTGGCTTACAAGTTTAATATTCGATAAAAAATGCCCCTTAGATTTCCGAAAAATCACTTAAGGTCTATTTTATGCAATTAAAATTCGAACTTTCAAGGGGTATTTGTAAATTACTTGCCTTTAAAACGCTTTATTGCTGAAAAATAGTTTTTAACCTTCAAATTTTATTTGCACGGGACAAGCAATGGACAAGGTATTTGACTGGAGACTATCGACTGGCCCTCGAATCCTTTGGTTACGCCACTAGTGAATGACCCATTTGACAAGCTAGCTTTCTTAAGCAAATTTTGATTAACGTGGCAGATCTCACACTCTTTTGATCTCCTTCAGAGACATTTCAGATAACGATTTGCACGAGCTTCCCCCCGGTCTACTTCTTAATAACCATCGTTTACAGACAATGTGAGTAACGCTTTAAACGGGACTGTTAAAACCTACCAATTTATTATATCATGGCGTTTAAAATCGTAGACTGGTAAAAGAGTTCCTGCCCAAACTACCCGGAAAACGCCTTTGTACAATATATCAATGTCTCATTATTTACTTTGAGGAAAATTTTGCCGTTCCTGTAGAATCATCTGTTACTAACCTCTATACTCTTTCAATTGTGTTCTCTAACTCTTCAGATAATACTTGCAACAGAATACAAATGTCTCCCTATCTGTTGACAAATAACCACATTCGATTACTAGGAAACAGATTACAACTGATACACTACTATTTCGGAAATTTACAGACATTTTTATGACTTCCATCAGAATTGATTTCTTGAGTTAGGATGAACAATGTTTTCCTGCGTCGAGATTTTACAGATTGTCCAAAGAAGGATCCTGATTATTTGTTAAAAGTTCAGGTTTTAAAATTCACCTATTTTCACTAAGTTTTGAGTTAGGATTCAAATAATCTTAGTGACTGAACTATAAAATTTTTCCTATATTTCAGCAAAATGTGTTCTAACGAATTGCGAGAACTACCGAAAATGTTTTTCAAATCATCCGAATCCTTGCGCGATATGTGAGTACCTTTTGTTTGTCTCTTATACTTAAGAACGAAAGGATTCCAATAAATGTTATGTGTTCTTATATTACGACTGGTATATAGATGAAACCGATTAGCTCTTGTGCTTAGTGACTGTGAGCAGCCATTAGTAGGTTCCATCAGCCTTAAATCGTCTTCATTAATTGTCTACATGAATTTTAAACCCTCATATTCAGTCAAATTGAGGGAATCAAGATACAATTTTAGGTACAACCATCTACGGCACAGGTAAGCGAGGAAATCGAAAGGTTAAAAAGTGATAGACCCCAGTTACGGCCGGCTAAAATCACATCATCACTTGCTTTCCGAATTCGTCTATAGGTAAAAGAGACGACATAAAGACTTTAAAGTATTCCTGTGGTGATATTTGCATACCATGTCAAATGCTTTACGTTTAACTTTATTCTGAATGATTTGCTTTAACTACCGTCAGACCGTTCTCTTTATACATTATGTTTAGTCTAGGGAATTATGCAGTGTTTTGGTATCCTTACCCGTATCTGTTCTCGAGTAGAAGATTCTCTACTTGTACACGTGCTCGTATCCATGGCCTGGTGCCCGTTACCATACTCATGATTAACTCATGAGTTGGCACCCGAAACCGTACCCGTACCCGTACCTTGTACCTGAATGTACCCGTACCCGTATTTGTACTCTAGTACAAGGTTCTGTACTTGTACACGTGGCAGTAATCATGACCTGGTGCCCGTACCCATACTCATAATTTACTCATGATATACTCATGAGTTGGCACCCGAATCCGTACCGTTACCCGTACCTTGTACCTGTACTAGTATTCATGGTCCCGTACAACACTGGAATTATGCAATTTTTCTTCAACTTCCACTTAACTTAGCACTTTGAACACTTTGCCGCAAAGCATTTCAAACATTTTTCCACATAACAATCCAAGATCGTAATTATTCTTGGTTTTAATTTAACAATAAAAAAATAAACTCAGTTTTGCCTTTTTATGGAATACCAAATTAATATGGCCTCAAAAATTGGTCAATTTGGGGACAGTTGCTATGAAGTGGCGTACGAAGGGGAGCATTGGGCCATAGCTCCCTTCACGGATGCCATCTTTTTCTTAGATGCTTAAATTCCTAGCCCTACTTTACTAACACAAATTTTACTTCAAAAGGTAGCATATGTGGCACCATATTGCATATAAGGACACCCAATTGCTCAAAAATTTTCAAAGGAGAATTATTGACTCTGCATGGCCCGTCAGTGATGCCATTGCTTTAATTGCTTGAAATAGGCAAATTTTGTCCAATTCCAAATTTCACTTGAAATGGTAGACTCTTGCAACACCCTGGTGGCACCAATTGCCTTCCTCGGCCGGCATAGACGTAAGTAACGGGGACATGTAAGCGGGGGGTTCAGGTATGGTGAGTAATAGTTTGACATTTATCATGCAAGAGATGTTAGGGGTAAAATCATTAACAGTCGGGAGTTCGAGCAGTCACAGACAATTTCATAAATTCAGCGGATCTTAAATTTAGCCAAAAGTCACAATAGAGAAACAGTATATTTTCAATTCCGTTGCATAGTTTCCCCGAAAGGAATCAAGACCATTTATATCAGTGGTTCTCAAAGTGGTCCCTACCGCCTCTAGAGGGCGTTGAAAAGTTTCAAGGGGGCGCTGAGGAGTTTGCAAGCAACAGGGGGGTGGGGCGTTGGCATTGACTAGGGGGTCCCTGGAGGTTCTCATACATTCGTGCAATAAAGGAACCTAGGAGGTTGAAAAGTGGTTGACACAGACCGTCTTCTCCGAAAGGTTTAGCAACTACTGACAAAAATTTACCCAATATAAAACTTATCTGGGTCATTTTGGTGCTGGAAATTAAGAGGCGAAAGCTCACAGTCAAAGACTGATATAAATATGATGACTTGTTGGGTGGGAGGGGGGCGTTGGATCAGTCATTGGTGCCTTATGGGGGCGGTATTTTGAAAAAGTTTGAGAACCACTGATTTTTAAAATAGTGGTATAACATTAAATGTGGTAATAATATTCTGATAACTTAGCATGTTGCTGATTCTTTTGTTATTGCAAACAAGTTATGGTGGAGTTTTATGGCCCAGTTTCCAACCTATTGTTAACCTATTAAGCCTCTGATCCCTTATATGGGAATGTTTAGTGCATAATGTATATATGTGTTCAGTGAACACCCTTATCTGTGTAAATCACTATGAAAATATGGTGCTTTTCCGACAAACTGATCCCCTCCTGCCCAAATACATAATAAATTAACACATTTCATTCACGTTTGATTTCCTTAACCAGTTCCCTTTACACTGTTCTAAGTCTAATTTTCACGTCTTGAGAAGAAATCTCGTCAATCTCCAGTTAAGAAAGAAGTGGTTTTATGATTTTTCTATTCGAAAAACAGATTTTAGGATGATTTCGGTCGATAGCAGCAAACAATACTTGCCATAATTTTTGCCTAGTGTCATTGGTCAAATAACTTAAAGTGATATGAAAATAAACACGTCTTTCCCCAAAACATTTTTAAGATCCAGTTTGATTAGGCAGAGGAAACCCTCTTTATTTTGATATCGAATTGGAAAGAAGCTAAAAAATCTTTCAAATTACGGAATACCGTTTTCGCGTGCGAGCTTAAAAACCGATTCCGTGAAAAATGCTGGTGTGCGCGATTAATAGATAAACATTCCCATAAGTGCAGTTTTTCGAAACTCATCTTGAAGTGAGCATTTTATTGCAAACGACAAAAGAAGAGGAAACTCGTTAGATTCTTCGTATAAGTCTGAAAATGCTATTTCCGGCCATCTATGGGGTCTGAGTTTTCGAAATTTTCTCTACACTCCGGGCCAAGCAATAGTGGCGCTTTGCTTAGATACTCTCTTAAATCGTAAGATTTAAAATATTGGAGTTTAACTCTAAGTAAAAGAATCGAACTAGTGACCAATCGGACATTCGATTGGTCACTTATTCCATTCTTTTACATTTATTTTAACTTTATTAGACTAATTTTAAATCTACTGAATTTAGAGAGTAGTCTTATTAGTAAAAGGACGTTTTTCGGCCAAGAAAAAACAGCAAACTGAAATGCTCCCGTTCGCCTTTGCCAATCGATGTTCTTTTATGTTGACTCCTAAAAGTATGCAAATTTAAAAACAGATTTCACCTCCTTGAAAAGGCCAAAAATATTCAAATCAGTCCCCAGGCCGGCGATCACTCAACATACGGCATACCCCTTCCCCCTTTCAGAGAACTCCGGCGTACGCCGCTGTTGCTATGGGTACGTTGGGAGAGTAAAAGAAGGTGCTTTCCTGTCTATTTAAATTTCAAAGTACTGCCATTGAAATATCCCGGTCATACTTAAGGGTGCACCTTGAAGGGAATTCTTAAGTCGTGAAATGTGTCCCGAATGTTCAAGTAACAATATTTTCGAGATTAGGGTCTATAAATAACAAGAAAAATTTCACATGGTCAGGCATAAGTATGTGAGTTTGCTCTTAGTGAAGATGTCTTCAACTCGTATCCAGAGTTCTTGTAGTAACTGTACCCATATCTAGGGAGTACTTGTAAATCAGAGATGTGATGAGTCCAGTCAAACTTATTAAATGCGAGGTACCCAAGTTTTTTGTAGCAGTGGTCGCTGCCAACTCAGCATGGGAAGTGACGACCGAAACGCTGATTTAGTCTGTAAGGTTGTTACACGTACAAGTACTAACAATGGGTGTACACCAACAACAGGTTAGTTAAAAGTCAGACTTAATACGACTCTGATTAGATATGAAGTATTTCATACTCATTGGTGTCCATTGTTGAAAGTATTTAAAATAAATGTAGGCGACATACTTCATAGATGTACAAAAGTGCAACGTTAAAAGCCAGTTAGGCTACATTTACCATACCAATCATAAATGAGTTTTTTTTCTTTTGCTAGAAAATTTCTCCGATTCAGTTAGATGCTAATATTTTTGCATCTTGAATTTTACAGAAACTTTTGCCAGAACCATTTGAGTGCAATTAACAAGTCAAGCTTTCATGGTTTAAATTCGGTGTACACATTGTAAGTATCACTTTTAAAGTATTTATACGTAATGAGTTGGTAAAATTTCAATTCAATTTTCTTTATCTGTTACAAAAGGTACGAAAGTAAGGTTAAGTACAAACGTCTTTTGCATAAGTACACAGTGGATTAATATATATGGATTGCACACATCCATACTATGTTGTGAGAACACAGTAGCAAACAATTAGGGAAACTAACAGTAGCCTATATCTATGCATAGTTTGCTCCATAGACCTGATGCACTTACGACACACTGACGTCATCCTTGGGGCAAAACAATAGAACACGTGGCCTCATACGTGAGAATTCACCCTGCACGTGTAGCAGACTAGCACGTTTTCGAGTGGTTTACAAATCAGCTGTCTGCACCTGTCGGTGGATTATTTTGCCCCCAAGGGAAGGCGCACTATTTGCTCTGTGTCATCATATGCATAAGATCTAAAGAGGCGTTTCATGTGACGTTATAATATTCCCGGCGGCCATGTTGGAGAACATGTATCTATACTTAGTAGACCACACGACGCGCTTGCTCGATAAATGACTCACCACGCAAATCACAGTGCACACTGTGCAGTGCGTTCAGCACAAGATCACGTGTACTTGGTGATTGTCCTCCAGCATGGTGGATCCATGACGTAATTACAGAGCCTCTATACCAGGGTTCAATACCCAGTTCGAGCCCCACCAGAGACAATGCAAATCGAATGCCCTGACTAAGAAGAACAATCCAATGTCCCACAACGGGAAAGGGGGCTTTGAGAGCAGTTAGACTGGGGAAAACTCCCATCATAAACCCACCTCCCCATTATTCTGTACCTTCCTCCCATAAAAGTCTTTAAAAATAGGTATGCTACTTATGAAAAATAAACAAAAATGTTAAAGCTTTGCAAAGATACAATAATATATGTACTATGGAGTGTTGAAATGTCGTCACACACTCAAGCGAAGCAGCAGGTGACGACCCACATGTGTCTGTTGCACTAAAACACTGTTGATTTGAGAACCGTGAGGTTGGTCTATCGTTGTCCTTCAGTAGACGAATGGCTTCTTTGGAAGTTTATAGTTGGCAGTTTCGCCGAACTGCTCTTTGCCATATATATCGGGGCGATGCGCACTGTTTAACAAGAAATTTCCTTAGTGGCTAACGATAGCCTAATTCCTAACCCAATCCCTAACACTAACAAAGAATACAATCGATACAATATAATGGCAACAACCAACCAAGAAACACTTTGTTAAACAGTGCGCATCTACCCTATATATCCATATATATATACATAGACATTAAATTTCACATCGTAAATAAAAGTGACTACTACTTAGTAATCTTCATTCCATCAGAATCTTATATCAGAACAAGTTATCGTCCTTGCCCTCCGATCTGTTCAGTGAAGTGAGTCTCGATGGAATCGTGTAAGTACAAAGGAAAATCATTTAAAAAGTAGGAACAGGTGGACAGAATTTGGCTTCGAAATATTTTCCCTCTCATTTTAACTGAGTGTACTGTGTCATAAAAGAGGCTGAAGACAGGTGTTGGGAAGAAATTCTAATTCAAATTTCCTACCTTACATTTGTCACGGATGGTTGTACACCAAATTGTATCTTGATTCCATCAATTTAACTTAATTTTATGAAATTCATGTAGACAATAAATGCAGATGATTAAAGTCCAATAGACCCCACCAATGGCTGCCAACAGTCACTATTCACAAGCGCTAATCGGATTCGTCCATAGTAGAAATCTGAGAAATGCCAAATACTTGTAAGCCTACACTAGCCAGTAAAATAAAAACACCTCAACTACCATAAACGTAAGTTATCCTTTACGATTTTATTCGATCAAGGGTTTATGACTTAAAATTTTGACGATTTTTTCTTTATGTAGGTTCTTTTCTTCAAATGGTCTAAGAGAAATACCGAGGAAACTTTTCTGCTCGAACAGCAGGCCCCATCAACTGATGTGGCTATTCCTTCATAAAAACGAGCTAACCCACCTACAGAATAACACTTTTAACGGTTTGCCTAACCTGACCCATTTGTAAGGATTCATGTGCTTCATTTCGTTTTAGCTCAAGATGTTTACAAGCCAAATACACTGCTTGAAATCAATTTATGTATAGCACCGTTGTCCATATGTATTGAACAGAAATGGTGGTATTTGTTTCTATTGTTCCATTTTGAAACATCATTGAAAAAAGTAAAAAGAGACATTTATCATTTGAGGCACGTACTCTTTGTCTGTAAAGAATTGGTGTGGCCTCATTTGAATAGAAATGCCTATAGTCAATCAAAACTCACAAAATTGAAGGAAACAATTCAATGAGAAATACTCACTGCTGGAAAATTTATATTTTGCTTAAAAAGCAGTCTTATCTGTTTATAACATAGCTTCATTAAACATCATATTCCCATTTGCTGTTTTCTTTGCAACCTGCTTTAATCAAAATTTGAAAGTCGTAAGGTCACAACTTTGAACCGTAAAAGTAACTAAATAACTTACTTACTCACTAACTCAATAACTAAAAACTAACCAAGCACATTTTTGTTATTTTTTTTTTATTTTTGATTAGATTTCTTCACGACAACAACATCTCCTGCTTGGGAGATGACGTCTTTGTTGGGACTGGACTTCAATACATGTAAGTTAAAGAGCACGAAAAGTCGTCCCAAATTTACTCTGTAGCAACAGCTAAGCCCCACAATTTTCTTTTTATTTCTCTTCAAACTATCTTTCATGATATTTTTAGACTTAAATATTGCATATTCAAACCAAGCAGTAACTACTTGTAAATGTCACATTTGAGGAGAAAAATACTGTCACATGAATCTGAAGAGTCAATCATCAAACAGGACAGCGTACTATGCACTTCTTCAAGTTGGGGCGACTGTTCTTGCCCTTTAAAAAGATGATGTGTGTTCATAAAAACTGGTAATGTTTTTCTGTTTGTTTGTTTTTGTTTGTTTTTTAAATTGGCTGACATTTGAATTGAGAAAAATGTTGGCTTGAGAGAAAGTTTTCAGACACGTTTACATACGGTTAATTCCATAAATAAGGGTACCATTGGTAAGAAAATGCTGTAATTACGAACTGTAAGTTGTAAGTTCTAAGTTAAATCTACGTGGTCTCTCTTATGCTTTAAATTTACCACAGCCACTAAGTTGATAACATATTTTCCACAAAATTCAATTGAATATTAGACAAGGATGATCCCCAAATTAAGACTTTTTGCGGCCTCAAATTATGGTATTTAAGAGTCAACATTTAAAAAGCTGAATTTCCTTTTATTTTTAGGTTTCCTTTATTAAAGTTTTGCAACAACGTTGATGGCATATACCTTGTGACAAAAAATCAATTGATTCATAAATTTATCCCCATTTTTCCAATAACCCTGCCTATTTGAAATCTTCCAATTTTTTTAGTTTTATGGATTTTTCAAGCCGGGAAAAAGTTTCATTGTTAAAAAAACATTCTAGGAAAATAAAGGAACGTTAAGAAGGGAAAAGCATAAGCTCCAAACGTGTTATGCTTTATTTGGGGGTTTGAATTATTAGGTTTTAGGAAGCTTGTAAACATGCAGTTCAATGCACTTTGCAGACTTTTTGAAATTTTTAATCGTCAGACATTTTCAGTTTGGTGTCCCCTTTCCCCGTTTACACGAAAACTCATGTTTAAGCGGTGCGAAATAGAGATAAAATCATCTTTAATGGTTAGCTTGATAAGAAATGGGGGACTTAAGGTTACACATATTCCAACTTTCATTAATAGTCTAAAGTGTAGTTTGGTGAAAAGATATTGTAGTACGGATGATTCTCCTTGGTAAGTTTTCTTTGATTTTTCTTTGAGACCTGTGGGAAAGACTTTTTTCTTTCATTGCAATTGTAGATATGAAGATACCCCAGTTACTAAGAACGTATTTATTCAAGAAGTTATTAGGGCATGGTGTGAATTGTCATATCGTTGTCCGACGGAGAATTTCGATAATCAAATTATATGGAATAATTCTTTTATACGTATAGATAACCAAACCTTTATGTATCATGATTTATTTCAAAAAATGTATTACATGTAAAACACATTTTTGACGAGAGTGGTAAACCATTGACTAATCGTGAATTTATGAACCGTTACCACATTGTTAGTTTCCCCATTTTGTCATATCTTGGCATCATTACTTCAATCCCACGTAGCTGGAGACTAGAGGGTGGGGAGAGGGGTAACCTTGGAAATGACAGCTGTTTGTTCAATAAGTTTATGAATTCCCCTTCTACATCTCAGTTTACGTACAACCATCTTATTAAAAGGATTATCGACCCCCCAACTGTCTTAAATAAATGGAGCAAGGATTTGCTCATTCTACGGTATTAGATTGGCAGAATATCTTTGATATGCCACATTTTAATACAAATGAAACAAAATTACATTATTTACAGTTTAGGTTTATCCACAGAATTATTGGTACTAATAAGTTGTTATTTGCCATGGGGAAGGAGGAGAGTGATTTATGTTCCTTCTGCCACACTGAAACTGAAACACTAGAACATTTATTTGGGGATTGTAGCATGGTATCAAATTTTATTTTTAATTTAGAGAATATGTTTTTGAAAAAGCAGTTTTTCTTTTCCAAACAAGACATTTTTTCGGTTTTAGTCAAGGGAAAAAACATCCCTTCAATTTTCTTATTTTACATATGAAAAACTACATTTACCAAAAAGAATGCAAGAAGTCACAACTTTCTATTCAAGAATTTATGTTCAAGTTTAAGTTTGCAATAAATGCAGAAAAATTTATCTCTTCTAGAAGACCAGTACGTTCCACAAGGCAAATTGACTATCACGATCTATATGACACTTTCTGCGATTTCATTGACGCTCGGTTGTAACCATTATGTTATTCACCAATGCGACTGTTCTTATGTGTTCCTTTAACCTTATATCTGCTAAGTAACTTGTATATATATGAAAATTACTCATGGAAACATCAGCTGTACATTTACCAAATTACATTTCGAAATTGCTGATGCTGCATGATGTATATGAAATGAAATACAAAGGAGGAAAAAAAAGATAAAATCATTAACTGCCTAAAAAATAGATGTTTTAGCATCACAATATGTACATCAGAGTACAAAAAATGATAAGAAGCAGGTCCACATATGGTTTTATGTGATTTTCAATACTTTGATCGCCCCTTCAAATCATAACCTACATTATTCCATAAATAGTGAAAATTTGAGGGTGTTCACAATTCAGATACATATGAATAGAAATAACTCAACATCATTATCACAGTATTTAATAAATGTATAGAATAGGTAAAAAGTTGTTAACTAAGAATGGTGATTTATGTCTTTCAGGCCCAAAGTGCGACGACATAGTTTGGTGTCTTAATTTTTGGAATTACCCATATTGAAAAGTTACAATTTTGTCACTAAGGCAACAATAAATAAGCGATAAAATTATTTCCGTCTTCCATTTTATTTTTATCAGTTTTTTGTTTTCAAACAAACTGGACGAATTAACCAACCAGTCATTTAGCGGCATTTCTGCCTTTGTTCGTGAAGTGTAAGTAAAAAAATATATAGATATATATATATATATCTATATATATATATATATATATATATATATATATATATATATATATATATATATATATATATATATATATATATATATATATATATATATATATATATATATATATATATATATATATATATAGTCCTTAAAGTCTTTGGTTAAGAATTTTAGCATAGAAAGCTATTAAAATATTCATATACGCTGAAATGTGCACGAACAATATTCGGGGAAAAACTTTTGCACTGAGTAGTAAGAAGATGAAGTCTTTGAATTGAAAATTTGGGTTTGATGAATTCATTCAATTATAATTATTCTCAGATGATCTCAGTTTTTCGTCAAACGTATTTTTCAACAGTCACCTGTATAAGAACAACATCGCCAGAATTTTTGACGAGGTGCTTCCAACCACCGTGAAAAAGTTAACAATGTGAGATTTTTTCTTCTAATTTTAATGGAATGACGGATCAAGACATTTAGAGAGAACAAAGTGACATGGAAAAGTATACCTCAAAACCAGCATTACAAGACTATTTTACAATATAAACATAAAAAGCAAGAAAGTGCATTGTGGGTGTGATTACCTGTGTGGGTATCCATGAACAAAAATACATATAACTTGCCTCAGAATAAGCTCAGGAGTTGCCTCAGAACGCACCTCTAACGATCGTCAAAGACTATTAAGTCACTTGATAAATTTAAAGGCAAATTTTTTTTTCTGTCGCCCCCGTTGACTGGTAAAGAGTTAACACCTCACTTAAAGGGCAAAATAAATCGAGGGAAATGTTCCTCCGTTCGTCCGAATTGTCATGTTATTTGTTACTAGACAGTAAGTTGTCTCGGGCATAGTAATTGTTACTAAGCATTAAACACTCGTAATAAGAATGCCCCTATAGATTATCTCTACAAATTAGAACAAGAGGCTTCAATGGCCAAGATATTGTTAGAATCTTTAAAGAGAAGAGGAAGGTGGTAAATTAGGGTTTAGATACGACTATGGCTAAGATCATGTGTAGTATCTGTCCTTTTCATCCAGTCTAGAATGGCGCAATACATGACAGACCAATAATGTAAATGGTATGAGGGCCTAGAGGTTGGTCATGTATTGTCCTTCAGTGGATGTAATAGCTGCTCCGGGAAGTTTGCTTTCGCTGAACGGCTCTTTGCCAGAAGTTCGGAAAGACTTTAAAAAGGGTGTTAAACTCTATACATTTCTCTCAGATTGAAGAAACGTTTAACTTCATTAAAAGGCATACTTTACATTTAATGAAACTATATCCTGTAAAATAACGAAGAAAGGTTACCCTTCCATAATTCTGAGATGACTGTCTTCTTTATTTTGTTATTTAGACAATGCACCGTGATTGTTTCATTATCTAGACTTTTGACATAAAAATTTGAGGAGAAAAGCAACAATACCTTTGGTGCATTATTCCAAAGAATCTCTAAATCTTTGAAGTTCCTTCCTACACCTCCCTTAAGACACTGAACTGGAATTTCTGTGTGGATACACAGATCCCTTTTCCTTTCAAAATGCCTTTATCAACATTTTGATTTCTTTAATTAATTGCAGATTTGTTGACTGTGGCAAACTAAACGAGTTGCCGAAACTACTCGGTAATATTAGCATGTGAGTGTACTGTAAATGTTTTAATTTTTGAATAGATGAAAATTCAAACGAAAAGAGACATTTATGCATATCCTATGCGCATGATGTCATACAACAAAGAGTGCTTCTTCCAATGGAATGTATCGGGTATAAAATGCAATCTATAGACCTCTTGCATTGACATAATAAAGACGTCCTGTTTGGAGGAAAAGCAATGAACTCTCGGACGTAAGCGGTAGAATCCGTCGACCGTGGGTAGAAGACATATTTGATTGGCTGAAGAATCAGTTGTACGTATTTTATTGGCAAAAATTGAAATAATATACGTGTTCCTCCAAGAAGCACGTACTTGCTGTGTTGTGGCATCATCTGCAACAACAGACGCAGACAAGTAACGTGCACATCCGGGTTACGCACGTTGGTTTATTAAGGGAACTTGCAGTCTAGACCTATGAACTGCTTGCAAAACGACGAGACTTGATGTCACTGCGATGTAAGTGAAACTATCCCATTGTTATGGAAGTGTGACTTTCGCATTCATTGACTGTAAATGCATACTATATCTTCCAGCTTACATATTTTCGTGCCCAACTTAAAAATTACATTGTACAACAAAAGCTTACTATATCCTGCCTAAGAGGCCTTTCATTGCAGAAAGCTTTTGGTGAATAAATACGTAAGTTTTTAATAAAGAATGTATAATTAGCATCAGTTGTTTTAAAAACCTCATGGCATCCATAATATGGCACATCTGATGGTTCGGCAGCCACTGACAAACCTCAGGCATAACTCATGAAGTAAATTTTTCTTTTGATAGAACCTAGATGTACTCTTGTTAAATATTTTTACCGTCAGAGACCTATTGCATCATCTCAACATCTTAATTTCTAAGTTCATTTAATTAAGCGCTATCTAAATATATTGGCCTATTTTTAATTCCAGCTCATGCGTCAAAGACACCATGCTACCGGAAATCCAAATCAGCGGGAGATATAAACATTCCATAAAGGCTACCCTTATTAATGATGCTTTTCAATGTAATAGTACCACGAAAAATCCTAATTGTAGTCCCTGTCCAACAGGAACGTTTGGAGATGGAGATAAGGGATGTAGTCCTTGTCCAGCAGGTAAATAAGTAAAAAAGCCTACTTTGACAGTACTTTCCTATGTACCACACTGTTGAGTTTCACAATTACACATTCTAATCCTTTATCATGAAACATTTCATGCACTTGACTCCTTGCATAGTCAAATCACGTTGCAGGTGTAAAATTCGTTTTCGTGCAAAACTGAGTCTTCATCACTTTCATTTCTTTTTAAACTTCTTACCTCAATAGAAGACAATACAAAAACTTTGAAAAAGTAATAACTGACTAATGTTAGGTTGTTTTTCAATGGGTCAGAGTCCGAATACTTTAGGTCTACATTTCTGTCCTACAATCTGAATTGGATCTTTGACTTTTCTGGACCAGTTCCTGCTAACTATCTGGGCATTTTGCTCACCTTTTATAATATGTGGCTAAAACGTTTGCTGTATATCTAATTTTCATAACGCCACTGAACAAATAGTGAGCCAACCTTTGATGTAGGGGGGTAGAAGTATAACAATACAATTGCAAACAGCTTACTTCTGTACCAGTCGCATACATATGAATTAGTATGCACAATGGTGGAGGGCAGGAGTTATGATCAACACCTTTGAAAGTATTCAAGGGAAAATAACTTAGTTAGCTAATCGATGGAAAACGTTCGAAAGTTGTCTGACCGAGTCTGATCAAGCAACTCCTGACCACTTTCTGCCGCCATGTGCATTTCAATACGTTTCAAAATGTTTAAAAAAAAGCACCATTTTATACCTCATCCCCCTAAAAAGCAAAAAGAACATTCCTTTCCTTAGACACCACACCTGGACACTGAATACTCAAACTTCGCCAAAACCCTCTATTGAAAATCTGTGATAATTTAATACATATAACCAGAAAACAACCTGCCTTTCCTGACATCCAAAGTACCCCATCTGCCTTCACTTTGGTCATTAAAGCTCGTGTGACATTAGAATGGCAAAATTGTGCATTGAATGTGCAAACATTATAAAACAAGCAATAGCTGCAATCCCATCAAAATCCATGAAAAATTGACCTTTTACATGGCAATTTAAGATTTGCACTTTATCTTTTAGAAACATGGGGGTAATATGCAAATCTTGTGACATCATAAGAGGGACATGCCATATGTGACTAATATTATCATTTGTTTGTCCTGAGGGCTTCCTTTTGGCACTTCAAATTGTGTCCTTGAAAATCATCAGTATTATAAACTAAAACATGAACTATCTGTAGAGTAATTAAGAGAAAATGTATCGTTAACAAAAGAAATGTCAACACTGTGCAAAACTCCACATCATTATTTTTGAACAGGCAAAACAAGTTTCTTCAGAAACATTCAGACTTTGAAGAGATATATCTTGAGAACCGTAAAAGATATCGACATAATTACAACGTATTTTGCCTTAAAAAAGTTTACTCCCTAACTGCCAAGTGATGTCAGGGCATTTTGCTGACATGTCACACTATCTTTAAGAGACACCAGTTTGCGTGTACTAGTAGAGAGTTTCGATGTTGGAAACTTTTCGGTGCCCCGAAAGACCCGATCCCTGTCAGGCGGAATTACCGTTTGGCTTCCACCTCACAATTCCTGCGCAAGTCACTGAGTAAGTCTACCATGCGCAAACGCAATATCTACGTAGTGCATACAATGTACGTCATTTGCATGTCTTTTTAAAAAATGATGTTATCGCATATCTTCTAACTCATTTTCAAATCTTCCGAATAACAGGTGGATATTACCAAGATGAAATTGGGTGTACACAATGCAAACAATGTAAGAATGGAACTTTTACAAGGAAGACGAACAGTAGATCATCTGACAGTTGCGAAGTTTGTCCTGACGGAACAAACTTCAGATTATTTGCCGGACATCGTGCATGTTACTGTAAGATGGACTTTGCCCGCATTGATCGATTTGAAGGTTGCTCGCATTGCTACAAACCAGGAGTAAATTGCTCTCAAGATTACCAATCCTTACGTTTTGGATATTACTGGAATTGGTCCTTTCCTGGTGCAAACCTTACGTCATATTCAAACTTCGTATCGCGCATTCAGAACGACTCTTTAGAATACAATGATTCCAATTCTAGATACCGCGGCAAAATTCCAAAGGTGCATCACTGTCCAAGAAGAGAGAGTTGTCAAAATCAAGATAGTTACAAACCTGATGCTATTGAAGGAAGGTGCGAAGAAGGATACAGAGGCTGGCTTTGCAGCAAGTGTGAAAGTAGATATTACTCCATTTTGCATGTCTGCATAAAATGTCCCAGTCCGGTGTGGATAGTCTTAGAGACAGTTTTAATACTACTCCTTGCCTTTGGCTTGTACGTTTTAGTGAAAAGGCAAGACTACCTTGTAAAGAAGCAAAGAAAACAGGAACACAGAACTCTTGTGGATAAGATTTCTTCACAAATGAAAATTGTTCTTGGATTTTACCAAGTCATTGGTGAACTATTTGAATCATTCAGTGATCTAGAATTGGTCGGGCCGTTGAAGTTTATGGGTCAAGTAATATCTTTCCTGAAGGTTAACATCCTTCGGTTTATTGTTCGTCCACACTGTTTGAATGAACAGTTTAGGGTTGGTGTCAAGCTCCAAATGATTATTTCTTTAACATTCCCTTTCGGTATGGTTTTCTGTTTTACAGCTCTCTATCTTATGTGGAAACTTGTTTTGAAATACAGATTGCGTTACCATGTCACAAGTCAAGAATTAACACTTGCAAATCTAAAAAATAGACTGTTGACGTACGCTTTACTGTTATTGTTTATTACTTACCCACCTACTTGTGACGTCATATTCAAGTTCTATCCAGGTGCATGCAAAACCTTCCACGTGTTCGAAAATGACAACATTACAAATATTACTCTTCTCAGAGCGGACTATGACATTGTTTGCACGAAATTAAAAACTTACCACTTGCTTGCATATGTCGCAACTGTTAGCTACGTTCTCGCGTTTCCATGTGCTTTGTTTTGGCTTTTACAAAAATATTGCAAAAGAAACTCAGTGGAAAAGCATGAGGCGTTACAAGACGGGGAACTAGCAAGAAGGGAAGGTGCTTGTCTTTTGCAGGGTGAAAGAGAAACATTCGGTAATATTCCAGTTTGGCTGAAATTTCTGTGTGAAAATTATAAGCCAAAGTTTTGGTACTGGGAAATCGTTGAACTGGCAAGGAAGGTAACTCAGACAATACTGGTGACACTCCTTGGATGGGAAGATGTTTTGACGAAATTGATTACAATAAGCATATCTGTCCTGTTCCTTACGCTACATGCAAAACTGGCACCGATGACAAGCTACTTCGAACAACGACTGCAGGTAAATTGATTTCGGTTACTTTGGAGAATATTGTAGGTTAATTAAGATTGGAAGAGTTCTACGGTCCAGTTTAGGTTCTAACCAATAAGCTAGTTCGGTAATTCGTTGCCGCATTGAATTGTGGATCACAGCGTGGGATATGCAAACCGAGATTAGCACGTAGCATACATTTTTTATACACATAAAAGACAATTTAGACACAATTCAAGGAGAAATACTACACTTGAGATCCCTCCTTACGTTATGGATGGATAACGAAAGAATGATTAAACCAAATTCTCATATGTAAACTGAAGTGTTGGAATACGTGTTGTAGGTGCTGGATTGGTTTGTTTATCACGACGTTTTGGACGATGTGCGCATGTGCATAACCACCAAAACGAATTACCAAACGGCTTATTGGTTTAAGTCGAGCTGGCCGCGGCCTTTTTTCCAGCTTTTGATCACCGGAAAACAACATATTAATATTATGCCTTCACATCTTACACAGAAAGATGAGGTAATCATGCAAACTTCCTTACTTTCATCCTGAAAGTATTTCAACAGGTACAGCTAACCACACTTGTGATATCGCATCGGTATCTCTTCTGGTAAAAAGAAATTTTACCATACATAAAAAGAAGGGTTTAATTTCACAACAGGTTTTGATATGTTACAGTGGTACCTATTCTTAGTATTTCGGTTAAATATGCTCTCAAATCCGGTGTTTTTTCTCAAGATATGAGCAGGTAAATTTGTATATTTGCGACAAAGTTTGAACTTAAAGCAAGCTCATTGGACATCATATCCGCACATTGCTGGAGAGTCTTTTGTTTTGTTTAAATTTTAAAACCGATTTTCTACTCATCAATCCGATATTATCAGAATAGAATTGCATATAAGTGACATGAGAACTTAACAATCTTTTCATTTCCTGCACTGAGAGGTCTTATTCTTATCACCTTCAAGGTGAACACGGCAGCCTGAAAAAACGAAGGGTAACAAAGCGAGTGTGTGTCAATATGAGAAAAAGATATAACATCTGTAACCCTCAAACTCACTTTGGAATACAAATCTACTGGCTTCATTTACTGATTACTCGAGAAATGCGTATATCTGATTTGATCGCAGGATTTCCATGCTGTTTAGATGTGGTGTCTTTTTCGCATATGAAGATCACAATTTTGCTTCGATTTCTCCTTTAATGTTCCATCTACATCGTGCAGTATGCACGTATAAAATAGGCTCAAATCCCACAATATACTGCCACTTTCGATTTCGGTTTTTCGTCAAACTAAAATATTATTCTTTGAAGGAACATGATTGTTGTTTAAAGATGTACAAATGCTAGAATAAGAGATCGGTTTGCAAAGCGTACGTAGAGTTCCAAGTATAGAATTCACAAGTCGCACTTGAGTTTTTATCTAAAAAATCAGATTAGTTAGATACTTAGATGGAGTTTTACGGCCCAATTTCCAACCCATTCGTTCAAGCCCAGCCGGCTACGGCTTTTTTTCAGTTGTGGCTCACTAGCTTGTTTCCCCTACTCCATTGCTTATGCGGAACATCTCGCACAACGGCAGTAGGTTCCATTTTAAGAGTCTTTGGTATGATTCGACCTGTGAATCAAACACGGGCCTTCCGCGTGAAAGGCGAATGCTCTACCGCTAGACCAAACACGGGGTCTTCACTCAAAAGTCAAGAAAGGAAAGGAATTAAATTGTTGAGATATAGTTAACATTGATAACATATAGCGTCGGTGAATGACACATGTTCCGAATCGAACATTCTCTGTGGCGGACCATTACCAACTATGATGGTCTATGGTAACATATTGACATGGGAACGTCTTGATAATTTTCGTTTCGACTTATTATCATAGTCAAATGTTTCCAATTTTTTTATGGAAATCGTGCTTCTTCTACTTGGTAAACAGTTTAGCTGTGCACATGACAAACAATAACTGTACCATTATTTTTAAACTAGATGTTTTCTCTGGCTGCCATATTCATCAACGTTTTGGTGGAGTCCGTGGCGATTCCAGACAGTTATGAAAAACCTATATCAACTGTACTTATCATACTCAACATGATCATTATTTTTATTATTTTAGGTAAGTTATTTTTATTGGTTTTTCGATTTGGCACTGGTTAAAGACTTCAAATCTTTTACCATTCGAAGGGCTTTCTACAATTAAATATTAAATGTAGCGAATGGAGTTTACCGTAAAAATTGTGGAGTTTAAGAAGACATATTGGATCAAGGAATTTACATGACAGAGTAAGGTCTGAATTTGAACTTATTGTAGCTATCACGTTTTGGCATTAGTTTAAGTATAACGTCTTCAATTCGCCACGACGTAAACCACAACTCAGAACGAATGTGATTATAAAGCTTAAACATGTTGAACTCATTATTGCTACAGGAAACCTAAGTTTGAGACGGATAGCTTTATGTGTACAAGGGCATAGTCAGAAATATTTCGGGACGGATAAAAAAACTTATGAACGTTCGCCGTCCTAAGGGAGGAAATTTAAACGTAGTGGAGCACCCCTATACCCCTTTGGAAAATTCTGAATAACGAGGGTGTGCTGCAGAAATGTGCTACTCTTAATGCCATACACTCTAAAAAAAAGAGCGTTTTTGAGTTAAACTCCTATTTTGCCCCCAATCTGTACACCTTTTAAATTCAAAGAATTTTCAGCTCTTAAACTCTGAATTGTTAGCTACCAAGCTTGTTTAAAAGAGAAATTTGTAGGAGTTAGACTTGCCTGTTTAGCATCTAAACGTGTTCACAAAATGAGGGTAAAAAGTTTTTAGAAAAACATTTGCTTCCTAAACACCTTATTTTAGTTTAGGGGCCCCACTACTTACCCCTTCCCTCTTAACTACTCTTCTTTCTATTTTTTTCTTTCGTTTCTTATTTCTTCTTTTATTTCTCTCTCTTACTTCTTCTTTTATTCATTCTTTTCCTCATTTCTGGGGAGAAGGCGACAGCTTTTATCGCCCCCTGGCAATGTCGTTCGAGTTGTGGAAGATTATTGAAATTTAAATGGATTGATAACCTGTGTTTGGTAACGTTTTATGTTTCAAAATTTTGGGGACCCTCACCTCTCCTTGGCATGCTTAGTCATTACCAAACAACAATTTCTCAGCCCAAAGAGCTTTACTAAGCTCAACTTTGCCACTGGTTCATGCCGTTCTTTTCTCGTTCTTTTCAGGGGAAGTCATTGTCATCACGTTTCGGTTCATGAAGAAAAAATACCTTGTTCGTGCTCGTTAAATGAAAAGTTTACCTGTCTTTAGGAAGCAATTCTGTTTCGTCCTTGAAATAACCTTCAGAGTTTGTTCTATGGTTTTGTCTCTCACCATGGACTTTTTGCTTTGAAATATCTCTCAATCGTGGTGTGCATTTGGAAAATTCAAAATGTCATGACATACAAACTTTCTTCGTAATGACCGTTGAAATGACATTGTGAATAACACTGTATTAGGAGAGTAATTTGCGGCGCGCAGAGCGAGCCAAAAATTTGGGTCATTTTAAACAAATATATATGTACCGGTAAATTTGGAACTTGAATTGCAGAAAATAGCATATATTCAGGGTTTCTGTAAGGAATTTTGAACATATGAGGAACTATCGAAGAAGCTGCGTTTCCTTTAAGCATATATCTGAGATGGTCTTTTGAAAACTAATAATTGTACTGTTCATGACGTCATGGAAAGTACCTTAATACGCTTCTCATTTTCGAGGGGCAGTTTTTTCGTTCAATGTTTCTTGATTCTCAGTGAGTGGTTTGCTCTGCAATTGAGATCATTATGTAGAGTGAGTCATGTAGACTGAAACGAGACTTCATGATCACTTTTGGTTATGACATGGCCTAAAATGAGCGGTTTTTATTTTGGCATTAATATTTTATTGTTTTTTAAAAGAATACATGAGTAAGTCAAATTTGAAGCAGTCTGTATGCAAGTTGATGTACATCGTTTACTGTACAATGTATATATATGTGTGTGTGTGTTCGAGGGTAGAAAATTCTTTAAATATGTTGAGAAATATCTTTCTGAATTCATATTAATATTTTCTTCAAATGGCGTAAATTTTTGTCATCAAATTTCCTTCATTAAATTAAAATAGATTTATTTGAAATTGTTTTCTGGCAAATAGCAGTTAATCCACAGTTCGAACGCTGGCATCTGTATACATTATACATAGAGCAGGATAACAAAAGCATCCTGCCCTTTAACAGTATTACTTGCTCATCACACAACGGCCGCATTGTACGTGTAGTATATCACGCCTTTGACCGCCCAGAACGAGGATTCTGCTCACAATATCACATCCACATAGTAAAAGCAAAATTTTGCAGTATCCAAGACAATATGGCCAACCCACAGACCAAATATGATTTTGGTCACACTTACCCATCTTGAGATAATGTGTTTACAAGCAATTTCTACGAAATTTATCATTTGACCTCTCGTGACATCAAATGACCTTTGACCACAAAAAACAATAGAGATCTTTTGCTGAATATGACCAACCCACACACCAGATTTTAGCATAGTCGTGCATACCGTTCATGCGATACCGTGTTTACAAGGTTTTGAACACCTTTTGACCTCTCATGACCCAAAATGACCTTTGATCTCCACCAAAAACTATAGGTATCATCTACGCAATATGGCTGAACCATACACCAAATATGAGATTAGTCACACTTACCTTTCTGGAGATACCACGTTTGCAAGCAATTTCTAAGGAATTTACCATTCGACCTCTCGTGACTCCAAACGACCTTTTACACCTCCACGAAAATCAGCAGGAATCATCTCCTTAATATGGCCATCCCACACACCAAATATGAGCATAGTCACATGTACCGTTCTTGAGATATCGTGTTTACAAGGTTTTGACCTTTTGACATCTCGAGACCCCAAACGACCTTTGACCTCCACCAAAAACAATAGGTGTCATCTACTCTATAAGGCAAACCCACACACCCAAATATGAGATTTGTCACACTTACCCTTCTTAAGATATCGTGTTTACAAGCAAAAGCGTCACATACACACACACACGTACTTGTTTACGGAGCCAACTTGGGACATGGCCAAATATATATACAAAGTGGGAACATGCTCCTTCCCCTAGTTAAACGGGGAGTATTAGGGGTTTACACACCGTAGCATAGGGGATACCGAAATGTCTACACACAGAATGAGGACTTTAAACATGGAATAGGCGAATTCCCCCGGATAAATGTAAAAAGTTGTATGCACTCACCTGTCACCTCACTGTGCATTATTAAGGACATTCTAGAAACGAGGATATCCCCAATTCGAGGCGCAACCCCAGTTACAAGGTTATTTGTCCTGTGTGTGTCCCCATTACACGCCCTTTACAAACCGCACACACACATACACAAGACATCACCATCGCATAGGTTCCTTCCCTGCCTTCGGCAAGGAATCAAAAAGAGGACATATCCTGGAAAAATCGTTAACTCGGTAACCCTACCAGGAGTGCCACTGTGAGCACTGTAGGCATACGTTGCTACTTCCGGTTGATCCCTCCCGTTACATTGCATGAATAGTGTAAAGGTCGTGAAATAGTGCAGCCCTACGTCATCCATGTGCATCACAAAATTGCGAGTCGAAAGTAACGAAGGATTGATATCTACAACAAGCAACCAACACAATACTGCATTTATTATATTCAGGTACCGTATATCACCTCGGTCAACAAACTTGAAAGGACGATATTCTAAGCTGTAGGACTCACCAAAGTACGTTGGCACAGAAACAATCATGGACAGTAAGTGGTTACGATTTTCGTAACCACATTTTCTAGTTACAAATATGGAACTTCTATTAGGAAGAATTCGGAAGCTTATAAAGGAAACGTTGGGAAAACCGCACTGTAGTTGACTGGTGTCTCAAAAGGCAAATTTCTGAATTTTTCACTTTTTCGCGCCAGGTGACAATCGTCCCGCTGCCCCCTGTAGCCACGTCATTGCTCTGCGAAATTGAACACTGATAATATTTTGACACTTTAATAACTAAAGAATCCAACTACACAAACTACTCAACTGAGAGAGTTGAAACGCATATGATGATGTGTGTGTATGAAAGCATTTGAGTACGGTAGGCCAATGTTTTCCTGCCTAAAATGTAAAGTCTTGCTTGAAAGACTGTCTTCAGTTGGCGCACAGCGTGAAAAATCTCGACCCCTCAGACAGCCGGAGATGGCATGTGTAAGTATTAGCTAAGTTTTTCGGTTTTTTCTTTCAAGTGTAAACACCACTGTAGTAGGGAGACGTGCTTTGCGGGCGCGAAGCGCGCCGAAAATGTTGCCCCTTTTAAATTAAAGAAACATATGTAGATATGGGGTTTGTATTGCAGACTGAAAGCTTTGGATTTGGGGTTTCCTGTAAGGAAATTAAAGGGTTGGGGGATTTCTGAAGAATCTGCACTTCTTCGTATATTAGTGGCAAATCTGAGAATGATTTCGCGACGACTGAATCAATGTTGCTACATATGTAATGTTATCTAAGTCCTACGAACTGACACTCTCCGATGACATTTTAAAAGTTTACTCCAACTTTGTTGTCCTTTTTTAGACAAAATATTTCAAAATCAAAAGTGTTTATTGGAGAAAAATTGGAATTTCATGAAAGTGGGCTTATAAAAATAGCAACATAGCTGCCGGTATCTCTAGATAATGTGGAGTCACGCATGTTAAATATCCGATTTTGTCACTTCCAGATCTCGGAAAAGTTTACCAAACTGATTCATGAGTGAGCGAGCACTACTGCATTTTAAATTGCATTCTGCGGCGCGCTGGGGATTTTGTTTTTATGACACTAAGAAAATGAAAAAGAGGTATTCTGACCCGGGAAGTGGGCCCCCAAAGCATGCTTCCGCCTTCTCGTTTTTTCACTGGGCCAGGGGCTATCGCCCCAGCCCCCCGCTTCCTACGCCTATGACAAGTAAAATTCTACAGGGAAAACAAGAAACAACAGCAACTTCGCTCCATTCATATTTCTGTTGTAATAAACAGCACAAAACCTCTCACAAACCACTTCAAAACATAAATAATATGAAGTACACGTGTCCAGTTAAGACGGATAAAATCAAATGTAGACAGGTTCATTTACTTACTCTAGTTCTAAAAATGGTCAGTGGTTACAAAAACTATTTCTCAATGGAGGACTCTTCTGTCATGTGACATAAATACATAAATTATGTACTTGTTCACAGCGCTATTTCAATAAATTTCAGATACGTAAAAACTGCAACTGAGATGTCGTCCATAGCACCTCCTCTTACTAATCGCCCATCTCATACGTCCTCGGTGTCATTAGTCCTTTCCCATTGATCCCTGGTTTTTTCAGAGGATTTCCCCTAATATCCCAAACCGAAAACATAAGCTACAAGCCATAACCCTAATACCGGTGAGTCGGGGATCAATGTGACTGGGGCTATAGAGCAGAACCCCTCTGGAGCTAACATAGTTATCATATACTTTCTGTGTTATAATAGGATACTCGTATTCTTGAAATCATTCGTGCTATCTGCAAATGTATTCAACTTACAAAACTACAAACGCCTGCTACTATAGGTTAACGACCACAGACTCCAGAGACCGCGTTCCAGTTGTTCCACTTGTTGCAATTCGAACTATTTCATAAAAGCAAGGCAACCACCGTTTCCAAATGAATTTTCAAATTTTTAGTTGATACTGTTTCAGTCTCATTCCAGGACAGGCCTGTTTGCCATACAAGAAAGGATAAAGCGACTGGTATGATTCATATTTTTTCAAGTGAGATGAGATTTAATGACGCACCAACAAGGATGTGTTCTATAGTGTCATCGAGATAAAACGATAAGGTTTAAATACGGTACAAATTCAAGTTTGGTTTCAAATGAGGTGCAAATAGATTCAAGTCCCCTTAATTCGCATCTTACAAAGGCGTGGAATAGCGTGGCATACTCTACAACCCCAACCCACAAGGGGACCGAATTACAAACACACTCTGTACAAATACAGGTTGACCTTGCCTAAGAGTGCCACGAAGGTAGTTGTGACAAAAGATAACCTGACTGTCCCCATGTTTAAACAAACTTCACAACTAGATGAAGTTTTAAAGTCAGACTCAGTACCGCATATTTTCAAAGAGCGAAATAATTGTATGATATGCATTACTGCAACATAACAGGAAGTTCTTTTCAGAAATTTTTCTAGACTTAGGTTAAAATTTTCTTTAAATAGTACGACCCCATACCCTCGTGACGAAATGTCTTCTTAGTACGCAAATACTTATTGGTGTATTATAATGCTGAAAACTTTTTGGTGTATTATGTTAAAATTATGCCATGACATCCAAGGGGGGATTGGTATGTATAAAACTATATACAATTAATAGTGTAGCCAGGATTGCGCCATGGTGGTGGTGGTGTCATGGGGGGTTGGGGCACGATATGAGGGAAAAGTCTGAGGATAGAGAGAAAAACCGCTATTTTAGGTGTTTTTGCATTGCAAGGTTGGGTCATGAGGGGGGCTTCTAACACCCAACCCTCACCTTCCCGTGGCTACGCCACTGTATAATGACTACTTTCCAGAATTGACAGAGGTTACTGTTAGTCACAAAATTTGACAGTTTCGGTACGGATCAGTATCAAACTGCGCATACCAACTGACGTTGCCCTGGCAACTAATCTTCCAAAGAGAATATATACTGTTTTGCATGAATATAAATATCTGTGTACTGTAGTAACAGTTTACAAAGCAACTAACATATTTTGTCATCACATAATATGGCAATATTCATCTTTCTCCAAGAATATAGACACCAATATTTTCATTGTAATACCATTAAATATTGTGATTATTGAAATCGATGGTAGTAAGATTGATAATATCATAAAAAAAAACATAAAACCAAAAATCTGACTAAAATGATCATCTTAACCGATATCAGACAGATATCAGGCAAAAGATGCGAACACAAAAAACATTTGACGAATCCGGATGGACAGATTTCAGTCAGCAATAACTGGGGTCTATCACCTTTACAATCTTTCAGTTTCCTTGCTTACCTGTTTCATGGATGCATGCACACTAAATTGCATGATGATGCCCTCAATTTTACTGAGTATGAGGGTTTGTTATTCATGTAGACAATAAATGTAGACGATTTAAGGCTGATGGACCCCACTAATGGCTATATACAATCACGAAACACAAGCGCTGATTGCATTCGTCTTTATGTGAAAAACTTAATAAAAAAATTCTGCCAACTCTCAAGGAAATATTGCATTTGAAATACACCAACATATACCGCAAAAATAAAGGCAGTCATTTTTCGCCCCAAACTTTAATTTCACAGGCAGTCTACAGAATTCTCAATTGGCACAGCTTTTTGACTAGCCTGCTGTAAGCAGGCTATTGTGCTTGCGTTACAACTACTACATTCAAATATCAAAAACCTTACTTTCGCTACTATTAATAATACTATGGGTCTTTCAACGGCTTCACTGTTGAACAACCGACGTTTCCAAGTAAGTTACATGGCATACCTACGGTATACAATAGCCTGCCAACTTTCTAGCGAATCTCATTTACAACCACCAAATGTGACGTCACGACAAAAATTAAAATACTAAATTATATCTCGCGGAATAGGTAATATTATGTATCGAACGTATGACCTGGTACACATGTTCCACCTACAAAAGCGAATTAGGTTGTTCGCCGTTCGCTGTATCAGTTGTATGTACCAAAATACACGTGCACCACATGACCATCTCATGTTTACTAATTCATCCCTCAAAATGCGGGATTCCTCTAAATGGAAACTGGACGAAGGTTTACAGACTCTGTTATATTATACTGTTTAAAGAGGTGTATTATGATTTTGAGAGAGCGCCATCTTTCAGCTACTACAGAGTCTGCTCCGCAGGCTACTTTTTGACTTACATTAAAAAAAGCAGACTAGTTCATATGCCACAGTGAAAGCATGTACTGAAGAGTGTTTTTTTCTCGAAGTCCCACTGACTCTCTGGCGAAGAGGCAAGGGGGCGAAAACCAAACATTTAACTCCCGGAGGAGTTCTGCTCCCTTAAGGAGCTAATCGTCCCAAATGGACAAGTACGCCCCCTAAAGGGCAAACATGTGTGGTCCTGCTCTAGACTTGCTGAAAAGAACAGAAGCCACACCCCTCGACCTTCCGACAAAGGGTCATTCGGCGAAACTTAAACCTGGCTACACATTAGAGCCTTAATACTCACTAGGAATGTCATGAAGCATAAACTTGGGATTATGTATGGATGAGGATGAGTTTTAAACAGTTGTGGGGGGAGGCAGGGGCTGAAAGTAAAGTAACTTGGGAGAATCAAAAATGTCTGAAGTAAGGAGTAACTACCTTTTACCATCTCTAAAACATTCAGTCAATAACACAACATTTTACCTTCAGGTTTATTTAATCAAGCAAATTCAGTTGTAGTCACAGTGCAAACAATATTCATACTGGACTACAATCAGACTTTTGTGAGATTTTGTTAGAATCTTCTCCCTCCCTGGTAGAAAAGTGCCAAATATTTGCCAACCTGAGTTATATATATGACTTGTACCTCCAGGCTATGAAAATTAAATTTATGTGAATTATTTTGTGATGTCACATCTACAGACAAACTTTTTCAGAATTCGCCATCCAATAGAAAAATGTATGTCAGTGTGACGTCATGAAGAAGTCATTTAGCTTTTTATTTTCATAGACATCAGATGCAAATCATATAACTACACTGGTTGACAAATTTTTGGCTGTTTCCCACCACAGATGGAGAATGTTTTAGCAAATGCCCACACAAGTCTAATCAGATTCTGATCCAAATGGTCGCAGAGTGATTGGGGCTTTATACAAAACAAAACTGCTGAAGTTGTATTGAATGGACATGAAAACATGAAGTTTGTCCAACAAATTATTCCTGAGAAGCAAATAACTGCTTTCTGTTGGTGAAAAACTTTATACTAAAAACAAAAAGTACCTTGCCTTTTTTAATCACTTACTAGTTATTTTAATGTTGGTTTCAAAAAATATTTTTAAACTTTATTTTTCAAAGGAATGCAACGTTTCTCTTGAAACAGTATTTTTGAGATCAAAGCACATAATATAGATGAGGTAACTACTAATGTTGGTCAATGCATATAAAGGTTGATTCCTCACTGATTTCTGAATTATGGAATAAACACTGCCACCACTGTTTAAATAAGTTAAGGGTTACCAAATAGGCTGCCAGGCAATTGCCATTTGCATAATTCGGTGATAAATTTTCAAAGGCTCAGTCAAATTACCCACATGAATCCACATGAATGAGAGATCAGTGTCACAGTCCTTCATTCTAATAACTGAATAAATATTACAAGTATCCGCTGCAACTAAAACTACTCCATAAGGTCCACATTTGAGCACAAAGAAGACCCTAGCAGGCAACCATATTGGTATTAAGATTATTAAATGGTGACATCTCATGCACAGCACATTGAGTGCACCATGCTCTGCTAATATATATACATAAGAAGTCTGTGGGCTGGAAATTCACAATGAATACAAATCAAGGTTGTACAATCAAAACATACTGCCTGTAGGATACCTAGCTCGGTTAAAAGTCACAAAATCTCAATATTGTAAGATAATACAGTTATTTACAGAAGTAATGGCAGCATGAACTGAGATATATTACACCACAGTAATAAGCCAGAATAAGCCAGCAAAAATCAGGCAGGGACTGTGAAGAGGGGTGCTAGGGGGCCCCTTGGCCCCCCTTCCACTGACCCCTCTTCCACTTTTCTGTTGTAGGCATCTTTTTGCCAACTAACATTGCTACTGTGTTGTTGAACTTATAAGAACACTTTGGTGATTAGCCTTCCACCACCATTTCAAAATTCGCTCTACAGCTCCTGAAAGCGGGATGTGTGAGAGGACGATGTAAGGGAAGGGTGCCATAATATGCGGTCTTGATAGGCTAGCCACCTATATATAGTTAATTTCCCACTTTTTATCTGAGGAAATAGTTGAATATAAAACATGTTGTAGACTGTACAAGTTTGAGCACCATAAGAACTCTTTTAAGGACCTACCAGTACCCATCTTCAAAATGCCATAAGTTATTATGTTTCGATAGTATTTGCAATAGCACGACTGTAGGCTAGCATCCCAGTTAACCCTTTACCGTTGTGCTCCGATCGGGGCATATTTGTGCGCCTCGGGAGTGGGTGGAAAAGCGGACGTAGCCCGCCCTGCATCGGCTTCCGTAGGCCATTGACCCCGTGACCTTAAACTATTGTCTCTCTCGCTGTTGTGGCCGAATTTTCGGGTAGCTATTCACTATACAATGCCCTGAATATATAAACCAAAACTTTTCCTCACAGATTATCAACAATCAAAATTACTGTGGACTGAAGACCCAGACTTTGAATAATGATACTGTACTATAAAGAAATGATATATGACTAGTGAATAAATTATGTATATACGTTTAGTTGCAAAAATAAACACCTATTTACAAATTTACACTAATAACTTTGAAGAATGTGGTCAAGTGCTGTCTAGAATTGCACAAACTTTTTTGAAGAAATTCGTCTCCAGGGGATGATAAAAAATTACTCGAGGAGCCAAAACATCCAATATTTTAAAACAGTTGATTAAAATCTTTACGAAATGTGGCTCATGCTTGTGTTCTGAGACTATATGGCCAAAGTGCTGAATTGTCCTTGTGTAACGACAGGACTGTGAATATACTACAATAACAATTCAATTCAAGTATATATCTTTAGTTGCAAAAATAAACAGCTACTTACACCTACTTACAAATCTAGACTACTAATTTCAGCCAGAAGCCAAAAGGCTTAGTGATTCCTTGCCATCAAATGCCTTACCTGCTTTCAAAGTGACAGTGTTTGATAGGTTTTTCTTTACATTTTAGGCACAGAATTTTCACAATTTTACTGCTGGTGACCTCAAATGACCTTTGACCTCTACCAAAAGCAATAGGCTTCTTTCTCTCAACATGGCAAATCTATATACCAAATATAAAGTGTATCGATCACTCCTGTCTGAAGATATCATGTTTACAAGCCATTTTCGGTGTTTTTTGCATTTTTACTGCTATTGACCTCAAATGACCTTTGACCTCAACCAAAAACAAAAGGCTTTTTCCTCTCAACATGACAAACCTATATACCAAGCATGAGAAGTGTTGGTCACTCCTATCTGAAGAAATCATGTTTAAAATCCATTTTCGGTGTTTTTGCAATTTTACCACTGGTGACCTCAAATGACCTTTGACTTCTACCAAAAGCAATAGGCTTCTTTCTCTCAACATGGCAAATCTATACACCAAATATGAAGACTATCCGTCACTCTTTTCTGAAGATATCGTGTTTACAAGCCATTTTCGAAGTTTTCTCATTTTTACTGCTATTGACCTCAAATGACCTTTGACCTCTACCAAAAACAATAGGGTTCTTCCTCTCAACATGACAAATCTATATACCAAGTATGAAAATTGTCGGGCAATCCTATCTGAAGATATCGTGTTTACAAGCCATTTTCAGCATTTTCGCAATTTTACCGCTGGCGACCTCAAATGACCTTTGACCTCTACCAAAACGATAGGGTTCTTCTTCTCAACATGACAAATCTATATACCAAGTATGAAAAGTGTCGGTCACTCCTATCTGAAGATATCGTGTTTACAAGCTATTTTTGAAGTTGTCGCAATTTTACCGCTGGTGACCTCAAATGACCTTTGACCTCTACCAAAAACAATAGGGTTCTTCCTCTCAACATGATAAATCTATATACCAAATATGAAAAGTGTCGGACATTCCTTTCTTAAGATATATCTTGTTTACAAGCAAGTGTCACAAACACACACACACCCACACACACACACACGACATCACCATCGCATAGATTCCTTGCCTGCCTACGGCAAGGAATCAATAAACACCTACTTACAAATCTAGACTACTATTTTCAAAGGCTGTCTCAAGTGCTGTCTAGAATTGCACAAACTTTTGTCTCCAGTGTGTGATAAAAGTCTACTCAAGGAGCCATAACGTCCAATATTTTTAAACAGTTGATTCGAATCTTCACTAAATGTTGAGCATGCTTGTACTACAAAGCTCTCTTGCAAGTGTGCTGGGTTGTGCTAGAGTAAGGACTGCAAAAACTATTCTTTCACAGAAAGGGGATGGAATGTGCCCCAATTTTGTCTCTGTATTTGCACAAAAAAAAAAATGCAATTACCTTCCAAATTCTGAATTTTCCCTTCAGTCTCCAGAAGCACGCATTTTGCAGGCAGCTCCCAAACAAGGCACTAACATTACAACCACAGCACTTGCATCACAATCATGGCACATTATTAAATGTAGTTCCCTTGTGACTGCTCTGAGAGGTTAGTCTACCAAGCTGGTTGAATAAACCTGATACCACTGTGATCAATCCTAACCACTGGTAGCAGAGGTTGGGAAGGCGAGTGGGGTGCGGGAGATTAAGGAACCATATCAAAATAGTCAAATTGTACCTTCCTTGGTCAAGATCCATGACCTGCAATTATGATGTTGCTATCCATATCATAATAACAGACTGGTCATCTTAACCCTGCATGACTCTGGAAGTGAATAGCAAGTTTTAGCCATCTGAAGCTGGTATCTAATAATCCAGAATCTATCAGAGAACTTCCTGTTCAGGTATCTTGAGATCAATAAAGTTAAAGGCATTTGCCCCCTTCAAAGACTGTTTGCTCAATAGAGCAACAAGGTTGGTTTAAACAGAGTTAACTGCCACAATTACAGAGACAAGCTTAAAAAGCCTTTTTCTCGGGTAACATTGGCTAAAATGTCCTATTCAGTTCTAGGGGCATGTGCTATTGTAATGTGTGTGGCCTAAAAAATACTTTAAGCACCTGCAGCCTCGCGCAGCCGCAACCTCTGGTTTTGAAATGATATCTTATCTTTCTCCTATATAACAAATCATAAACTACTTCATCATATTTTGAAAATTCATTTCATTTCAAAATGAAATATTTAGCGCAACTGCAATGGTATCTACAGCATGGAATCATGACTCATAAATATGTTACAATGAAAAGTAATTGCATTTTTCGTTATAAAAAGAAAATATGTAGAAGATTCAGTTACATACAAGGCCACATTTTTGATTGGCACAAGAGTTCAACTTCACAGGACGTTGTTGATCTAAAGTTTCACCCTACGTCATTCTAAACCTCCTCTACTGTTTTATACATGTCTGGACACTACAAAAGATGCCAAGTTCATAGATTCTACCATTTCACCTACTTTTATTGGAAAAACCTGTTGCCAATAAGTTGCAATTACACATAATGCAATGTAGCTGAATATGGTGAAGCACCATTCATGCAAGAAAGGATGAAAACATATTCCAGGAAGAGGGAAAACATACTCCAGGTAGAGTGAAAAACTGTTAAGGTAGTCTAACTTCATGGAAACAGACCTAGCACCATGGTAACAGGGCTAGCCCCATGACAAAAACCCTTGCAACGCAGCATCAGGGCTAGCACCATGCCTACAGGGCTAGCACAACAGCAACGTGGCTAGCACAATGGAAACAGGGTTGGATATTGAGGAAAAATTTGGTCACTCCCGACGAACGCCATTTAGAAGATCATCTATCGTATAAGACCATCTATGTTCCATCCTACCGTACTGCAAATAAAAAAGGAAAACATAATTTAAGTAATAACGATATTATTATTACATGTATCTGAAGTTCTGAGACCATGTTTCGAAAGATTTATTTGTTATAGATGTAGTTTCCATTTATTGTTACATTCAACCTGTCCATTAGTTAGTGTGTATACTGCTGGCAGAGTATAGTATCTTAATAGCAGATGGTGTTAACAATCTAAATTCAACAATGTCACATTATGAATAAAAAAGAAGGCAAAATACAACAGGTCTGGTGTGATTGATTTTGCTTGTAATTATCGATTTCATGTTTTTTTTTTGTTTACTTTTGTTCTTCAATCACTGTTTTGGGGATGGGTATCTCCCTTCTACTGCGTGGCTGGGAAGTCAGCTTCCAGTTCAATCAAATGTTGAAAAAAGCATTCAAAACATAAGAAGTTCCTATTTTTGTTTGATTTAGCACCATTTGAAAAAAGGTACTTTATTTACCAGTATAATCATATGTGTCTGATACCACTGGGTTGGATTAGGTTTGATGGAGTTTTACAGCCCAGTTTCTAACCAATTGGTTTTAGGCAAGCCAGCCACAGCCCTTTTTCCAGTTGTGGCTCACAGGCTAATTATCCCTACTCCATTGCTTATGCTGAACAGCTGAACACCAAGAACAATGGCAGCCTCAAGTGAAAAAATTCAAAATTATACTTTAAACAGCATGAAAAATAAATTCTAATAGTCCAGCTCCCACCTTCATAGGACATTCTTGAGCTGAGGTATAAAATGTTGAAATTTATTCACTTAAAACGAATAAGTCCATTATGCAATAATTTGTGACTTTCTTGTTGTACAACTCACATTACCTGCTTTGTTTCCCGTAAGTATTAAAAATGATTTTATGACCTTGCACACTTCCTATTTGCTGGCATGGCATGTAGCACAGGGATGACTAAATTAATTAAACCACCTCACAAGAGTAAGTGAGCTATCACCCCTAAGTACTAAGTGCAGCAACTTTCAGAAAAACAAAGAAATACAAAGATTGTAATTTGAGTAATACAACAATGACATCACAAATTATTGTGCAATGTACCATTTTAATTTGTGTGAATAAAATTTCATATTTTATATCTTGGCTTAAGAACATCCAATGGATATGGGAGTTAGACTGATGGAATCCATTTTTCATGCTGTTACTGTAAATATATATTTTTTGATATTTTGATTAGAGGTATGCTTTTACGTCTTTGGTATGACCCAGCCAGGACTCAGTCTCCAGACCTCCTGACTGCAAATCTGACACTCTAAACACTTGATCATACAGACAGATATCATTGGGAGCAGAGCTTGGCATCATCTTTCATTATTTAGGATCATGGGAGAGACAGTTTCAATCTATTTACTTGTAAATACATAATAGTCTAATAGTTACTGGAACATGGCTTGCCACCACCCTTATTAAATTAGTATCATTTGAGAAAATGTTGTCCATAAGGAACTGATAAAATTGAAAGCAGGGGCATCCCATCACCTTTCATTAATTTCACATCATTTGAGAGAAAATTTGTTTTATTTATCTGTACATCCATAAGGATCTGATAAAATCATGAGCAGAGCTTGTCACCATCTTTCATTGAAGGCATAATATTCTGGTGGCTTTTCACTTAGGGTTTCATATGAAAAACAAATATGTTCCAGACCATGACCTCCATGTCCTAACTGGAGAGTCTCACTTTACCAGAATGCAAAAATGCATTGAGGTTTCAATGATACATAAATGTACTGTTTTTCAAATTTGCCATCATGCACCATTATCTTCTCACTCAAATGTTATACTAGCATGTTCAAAAAATAATTTTGTTATTCCAGATGCCCTTTTGACCTCCACAAAAGCCATACATAGATAGATAGATAGACATCTTGAAATATCACTTTAACAAGATTTTCAAACTTTGACCCCGGTGACCTGAAATGACCTTTAACCTCCGCGAAAAAAGAAAAAGGGCACATCTCCTGACTATTACGCATCTACATACCAAATGTGAAATCTATCCAAGTTTCCTATCTTGAGATATCGTGTTAACAAGAATTTCAGACTTTGACTCCTGGTGACACCAGATGACCTTTGACCTCTGCCAAAAAAGATAGGGTGTCTGAAAGATGTCAAGAACTGGATGACTTTCAATAAACTAAGAATGAATGACAGTAAAACGGAAGTAATTATATTTGGTTCCAACCAACAGTTGTCCAAACTTAACATTGAAAATATTATTGTTGGTAACACCCCTGTTAAAGTCTCGTCATCTGTGAAGTACTTAGGAGCTTGGTTAGATCATGGTCTTTCTGTGTCTGATCATGTCAATAGTAAGTGTAAAACTGCTTTTTACCATCTGTATAACATTAGACAGTGTGCTAAATTCCTAAGCAAGACCGCTATCATTGCTCTTGTGAATGCACTGGTTCATAGCTGTATCGACTATTGCAATATTTTGCTAACTGGTATTCCGAAATGTATGCTGTACAAGATACAGCGTGTGCAAAATTACGCTGCCAGTTTAGTTGCTAACAAGAACAGGTTATTCCCATCCTTAGCCTTGCTGAAGGACTTGCATTGGCTCCCAGTGTTTTACAGGAATCGATTCAAGATCTTGCTTCTTGTTTACAAATCCCTACACAATATGGCACCACTCTACCTTTCCAACATGTTCTCCTTTAAGAAAACAAAATATGAACTTAGATCTGAGACCACTCTCAATCTGGTTGTTCCTAGATATAGATCCATATTTGGTGAGCGCGCACTAGCTGTCCAAGGCCCTAAGTTATGGAATGATCTGCCCCTTTCAGTTAAGACAGCACGCTCTCTGGAACATTTTCAGTCCTTATTAAAAACCCACCTATTTAGCTGTGCCTTTGATGGTATCTGATAGTCCAACTTAGTCTTTTGTTTTCCACTGTGTCTTGTAAGGCGCATTAGAATAATTATTTTAAATAATGCGCCATATAAATTTCTTGAACTTGAACTTGAACTTGGGTTCTCCATCTCAATATGGTGCATCTATGTACCAAGTTTGAAAACTGTCAGACATTCCTATCTTGGGATTTTGTGTTAACAAGATTTTCAGACTTTGATCCCCGGTGACCCCAGATGATCTTTGACCCCCACCAAAAACAATACTGACCATCTCTTGACTATAATGCATCAACATACTAAATATGAAATCTATCCAAGTTTCCTATCTTGAGATATCGTGTTAACGAGATTTTCAGACTTTGACCCTCAGTGACCCCAGATGACCATTGACATCTGCGAAAAACAATAGGGACCATCTCCTGACCATAACGCATCAACACACCAAATATGAAATCTACACAAGCTTCCTATCTTGAGATATTGTGTTAACAAGATTTTCAGACTTTGACCCCCAGTGAACCCAGATGACCTTTGACCTCTGGGAAAAACAATACGGACCATCTCCTGACTATAACAAATCAGAATACCAAAAAGGAAATCTATCCAAGTTTCCTATCTTGAGATATCGTGTTAACAAGATTTTCAGACTTTGACCCCTCGTGACCCCAGATGATCTTTGACCTCTGCGAAAAACAATACTGACCATCTCCTGAGTAAAACGAATCAACATACCAAATATGAAATTTACCTAAGCTTCCTTTCTTGAGATATCGTGTTAACAAGATTTTCAGACTTTGACCCCCGGTGACCCCAGATGACCTTTGCCCTCCGCAAAAAACAATAGGGACCATCTCCTGAGTAAAACACATCAACATACCAAATATGAAATCTACACAAGCTTCCTATCTTGAGATATCGTGTTAACGAGATTTTCAGACTTTGACTCCAGGGGACCCCAGATGACCTTTGACCTCCGCAAAAAACAATAGGGACCATCCCTGACCATAACACATCAACATACCAAATATGAAATCTACACAAGCTTCCTATCTTGAGATATCGTGTTAACAAGATTTTCAGACTTTGACCACCGGTGACCCCAGATGACCTTTGACCTCTTCAAAAAACAATACAGACCATCTCCTGACTATAACGCATCAACATACCAAATATGAAATCTACCTAAGCTTCCTATCTTGAGATATTGTGTTAACAAGATTTTCAGACTCTGACCCCCAGTGACCCCAGATGATCTTTGACCTCCACAAAAAACAGTATGGACCATCTCCTGACTAAAAGGCATCAACATACCAAATATGAAATCCAGCCAAGCTTCCTATCTTGAGATATCGTGTTAACGAGATTTTCAGACTTTGACCCCTGGTGACCCCAGATGACCTTTGACCTCCGCAAAAAACAGTATGGACCATCTCCTGACTAAAAGGCATGAACATAAATCTCTCCAAGCTTCCTATCTTGAGATATCGTGTTAACGAGATTTTCAGACTTTGACCCCGGTGACCCCAGATGACCTTTGACCTCTGCCAAAAACAATAGGGTTCTTCCTCTCAATATGGCGCATCTATGTACCAAGTTTGAAAACTGTCAGACATTCCTATCTTGAGATATCGTGTTAACGAGTAAAGTGTCACAAACACACACACACATACATCCACACACACACACATACACACACACACACCCGCACATACACACGTACATATACACACACGCCATCATGAATGCATAGGTTTCTCTTTCATCAAAACCAAAAATAAAAAAAATTACTTGATAAAATGCCTCAACTTTTCCACCAAGTCACATAATTAGAATGCTCTGCAATGTGGGCACTTGCATAACATTCACTTTGTTTTCCTTTAAAATAAATGCCCTGTATGTCCTTGAATTTGACGCAGTTGTAATATTTGAAAACCTTTTCCTGAAGGTCTAACATCACCCGACACTATATGAATTTTTCCTTAATATTCGGTGCGGCAACATCAAAATATAAATAAATTGAATGAAAGGTCAAGTTAATGTGCTACGATGACATCACAGATTTCCCATAATGCATTTTATCCAAAAAAATTGCATTTGCTTTAAAATTAGTATGATTCCATTGCTACATTTTGTTGAGATGCAATTTTTACCTCCTGAAAGAGAACATCCCCCCCCCCCCCACACACATTTGGTGTCAAGAATTTTTTACCAAGCAAATCTCTTAACTTAAGCATCATTTGAGAGAAAGCTACCTACCTGTATATCCATAAGTGTCTGATAAAATCTAGAGCAGAGCTTGCCACCATCTTTCATTGTTGGTACTTCAAGTTGTTCTCCTTGGTAGAGGATACTACCGACTGGACATACTACACATGCAGTACCTGCACCAAACATCTCATGGACCTTGGAAAAAGGGGAAAAAAACAGATTGAGAGAGGACAGCATTTATTTCGTTCACTTGGGACAAAAGTGTGGCAGACAAAAAAATTTGAGTTGCTTTGGATAACAATATGGAGCTGTAAATATTATTAAAACAATCAAATACAAAGGAAACAAACTGATAATCATAATAAGGGGGAGGGGGCCATTGAGAGGGGAAGTGAGCAGAAGAAAAATGGTCTAAATTTACAATAAACAATTTAAATAAAAGGTATGGCAGGATTTTTCAAGGTCAAAGTTTATTTCCACAGTGGAACTTGATACGTGTACTGTTTTTCCAAAGAAGTGATATAAATTTACTTGAAAATGATCACCTAAAGCTGACTGAAATGAAACAAAACACAACTATACCAAAAGAAGCTTTGGAATGCATTTAAACCACTGTAAATTCTGTATAAGCGTAATAGTGGGGAGCTGTTTGATCTTCAATGCTATGACCTAAATGTCACCTTTGTTAAAAAAATATTTCAAGTTCTGAAGTAGCTTGCTACGTGATAACATCTTGCAGTCTTCTATATCGCTTAACATAAATATTGACATTTTGGAGACACTATGAATATTCTGGGACATAAAACTAACAACGATACTGATAAAGGAGATGACTTAAATGATAATTTAATGTAAACATCTGTTTCAAATTCACACATCTTGTCTTACTGTTTATGTGTGTAGCAGCCAAATAATTCATACTGGCCAGCATTATCATAATACAAGACACACAGCAAACAATACACTCTGAATAGTGAGAGCACAAATGCTAACCTCAATACGATCAATGGGGCAATTAGCAAGACTCCTCTTTTTCTCTTAGTCTCTAAATGTTTTCAATGCATAAGGATATCACTAAGGTGAATGCAATGATTGATGTTACTTTTCTCAAGCTGTTAGTTACCATTTCTGATCATTTTTAGCATTACTATATTTTTGGGTAGATAAGTCAGAACATTGGACGTTTTAATTTTTTTTGGTAGTAAAATTCTGCTTAAAATTGAAAATTTGGTAAGTAAGAAGTTACATGTTTTCTCACAGACAAGGTTGTCAACAAGCCAGGCGGCACCAGGTGGTGCTACCCAGCTCTCAAAATCTCCACCCAGTACTCGCCATCAATACCAGCATCCCTGCCTGGCACAAATTTCTTATTCAACTGAATAAAATTCTTAGATTTCTTTAGAATTGAGTGATAATTCCTCATTGTTTGTAAGCACTCTCCAATCTGCAAAAATTTTTCAAGGAGAAGTGGGAAAGAAACTCCTCTTGTCCACTCCCTCTGGACAGTGACCAGAAATTACCTGCCTCTCAAAATGGTCTAGTGACAACCCTACTCACAGATATTTACTACCCACATATATATTCACAGTAGCATCCCTAAGCTGTTTATCATGAGTGTCAAGTAGTAGTCAACCGAAAAAACATTCATATTCTCACATTAATAGGCAATCCATTGTTGTAGCCTATACCTTCCAACAGGCAATCAAAATGTATTATGAAAGCTAAAATGATAAAAATCTCTTCCACCCCTCACTACCTCATTCATCATTGTGTGGACTGAGTGGGCAGCAGGTAGTGACTGGACTACCACTACCCCCTGCCCCCCCCCCGGTACAATTCCCTTCCCCAAAAAATGAACCTTACAAACATCATCCTTAACACTTCCCATCCTTTGCGAGAGAATACTGAATTGTTTTGGGTGGGAATTGTCTTGGATGGAAATTGTCCAGAATGGGATCATGTAGCTGGGTGAAAATGGGAGGGTGAGGTTGCATTGGAGCACTGAAACTTCAGGGGCAACTTTATTATGACTTTTAGTGACATTTAAATACCTACTTTATTCATTTCCATAAACTTGGCATAATGCCAGTGTTATCACTATTAGTTGTACTGAATGGGGAGCGGAACTGTTTTATCAATGTACACAAAAGATACGAGATGTTATCTTGTAATCGTGACACCACAGCTGTTGTATTCTTGTGTTCATATCAGCCAACGACAGGAATTGCCATTAATGCAAGAGTCAGGCTGGGTATTGCCCAGTGGGGCTTGTCTAGATCAAGGGGAAAGAGGAGTTGTTCTGTAACCATTTAAAACATTATAACACTAATTTATTAATATCTTTAACCTTTGCATAATGTCTGTGTTATCACTAGTCTGTGGCAGTGGGCAGATGATTACTCTACCCATTGCCTGAGGGCAATCCTACTGAATATTTTAAACAGCCCAGTGACCATAGTCCACTGGGCAAACTAACCAGGCAGCCATCATTAACTTGCAGAGTGGATTGATTGAATGGGAAACTTAAGTTCACTAAACAGAAAATAGCGCCTCTAGACTCTTAAGGAAATGAAATCATATTTTGCTGCCACCACATCAGAGTTTGAAACCAGGCACCCAATTTTGCGGTCGAGTTGAGTCATTTGCTACTTTTAGTGTGACTCGAGTTGTGTCAGTGACTAGAGTCACTGTACTATTCCTATGGAGTAAATCATGATACAATTCCTCGAGTCATTTCCCTTTTGGAAATTTGTGACTCGAGTCATGACTCGTTACAACACTGCATCACATTAGGGGAATGTACATGCCATGTACAAATACTTGATACTTTTGGGTAGAAAATTCCATAGGAGTGACCTAAGACAGACCTAGGTATTTATTAGGAGCAAGAGGGTGGACATGACCATTCTAATGTTCATTTTGAGGAGCAAGTGCTCCATGGTCACTGCTACTTAAGAAAATCACAAAATTGTTTGTAAGGTCACTTTTTAATCGAAATAAAACATACTGCATTCGTCTTCCACTGAAAATTTGAATACTTGCAACCATCTTTCTCCTCGGGCCCTGGTATATTCAAATAATACCACTATCAATCTTACCTTGTTTTGTTTCAATGCTGTAGCAAGTTGAGGCATTGTGATTTGACGCTCTGAGACTTTGAATTCACCCTGTCAATAGTACAAGACAAAATTTTTCAATTATACTCTTAAATGCATATTCCCCAGGAGTTGACAAGAAAATGATTTCCGAAGTTCAGAATATTCAATAACTTGAAAATGTACAAAAATTTCTCTGTGAAAGAGCTTAAACATGTTGTAATTCCAAGCTACCTTGTGTGGGATTTCCAAATTTTTGTGAACGACGATGCTATAAAACCATTTAATATCATCTTGCTTTCCTAAGCCAATCACAGGGCACTGCTAAGAGTTCAGCAGAGCTGCCATAGTAATAGATACGATAGGTAAGTTCTGCAAGGCTACAATTACATCTTACTATAGGAATATTTGTGATCATTTCCACCAAAGGACATGAATCAGAGTTTGCTTTCACTATTTTCTTGCACGATAACTTTGCACCACAATCGTAAATAGAGTTGTTAGAGTCGTAACTATTATTAAAAGAAACACAATCTGACATTGCACAAGGTCACTGTGTAGAAGAGACTTCCTTGTCTTGAATAAGATAAAGAAATTCTCATTCAATGGTAAGTGACACAGTAATTAACATTTCTTCAAGATCATATCAATTTTCTCCATATTCTGGTAAACAATCAGTAAAGAAAAGAAAACCCAGTGCTAAAACAAAAGGTTCATTCTGACAGCAAATTAGGCTATTGAACCCTCTACACCACTGTAACACAGTCTGGAAATGTGTGCTAACTTGAGGTATCCTAAACTATCACTCATTTTACAGTATACACACAATCAGATAAACCTTTGGTAATTTAATTTGGAAATTAATGATATGCATAAATCAAAGTAACCAGCCCATACGATCACTGCATGATATGTACAATACTGACTTCTTGAGACTTCAAACTCTGGCCTTATTCAATTGGTTTTAAAATTGGTTTAAAATAAATATTCATGTTATCATGATTATTCACCACACCTCCATTATGATTTTTCCTGTACACCTATGTTACACAGCATGAAAATGTGTGTACTTGAATTTTTCAAAATTGTCACAAAATGTTACAGTATATACACCATTAGACATATATTTATTGATTTGATTTGAAAACTTACTATTCGAAATGATTTGCTTAAATGAATCATAAATTGTACTACATCCTTAAAATTTGGTTTGTAAGGCATAACATTTATATCTTAAGACATCTATCATACTTGTCATCTTGTCTCCAGGTTAGGAAAGGGTTTGGAGAGATGAGGGAGATGAGGTAAATTCTTCGTGGAACCCTTACACATGTTCTGCTGATCGCTTCTTGGACTTTTGGTTAAGATGATGTGTTGTATCTGTTCTTTACATCCAGTCCAGAATGGAGCCATACATGACAGACCAATGATGTAAATGGTCTGAGGGCCGTGAAGTTGGTCAAGTATTGTCCTTCAGTGGACGCAATACCTTCTTTGGGAATCAGTTTATAGTTTGGTTTTGCTGAACTGCTCTAATTTGCAAAAGAGTCAAGAGGACTTTAGAAAAGGAGAAATGAGTGCCTTGAGATTTATTATTTGACATATATTGTGAGGATTGGGTAAATGCTGTTGATATAAAATGCATTTAATAATGATAATGTATTCATTTATGATTATTCATTCCACCTCAATGATGACTTACCCATTCCCGACCCAGCTCTAACAGACTCTTCCTAGTAATCCCAGGTAAAATTGTTCCATCTAATGGAGGACTAAGCAACTCTTTCTCTGAAATTAATAACAGAAGTAAACTTTTCAGGATACACTTTCTGAATAATGACTGCAAACTTTTTCTCACTTCAAAAATTTTTATGGCAAAAGAAAACTACAAAAAAAATGTCCTGTTCTGTTCCTAACACAACTGAAGAGTTTCCTGGAATTTTTTTTTTTTTTTTGTTTCTTACTGATGATTAAATTAGAAAAGTTTGGGAATTCTAATATTTTATAGTAAATTACATTTTGATTTTTTCTGACATCTAATGTAGTGCCATGCAAACACTGCTTTAGAAATGTTAACAACTTGAGTTGTACATCTAAAAATTCTTCACTTCTCTAATTCACAACTTCTTCTATTCTGCAGATTAAACTAATTCTGCATTTCAGTTTCCTACTTAAAAACTCCTGTTGCGAAAAGAATTATAATATCAGTATTAAACTACTATCCTGGACAAAAATACATGGGTCAACCCCTGCTCCCCCTTTCAAAGTTGGAATTCTTTCAATTTATAATACATTTTGGTTCAGGCAACACTGAAACAGGTGAAGGGGATTTTGAAAGACCAATGAATCTATAGGCCTATGAAGATGATGCGACATTTGTGCTACAGTGTCTCATCATTTTTGTCTGGGATTGTAGTCTGCAATAGAACTTATGCATATGTTGTCAAAGAGCAAGCAGTATGCACTCCTTTGGGGTCAAAACAAGCCAACACCTACAAATGCAGACAGCTGATTTCATCAAACATTCAAATACACCCATAGTCTGCTACATGTGCAGAGCAAATTCCTATGTGTGCAGTTACATGTTCCACTGTTTTGCCCCCCAGGATGACATCAATGTGTCATCAATGCATAAGGGCAGAGTCATTTATTTAACTGGTGGTTATGGCCAAGTCACTTATGTATTTCCTTTGCCCACCTGCCCATACTGGACGGTTAGAAAAGTGACTCTTCCCTAAGGTCTCTAGTGTTGTGAAGAGAAACAAAGCTGATGCTGATGTCTGAGATTGGCGTACAGTTTGGCTCTGTGGTACAATCCAAAACATGTTTATTTATCATTGTGAGCTACTAGCTCAGATTAAAAAAAGAAATATCTTGATATGAACAAACCTCCATTTTCATTTTCCCATAAGATAAATATATTCATTGTGCCAACTTCTGTAAGATAGTGTTCTTCCCCATAAAGCCACAGTATCTGTTGGCAGCCCATTTTCTCTGCAGCTTTTTGTGGATGTATTGTTGGTCCATAGTTACTGTAACCATAGAAACCAAAAGCATCATTCTTGTAAGTTTTTGGGATTAACTATAGATGAATCTGGACAGGCTATGATTGTGGTCGGATTTTAGTCAACCATTACTGGGGTCCATCACCTTTAATCTTTAAATTTCCTTCCTTACCTGGTTCATGGATGGTTGTACACCAAAGTGTATCTTGATTTTCTCAATTTCACTGAATATGAGGATTTCAAATTCACATAGACAATAAATGAAGACGATTAAAAAGCTGATGGACCCCACTAATGGCTGCCTACAGTCACTAAAAACAAGCCCTAATCAGATTTGTCTATTGACCCAAAGGTATTGTATTCTTAACATTTCATAGGGCATCATTGGTCTATAATCAGTAGGCAAAAAGTAAAAAAGTATGATTATGGTTCAATTACAACCAAAAAAAAAAACACTAGTATGTTTCCCAGGGTGACTGTCTGTTGTTTTCCTATGGGAACTTGGTAGGATGTGTGTATTCATGTATTATTTCCTTGTTACAATAAAAATCTGTTTCTGAGTCTTGGTTTAATTTCATTCTTGGATATTCACCAATAAGTCAAATGGACCTACTTTGGCAACAGTATATTACTGAGATGAAAATTTACTAATTTATTTCCATTTGGAAGTGACAAATAAAACAGTCATTAAAGAACCAATCGTATACATACAAGAAACATAAAACAATTTAAACAGACTGAAGACAACTAAGAGCATAAACGAGTACAAAGAATAAGCCAAAAAAAAAAGGCTGAAAAGGCTCAATTCCATTGGGGTCAATTTGTGGAAGGATAGAACAACAAAACAAGCATATGACTACACATAGACCTATTTCGAAATAGCAGTTACAAAGGATTGTGGCATAGAGTTTTGGTGTTTGTCATTTTTGTCAATGGCATTTTACTGCGGTTAAAACTGACGCACACCCAAAACTATATCCCACAATTCATTGTAATTGCTATTTGGAAATAGGTCTATTTAGAAAATACTGCAATGACTCTTACCTGCCAAGTTTAAAATTTCCAACACCTCCCTTCCATGCTCTTACATTAACAGTGTCAGCATACAGGGAGACTGGACTGAAGGTACCAGTCCTGAAGTAAGGTCCAACAGGACTTAAAATAACAAATAGTAATGCTTTGTTTGCATTGTTGATACCCAAGGATGGCTGGTGAGAAAATAAGAAATAAAATTATGCACTAGTGTCTGTTGTACAATATTAAAAATTGCTTCTCCTGCATTTAATTTGTATACATATCTGGTAAAATTTTGAGAATAATCTATTTGTTCCAATTTTGACAGAACTACTCATTTTTATTTCAAAGACATTTCAGCACTTGAAAATATATTGACCTCGATTTCTTTGCCTAACTAGTATGGAATGCATAAACTCTATCATACAGCAACAGGTTAAGATGGGGCCTGCCCCCTTCTCAATACTCTAATTTGGTAATTCCTTGCCACATGGAATTGTGAAGCCCAGCAGGGTATATACAAACCAAGCTCAGCAAGTAGCTTTCAGCAATTTCTTGTTTTCATCAGTATGTGCATATAGCACTGCCTGACTGTCATGCCAAGTGGAAAGGAAAGAGTGGTCTCAGTCCTACTTAAGGGCAGATTAAAATGCAAATTTTTTCACCAAAACTGCAATTCAGAAACAATCCACTGCACAAAACAGCACTTACTATGGATGGGTTAAGAAAGAATATTGTCACCAAATTTTCATGAAAATTTGAAGTTAGGAATACATGCTGCTGGTGTGGGACTGGTCTGTATATCCCAACAATTTGGAGGATGTGTGCATGTGCTACTGTAGCACCAAACTAAATTACTGCACTGGCTTATTAGACAAAATCAATTTTTGATGCTCAGCAAGACATTCTATACTATGAATTCATTAAAACAAAAGGAGGCATGCATGCTGGCTATGTTTTAAAAGTTCCTCCACAACACACTGATTGATTTGTACAAACACAATATTTTATCTATCCCATAATATTGTAATAGCTCTAAAAACTCATGATATTAGCATATCATTGAGTCAGTTTTTATATTCCCTTTAGTTTAACCCAGAACATTTGGTAACCCTTGGGTCATTCTGTAGACAACCATTGATTAAAGGCATCAAAATATATTACAGCGTTAACCATCGGCACCAAACAACCAAAATTCCTATAAAATATATACCACGTAAATTCTGTAAGTTTTATTTGGTAAAACCCCTAAAGTAAGAGTTCAACTTGGTTAAAATAATTCACTTGCATTCAAATCTTGCCATCCTCAAAGCTTCATGATAAGCTGACATTCTTTGTACTGAATTTGCAGTTACCTGTTAACCACACATTGAAATGGAGACGAAGAAATCATACAAACCAACCAATATACTGCATTCAGCTAAAAAGTGTACAAATATTTGCCGAATAATGTAAGCAGATGTTCCAAACAGTCAAAACACTTGTAACAGGGTGACTGTCAGATTCTTGTTACATAATCTCTACGTAAAGGAAGGACTTCTTGGAGAAAATAGCCTTCAATCAAAGAAGGTTGGGCTAGACTCAGTTTAACACCTCAAAAGCTTTAACTGCAACGTTCATACTCTAGTGGCACCCACAACCTTTTCCCCAATTGTGGGCACTGGTTTTTATACATACTTCATTGTTTTTCATTAGGCATAAGGTTACCTCTATACAAGTTATACCTGACACCCCACTTTTTGTTGAAAAAGTGATGTTACAGCAAGGTCAACTGGACTTCCTATTATCAGCTTTCTGTCAATAGAAGCTGCCATGTCCAGCACTATGTAAACAAAGAGTCCCACTATAAAGCTTATTCATAACACAGAGACTGTTTATTCAGTGCAAGCCAAGTTTGCAACCAGAGCTGCCTCAGCAGACCAGGACAATAGGCTTATCTCATGCATGGACACATGTAGGTTGGTTGTGCTGGCACTGAAGCATGATGAATTGTATAAACAAACATTGCCCTGACTGCATAGAGGTAGCTAGCTTATGCCTAATATGCAGAGCATCATGCACAACAGTGGTAGGTTCCATTTTTGAGATCTTTGGTATGCCTGACATTCCAAGAGGAATTCAAAGGTTCTACCAACAAGACCACACACCATTCAAAACTCTTGAGAATTATCACACATCAGATCTCAATGGAAATTTCACCAGAATGCTTGGAAATAGTACCCCGGTGAAACATACATAACTTCATTCCAGCTTTGAACGGTGAACATTCAAAGAAAGAAATAAGTAATACCTCAATTCCAATCAATGTTGGTCGGATGTACAACGAGCTTGTCGTAGATGCTGGTACCCAATCTATATCCAGGTTTATAAGATGAGCGATACACTGGACTAATTCACCACCATCAAAAAGCTAAAAAAGATAAACAGAGAGTACATATTCTGAATGTTGTTAATCACAAGAAAAGCATTATGTGATCAAAGACCTTTTCAAAAATTTATAAAATGTCAACTGGCCGTGGCAGTAAATTTATCTATTGTCTCTATTAAAATTAAGCTTCTTTATACCACTTCCTTAAATTGATGAGAAAGGCTGTTTCCAGTTTTCTTTTTTTCTCCAGTCTGTTTTGCTGACTTTGAGGTCAATAGTGATAGCAGTAGCACCCTACATGGAATTTTTATAATCTCCCATGTCTCTCACGCATTAACATACAGTATGGGATTATGGACATAACATATAATATGGGATAGAGGATGAGAAAGTTACATACAGAATTTTATGAAGTAGAGTATGTCATCAATATCAGGTTATGATGTCATATGTGCTTGCTTTAAGTTAGTTTTGTTAGGGAAGAGCCAGTTATCTAACAGGGCAGTATCAGCAGTTGGGCATAGGAAATATGTGACTTTACAATAACTGCCAGTTACATGAATGATTTTAATTTTTTCAATGAATTTAAATGAATTTAAAGTTAATTAAATGATTAATTTTTATGAAGAACAGTATGTTATCAATATGAGGTTATGATGTCATATGTGCTTGCTTCAAGTTAAGGGAAGAGTCAGTTATCTAATAGGGCAGTACAGGCAGTTGGGCACAGAAAATATGTGACTTGACAACAACTGCAAAGTAGGTAAATGACTCTGCTCTAATGCAATGTGACAACTTAAACTGCTCATATCTTGAGAATTATGCATCATATTTAAATGGAAATTCCACCAGAATGCTTAGAAACAATTCCCCTACAAACATACATAAACCTGATTCCAGCTAAGACCCTTCTTTTTATGGTATTTCCGACGTTTTTTCTTTACAATTCACACTCAGTACAATAATGGATTCCTTTCAAACAGAGCAGCAAGATCTTGCTTAAACAATTCCTGGTGGCAATAATACATTGTAAAAGAGAAGCTGGTCACCAGCATCATTCTGACAATTTTTTTTTCTTATCATATCTTGGAAAAAGATGCAAAGACTTCAGGAAAACAAAGAACATAAATATCGCCAGGCAGGAGTAAAATCACAAGTTATTGCATACTTGGCAATTTTTCATGGGAAAACAGATCTCAACATCAACATATCTAAAGATGAAGATACCCTATGGAGATGGAAATTTGATCCATCAAGTTTAATTTTTAGCCTCTCTAACATGTTTTAAAGTTTTTCACTTCAGGTACACATTGAAGCACTGATTATCAACTCTTTCGTGAACTTACCGGTAAAGTGGCCCTTTCTGCAGTGTTCAACATCCGTTTCATGTTTTCGTAAGGTCGGAAAACTCTTATGGAGCCATCTACCCCTCTATAGGCCTTCAATCCTTCATAAAGCTGGAAAATATGAAACACAAATATTGGAAATACTAAATGTTTTTATTCTTTTGAGTGGTGCTTTTTACATATAATTTGGTCTGCATCTTAAAGAGCACACAGTTGGTTAAAGAGATGCATTCTGTTACTATCCTGCCTTCCTGTGCCCCAATAAATGTTATCAGAAACAGTGTGGGTAATGATGTTTACCTACAATAATGGTGACAATACCTGATAGAATATTCCCATTTTTAATGCACAAATATCTAGGTACTCTCAATCAAAAGTGCTGCAGTCCCTCCTGCGTGGTAGCAGCTGTAATGGCACACCCAACGGGGCCAATCCAGACATTCCAAAAAGGGGGGGCTGGACCTTAATGAAAACAAGGGTGTGACGGAGTTGCACTCTTAATTTCACATATATTTTATGTTGATGTGGCAAAAAAGGGGGGCTGTGGCTGTAAAAGTCCTAGGTTGGATCCGCACCAGCCCAAAGACAATCCACCTCATAGGAGCCCATTAACCACTGGGTGGAGTTAGTTAGATAAGGTTTTCCAGCCTAGTTTCTAACCAATTGGTTAAAGTTGGCTGGCCACTGCCATTTTTCTAGATATGGCTCACTAACTTGTTTTTCCAACTCCATTGCTTATGACAAACACCAAGTACAACAATGGCAGTAGGTTCCACTTTTAGAGTCTTCCGTATGACCTTGCCAGGAGTCAAACTCCAGACTTCCCAGCTCTAACAACTTGACCATTCACCTACATTGCCATTCTATACCACTGGGTAGAGAGTGACAACTCAGAAGAAGCATGTTGCCCAAGGATACAACATAAGGACCGAGGTTGGTAGATGGACCAGCAATCCTTTTTATCTCATGTCCAAAATGATTTTACCAATAGGAAACAGGAAAACATTAATTGTGTTATGACATTCTGTGCTAAAAGAACCAAGTACAGATTCAAAGTGACGACAAGTTGAATGGAAAAAAAGAATGTTTGAAAAACTACAGTATGCAGGCCTTGAATTTTAAGGTGTGAGAGTGTCATTGTGCTCCATCACTCTCCTCAAATCAAGGAGAGGAGTGCGATTGAGAAGGGAGCTCATATAAATCTACTTAAGCTTCATACAACAGCACACCTGCTACACTCCTTAAAGGCAGTCATTCTTCACCCCAAACTACAGTTTCAGTATACATATATCAAAACTCTCCATTGGTACAGCTCTTTGATTGGCATCACATTCAAACAATGCATCATAGCTAAATTACACAGCATGGGCACTGAGGGTGTCTTGATTACACATTATGGACTTGTGTGGCCACTGGGACAAGCCATGAAGCAACAAACTAGGATTGTGTCTGGATAAAGATGAGTTTTAGATAAATGTGGGAGGGGCTAGAAGTAAGTGGGTTGGGAGAATTGGAACTGTTTGGGATGATGAAAATATGCCTTTAAAATGCACTTCAAGTCAAAAAATTCAAAAATATATATTTAAGAGCATGAAAAATGAATTCTAACAATTCAACTCCCATCTTCATAGGACATTCCTGAGCTGAGATATAAAATGTTGAAGTTTATTCACTTAAAACAAATTGATTGATTGAGCAATAATTTGTGACTTTTTGTTGTACAACTCACATAACATGTTTTGTTTCCCTTTAAAATTAAAAATGTTTTTATGACCTTGAACACTTCCTGTTTGCTTGCATAGCATGTTGGACAAGGAGGGCATAATTAATTACATCACCTCATAAGAATAAGAGCGAAATCACACCTTGCTACAGGGTGCAGTGACATTCGGAAAAACAAAGAAATACAAAGATTGTAATTTGAGTAGTACAACAATGACATCACAAATTATCGCACAATGTACCATTGTAATTTGAGTGAATAAATTTCAACATTCTATATCTTAGCTCAAGAATGTCCTATTAGATGGGAGTTGGACTGTACGAATTAATTTTTCAAGATCTCTAATAAATATTTTTGAACTTTTTGACTTGAGGTACACTTTAATTTCCTGTGAAATGCCATTTGTGGCACACCTGGGAAGTCTAAAACTCAAGGTCTAGGTATGTATATTTACTGCAATGAGTGCCTTATTCACCTAAATGGTAGCTGTTTGCATGACAACTGAGACAAATAAACAGGTGCATTATTTCTAGGGGGAGACATACGTACTGCCCAAGGGAGATTTCCCTCATACTGTAGCTCTAGGGTATTCTGTAGATAATGCATGAAGGGCAAACTATGTAAAGATACTCTACATTGCTATGGCACCTGAAAGGGTCATGAAATGTGGTGGTATTTGATATGTTGCTACACTACAACCAAGTGCCATTAAACTAATGTCACTGTAACTCACACATATTGTACCATTATGTCACTATAATAAAACAGACTTCAGTGCAGGTCTATAAAATATACACCTGAATGAATTTACATGTATGTTTATTTGTTTTTGGTTCGAGTCAACTTCTTCTACACCTCTGGTTAATCATTAAAGTACCAAGATATTACTTCCACAGTTTAATATAGCAGGATGCCAACTGTCTTTTTTCAAGCTGTGAATCAATTAGATTATTTCCCATCTCAGTTACAAATGCATTTCCAGGAGACAGAATTCACTGACTTCAATATTTGCAGAAAAATTTTCTCTTTCAGCATACATGTGGAATCTGCATCTCAATAGCATACAGCATTGGGAAGACAGTCACTTTCAAATTAATTCAAGTTTTCTTCAGATTTAGAACATAATGGGAAACCTCCTTATAGTCCTTAAAGGCACAATTCTCTCATCCCAAACAGTACCAATTCTCCTAACCTTCTTACTTAAACCTCTCCCATAATTGTCTGAAATAGATCCTCATCCCGATACAATCTCAGTTTATTGCTTAAAGGTGAGCATAGAAAAGCAAGGTGAGCATAGAAAAGCTCAATGTAATTGAATTTTCAGGGAGTCTCCCTGAGAATGAGGAAGAGTTGGCATCTCTGGAGGATGTGTAAAACTACAAAACAAACCACCAAAGGGACCCAAGCCATACCATATGTCACCTCATAAAACTCCTGGTATATTAATATCTCACTGTAATTCAATATATGAAGCTCCAATACCGATAACACCATAATGATCACTTGTACAAATTCATACAAGTAGAGTATTCCACTATCTACACATTTAGTACTACAAAAAAGAAAAAGCCATTTTGCCAATGAGACCATCAATTACAATAAGTAAACTGTTTCTGCTGGTACTGTCTGGTACTTAACACATTCTACGCTACTGTACTACAGTACACATTCATTCAGATCACATGGTTAAGGACTGCTCTGTATTCCAATTTCCAACATCTCTTTGTTGAGAGTTCTCTAAATTACAACAAGTCTGTGCAAATGTAAAAGGGAATTCTCATCATCCAAAACAGCTCCAACTCTCCCAACTAAGCAATAAGTACTGTAGCTTCTCATAAAACTATATGAATCACTTTCTTGTGCATTCAAAAACCTATTTTGTTGCTTAGACTATATCATGGCAAACATATACAAGGCTGCTATGCCTGATCCAAGCTCTCTCTAAATTTTGCGGAGTGTACTTTAATCTGCAGCTTTAAAATTTTTAAATTTTGATGTTGTTCAAAGAGCACTTACAACCAAAAATTGTCCTACGGTACCCACATTAACATGGGAAAATAAAATTGTGTGAATATCTGCTCAAGAACATGAACCCATACAAACCTCAATAGCATAGTGAAAGACACTAGATGCTGGATGTAAGGACAGATTTGCAAAAGGAGATATTTTAGGGGAATGCCACCCTTCTGTTGCAGTCCATTCTATTGTCAACATATGGTCTGTGAAGTTTTTGCCAAAGACAAGGGTGTCAGGGTCCGGCTTCTCTTTGAGATTTGTTGATTTTTGCACTTGAAGATCAGCATACTACAAAAAAGGAGAAAAAAATCATTAATGATAGTTAAAACAATGCCTTTCATTTTTGTATAAAAGCAGAGAGTGCATTTACAATATATCCTGACCTGATCAATGACCCAGTCTTATCAGAAAATTGAATAACATGTATGGCTTGATCTTGGTACATTTACGCCTGTCTTTTAGTTGGATCACCCTCAATTCATGATTGGGTGTTCCAATGTAAGTGGCCTATAAATAATGTTAATGATTTACCCTTGACCTTACGTTTCCCATGGTCCTAGAGCATATACACAACAAGCTGTGACTACACACATTGCATCTGATCTTCCCCTTTCACAAGGATCAGCAATTGGGTGATCAGATGAGAATCACATTCATTTAAACTAAAATATGTGATCTGTACTAAAAGGACTAACATTTAAAGATTTATTTGATCTTGAGCAGTGGTTCTGCAAATAGATCCAGATCTAAGGTAAATTATATGCACCCAGGGAAAATTTACAATGAAAAAGTTTGCATTGTTACTGAACTTCAATACACCCAGCAACAGATACAGGCATTACTACTTAGCTTTTATAAAGTTAACCTGGATTCTCCTTCCTCACCCGCCCTCTGCCCTCCCTCCCTCTCTCCAACTCATGCCCCTACAGTACCGGTGCATCATAAATTCTCCTCTTGAGTCTATGTACAGTATCTCATCAATGTGCCAAATACAGTAGGCCAAGTCAATTCATACAATCAGTCTTATCTCACCAAAACCCTAATCTTGATAAATGTAGGTTTAGTTTCAGCTTGACAAGAGCTCTACAAACATAGAACAGATAAAACAAATACATTTAGGATCAAATGCCCCTTTTAAAATTGTGCTCCAGATTCTCAAGTAGTGGAGTCGGAAAACTTCACCAAACTTGAAAAATATTGTTATTCAAATATGGCGTGTTACCATATGGCACAACACACTGTTTTTGAAACATACAAAGGAAAATATATGTGATGCATGAACAAAACATACACACCTTGAAGGTTGAAGCAGGTGCAGAGAGACTTCTCCCAAACAGCAGATTATTTTTTACATGTTGACCTGGACACAAAAGAAGCTGTTCAATTGGAAAAATACACAGGGAAGTTAATACAGAAGAATTTAAACACTGAAAACAGAAAAGTACACATCATTCTGGATCAAAGCAGTGTTGTAATCAAGTCACTAGATTAGTGACTCGAGTCACCAGTTTTCAAACGTTTAAGTGACTCAAGTCGAGTCATTGACTCGAGTCACTGTACTATTTCAATGGGCAAATTACTCCTAAATTCTATCGAGTCACTATCATTTTTAGAGGAAGTGACTCGTGACTTGTAACAACACTGGGATCAAAGGGTTTAAGACAACAGCAAAATGTCCAGAAGCTTCTCTCCAGGTAAAAATGTCAAAAAAGGAACCCCCAAAACTTATTAAAAAAACAAGAGTTATTGCATTATGTGACTTAAACATTCCCTGGCAAAAAGGCAGTGGCCAACTCGACTCAAACCAATAGGTTGGAAACTGGGCCATAAAATTCCAACAAGGGTGTGTCCAGCAATGGGTCTCAATGGGATTTAGCACCACCTTCTAAGGCCACTGAAGACACTGTCAGTTAGCAATCTACAGTAAATGGAATAGTCCATTTCAAACAGGTAAGGTAAGCAGGTGCGAAGAAGATTCTTGTGACAAATCAGCTGAACCAAGCTTTGGCCATACAAAAATTATTTGCAAACAAACTGTAATATTGAGGATCCTATGTGCCATCAAAGGCTTCAATTTGTGATCTCTTCACCTGTACAGTAGTTGAAGGGCAACATATCATTTGATCCTGATTCATCAGCCAGTGTGCATTTCCCTAGGAAATTATTGGGTCAATAAATTCAATGTTGGCTCAAACAAAAATTTCAGTCATTGTGGAATTGTGAATATACATTAACTTTGAGAATGAAATGAAATCTTTTCTTTTCATATTTCACCAAGAACATCAGAAGGTCAAATTTACAAGCCACTGCATCTTTTTTGCATGTAGCCAATTGATGTCTTTTCCATCTTTGCTGTTATGTGAATTTATAAAACAGTTCAGCTGAGATATTTTGTTGTACCTAGTTAAATACCACATTAGACAAGCAGGGTCATGTCAACAGCACACTTTCAGTAGACCAAAGATTCTAACTGTGACCCCAATCCTAACCCTATGGTAGCTTTATTTGACCATTCAGCAGTAATCGTATGGAATGTACCCTGAACTATATATATATATATTCCTTATCATAATATCTTACTAGGTAACTTAAAGGGAAATTCTCCCCCATCCCAGCCAGTTCCAAATCTTCCAACTACTTTGTCAGGAGTCAGAGGTCACATCTCTCTATTGATAATAGTGCATCAGTAAGCCTCTAACGTACGTTGGCATTGTCTGTGGCAAGCAGGGTGTACTAACCACAACCATGCAGCTATGCTAAAATCAGCCAGTCCATGAGTGACCACTGATCTTTGTAACATACTGTACATGGGTTTTAATTAAGGTAGCCCACATATGATGAGAAGCTATGTCATTTTCAACATTGACTCTCTTTTCAAATGTACAGCATGCAATTTGCATGCTTCATTTCTGTTCAAGATTCCTCCCCCCCCCCCGGGTGGGAGAGTGTAGAATAACCCAATGGGACCTGCCTGTCTCAAGAAGCAACTAAAGGGAGGGGGTTCTTGAACCTATCTGCAACACATCATTCCATATTAAACCATATTTGAAACCATAGACCTATAACTCTACCTTTTTATCCAGCAGACACAATCACTTTGTAAAACATTGGTGTTGGTGGGTGCTTATATGGCATCTACATGTACATGTAACAATACCATCAATACCATAACAGTACCACTAACAGTGTATAAACTTATCTAAACAGCCACTTGACCTGCTAGTTTAAAATTTATGGACCTTGTATTTATTACAAGTACAATCAGACACCTGGAGTAGATTCTCTTTAAAAGTAAACAGTAACTTACACTTAAACTGTAGTCAAGTGTTGTAGTGTCCAGAATGAATCATTGACAGGAATACACTATCAGCATCTATTAGACCATTTTTCCCACCAACAAATTATTTTACTGTATTTAAGTACATACGAGACGTCGACATACAATATTAATACAGCCCTCATCCAACACCACAACCAGTTTGTAGCCCCTAATGCTGTATACTTTGCAGATCAGTCTGTAGTGTAGCTACCTTACTGTAAATCAAAATAATTTTTGCAGCAAGGCAACAGTACTGCAGCTCATATAAATCTATGTAAGTTTAATAAAACCGCACACCTTCCGCACTCCTTGACTTCTGGAGGAGTGTGATTTGTGACACACCTGGAAAATCTAGAACTCTGTGCCTGTTAGTTAGCTAGTTGGATTGGGTTTCACCACTCAGTCTCTAACCAATTGGTTTAAGTCAGGCCAGCCCTGGTGTGAAGTAAGAATGCTGCCAGTGTAAGTTGTGTAACATGAGTGGCTCTCCATTAGGGCTGTGAACGTTTAGCAAAATAACTAAACGTTTAACCTTACATATTTGTGATCATTAAGCGATTAATCGCAATTACCTTATCACAAAAAAAAAATAATAATTTCAGTTTGTAGTGATTGATACTGAATGTAATGCAGAAGTTATAATAGTTGTTATTTTGCATGGTAAAATCAAATTATTCTGAAACTTTGAAGCCTTCAAGGTTCAAATATGCCCAAAATGTCCCATTTAACAAAAACCAGGGATCATCAGAGTATACAAATGGATAAAAAAAATGTCAAAAACAGGTTTTGCGATTAATCGCTTGTAGCTTTGTACTAAACGTTTATTCCACATGCAATTGTTTAGTGATTAATCGCTACACGTTCACAGCCCTACTCTCCATTTCCTTTTTAAGTTAATGTCCACAAAAGACCACATACCAACCGATTGGGGCTATTGGTACAGTACTGTATATATCCAGGGTAAATTTGCAATTTGGGATTCATGACAGGTGACTAACTTTAAAGGCTTAGTCTTCTTAAACCAGACTGTTCCAATTCGCCTAACCTATTCTTACTTACGCCCCTCCCCCAACTGACTAAAATTCATTCTCACATACACACTATCTTAGTTTATTGCTTCAGGGTGAGTAACCAAGGTCCTAATTCGTAATTTAGTACAGTTCAAGTTGTGTAATATGAGCTTTATAGTATTCTGCGTTATTTGAATTTTCTGTCAATTTATTTCTAACCAAACGATTTACTGTAAGTCTGACTACCACAATCTTTCTTCCAGTTGTGGCTTCTAAAGGCCTACAGACTTGTTTTCCCTTTTACATTGCTCCTGCTACGCAACAAGCAAAATACTGTAAAATGCCGAACCCTGTATTGAACAACTTAATTGTCACCCCGCTCAGTCTAAGAAACCGCCTACGGTAGGCACAGAACCAAGACTTTGCAAATTTCTGTAACGAACCCTCAACGCTACTCATAGCTGACGGACTTCCACATGCACTTATGAGAAACGGACAGCTACCATCCGTTTCCATACGCACTTCCACAGACACATACGAGAGACTTACGCATACGCACAGCGCACGTACGAGAGACGCACACTACTGTCCGTTTTTGATCCATTTTCTTGCGCACGTCCACAGATACGTATGAGACTCTGACGCACAAGTACGGGTCACGTACGAGAACGACAGATTTACGGACCAGATTTCGGACTTAGAATATTTTTGGGGTAAAAGTGTAAGGCAGAGGACTTCTGACTCGTTCGACTGCCAAGGATAGACTGAATGGGGGAAACTGACCGGGATTTTTGGACACGCCCTCTGTTCAAGAGTTTTAACCAATCATGTAACCTCAAGTAAGAGGAAGAATTATTGTGACCAATGAGAAAATAGGGGAGGAAAAATTAAGAGTAAGAATCATTTAAAAGGAAGTATTTTCGAGATATGAAGTTAGTTGGCCGGCAGTTGGATACAGAGATCCAACTGTACACACAATAAACAAGTCAACCTGGGGACATTTGTGTGAGTTTTCTCTTGAGTTGAGTTCTGTCCTCAACAAACGGACCTATCCCCTGTAAACACCACCCCCTCGGCACGCTACAGTACTGTAGCAGTAGACCTGTTCCGTTGTCCACCAATGTAATGCATACAGTAGCCTTCCCTCCAGAGTTGTAGAACAAATTGGAAAATCAAATATAAATCTGGCAATTACACAGAGACTTTTCTTCATGCAATGTACGTGTACACCTGAGAGCTACATGTTGAAGTACAACAGCTCATCACGTTTTGCACTTACCTATGAATGTATCTCATCATATAGAAATCATCAATAGGTATTGCCTTGTTTAGGACATTAAAAAACAACTGATGTTAGAAAGGATTTATTTGGTCCAAGGATACTTTATATATGCAAACTACAGTTCAATATGCATACTTGGTACTGAAATTATGCACTGTAGACTGAGTAATTAAATGACCTACAAGTCACAGACTAGATACCATCTGTCCTCTACTAAGGTGACTGTAGTATTTACTTCTTGGAGGTGTGTCCCATTAATAAATAGACTAGAATAAACACAAACGTGAGATAAGCAAAGAGTTGATGAGACAGACTCAATAAAGTGCTGGTTATCAGATACTATACTGAAGGAGAGATAAACCTCCATTCATAAACTTTGTGTCACTTTCAAACTGTACAGAACACTGGCAGAAATTTAAGTGATATGTTGACAGGACTTGAATACACAACACATTCATGCGTGTCAATTATGTGTACAAAAATCATGTCTCTTTGTTTATGTTTATTTCTCTCTTGACATCACGGTTTTCACATTGAGTAGTGTTTTTCATTCCACAACATGGGTATGTACACAGAGTATAGCTTGGCTTTTGACATGGTGGTTGCTACATTAGGTAACCTACGGTAGCTGTGCCATAACTGCGAACTACCTATGTCCTTATGCCTTCTGATATCTACATGTACTGTATCACTGTCAGGTTCTGGACTTGCAGGGTACTGGAGGGAAATGATTTGTGTGATGCTCATACTAAAAGTTTTGTACTTTACTGACCTGTAGTTTGTGAGTACAATTTTGTACTTTATTGACCTGTCATTTGCAAGTACAATTTTATACTTTCCTGACCTGTACTGTATGTTTGTTAGAACAACTATGTACTGATGTATCATGTACTATTCAAATTAACACACAGCTTGCCCAACCAGAGTTTAATAGTGAGCATCATACTAAACATTGGCTTCAACAATCTCTCTGTTACTTACCCACAGGGCTACCTGTTCCCATTAGCAAGGCAAAGTTTTCTCCTTTGCAGAGGAAACTTTGCTAGGGTTCTTGACTGGCAGGCTACAGTACAATGTTATGAAAGGCACAAGTTTGCTCAAGTACCTTGTTGCTTGTCGTAGGCTTTTGAGCTGGAGGTCTGCAATCTTAAGTCTTTGAATGTATACCTATTGTATGGACAAAACCGCTTTCAACAAGAAATTTTAACGAGAAATTTTACTTGTGAAAAAGGACTTGCAATGTTACATAAAGTCAAACATGACACACTGTGGGTTCTCTGAATGGGGCATCTGCTCCTCCTACCCTATCAGAAATTAGTGCCCAAGGACTCTTGCAAAATGCGTGTACAGTATTCAGTAAATTTATGATTGAGAGCACCTCCAGTTGGTTTTAATAAGATGCATACATACAGTATCATCACACTGACTCTTTTGATCCCAAAGGGAAAAAAATGAAAAAATACCACATACCACATGAATTTGCTTTTGAAATTTTCTAGATGGGTTGGTCTACTACTGAGGCCTTGAGTTTTAGATTTTCAAGGTGTGCTGCAAATCACATTCCTCAGGCAAATAAGGAGTGCATGGTACCTGTGCCTTTTATTATAAACTCTACTAGATTAATATGAGGTCTCATTCTCCACAAAGGTGTGCAAAAAATCACACTCCTTACAGTGAATTGAGGTGAGTGATGTTGTTTGATTGCACTCACAAGCCTCAAAATTCAAGGCCTGGCTACAGTACTTCCATTCCCTTGGCCAAAGTCCATTTCAAGCAGTGCTGTGGGATATTCATAGCAGATGCACAGGTGTCAAAATTTATTGAAAAATTTATGGAACTGAATTAGAACCTGTTTAGGTACAGTATATAGTCATTAAGTTTAGTACAACGTGCAGTATCCTTTGAGTTGATGATAGTGGAGGTTAGGTAAAAGTTAGATGGAGTTTTATGTCCCAGTTTACAGTTTTTGCAGTGGATGCTTATTTGAGAATGGGGGAAACGGAGGGGTATAAAGGGAGAGGGTGTCCCCCTCGAAAATTTTTGAATTTTTGAAGTGTCTAGATGCAAAATGGTGGTGCTTATTTGGCAAATCTGTCAACACAATATCACTTAGAGGTTACAGCCAAAAAAGTTCAGTCTGGTACTGAATTTTTTTGCAGAAATGGCCTAGGAAAATATACATAAGAAATTTGCCAAGATAATATACAGCCACTCACAAATGCGCAATTACTAAAACCTCTCCTAATCACAATATGCATTCGTGCTTGTTGCCGTAAATTTCGGTGCGGTACTGGTACAGTTTGCAAACGTCAACCCGATTTTACTGCTACCATCAGTGCTGCAAGTGATTTCCAGTAGGCCTACATATCTTGCATACATCCCACATGGCATCCTAGCCTTGAAAACAAGTCAAGAACATCAGGCACTATTTAGATGGTCCAGAACGTTTGTTTGATGGGAAACTCTGAGAAAACCTCGGGTGTAACCCGCAAAGTGGGCATTCCTTTTCGCTAATGAGCACAGGGTTGCACAACAGATTATTACACTATTTACACAGTGAAAGGAACATATATTTAATACCTGCTACGAAGGTTAGCCAAAAGCGATGCTGTGACAGCAAACATACCTAGGCCTATGCATTGTATTGCAGCCTAAGCAGTTGAATGTGCTGTGAAATACGATTTAATGAATTTCTAATGCGGGTCAAACCCACGAAATGCGGCTCACTTGAGAGGTATGCAGGAGGTGGTGTGCTTGCAAAGAGTAACTCCTCATGTTTAAGGGACTTCAAGAGAGAGTTCTTGAATAATTTGAGTTCCTGGGGATTGGTAATATTGTGGGGAAAGGGTTTCAGTCTCTGAAAAAGGGTGCCTTTATTGCAGTCCTTGAAGGGCTTGGTGATTGCCTAGCTTTTTGAGTTGAAATGCCTAGGCATAGGTCTACAGCAGATTGGGGTTGTAGGAGAGGGTTGGCCTTCTTTGCCTTGAGGCCAAAAATCTTCATCTCTTGATTCTGGGTATGGCATTGATGTCATTTACCTTGACTTTTCAAAGGCTTTTGATAAAGTTCCATTAGGTAGGCTAATGGTTAAACTGCATAGGTTAGGGGTTCAGGGCAATTGTGCTGATTGGATAAATTTGTGGCTCCATGGTACTGTAGATCTCAGACAGTTGCTGTCAATGGTAACTTCTCCTCTTAGAAAGAAGTCACAAGTGGAGTACCTCGGGGCTCTGTCCTTGGCCCACTTCTTTTCTTAATTTTCATCAATGATATTGACAGTTCTCTTAAATCTCGTAAAAGTTTGCAGATGATACTAAGCTTTATAGGAGAACTGGCATTTTGGATGATGCCTAATTACTGCTGCAAAAAGATCTGGATAGGTTATTTTCTTGGTCTCAGACCTGGCAAATGTCTTTTAATGCGGATAAGTGTAAGGTCCTTCATTTTGGTCCTAAATGTTTTAGCTATGATTATAACATGAATGGTATGTTTTAAGTAATGTCATCATCGAGAAAAATCTGGGTGTTGTAATTACTGGGGATTTAAAGTCACAGACCAAGGCAGTGTGCAGCCACTGCTGCCAAGGCTAATAGAGTGCTTGGATTGATCAAGGGGAATTTCATCAATTTTAGTAAGGATATTGTACTAATTTGTATCAGCAGTTGGTAAGACCCCATCTTGACTATGCAGCTCAGGCTGGGAGCCCCTTCTACGAAAAAGACAAGTTTCTTTTAGAGCAAGTTCAGAGGAGAGCCACTCGCCTTATACCTGAGGTGAGAAAATTACCTTATCATGCTAGGCTTAAGCATCTTGGGCTTACCACTTTGGAGCTGGAAGGGTAATGGGGGACATGCTCCAGGTCTACAAGTTTCTTTGAGAAAGGAATCCCCTTCTGACTTGTAGTTATTTGAGGGTTTGAAGAAATTGGCCCTTCTTTGCCTTTCAATCTGTTATGTTTATATTATGTTAAGAGGCCCAGTCTGGCTTTCTGAACCTTGGGTAAAAAGCCTTTTTACAGACCTTCTAGTCTACCTTAGGAGCTTTACCATTCTAGGCCTAGCCTTGGTCCCTTTACAATTCAGAAAGACTATTAAGTTAAGCCTAACTTAGGCCTATATACTGACTGAGTAATCATTAAAAACAAACCTATCTAGCCCTTCATTGAATTTGCTCAATTTTATTTACCAAGGAGACATTGTAAGGATCCTGGACAGAAGAAGAACACCGCAATAAGGGTCGGCAATTAGCAATTAACAAACTCAGTAGGCCTAATACAAGTAGCCTAATACTAGTAGTAGTAGTACACAGCCTAGCCTAGGCCTATGTCACAAGACCTCACATAACCTGCCACCTGTGCTAATCTTATTCCTAGTACAAAGGCTAAAATGCAATGGCCCATGCTAAGCTTTACAATAATAACCGACCGTTAAAAACGTGAGGCATAGAAAAAAGCCATTGTCACTTGCGTTAACTAGAAATACAAACCTTCGAATGAACTCTGCACACTCGTTGAAAAAAGAATCGCAATGCCATGTTAAATGATTTGAAAGAGTATTTATGAGGACCTCAAAACTGCTGTAATTTTGACAAAACATAAGCCAACCGTATCGTAGGCTAGTTCGTACGTCTGATTATGACCGATTCTACTGGTATAAGTATGCAACTCAAAAACGTACGTACAGTACTAACGTTAGCGCTGTCTGGTCCGGAAGTATTTTAGTATTTGACAATCACTGAAGGCACTGGTATCGCATGTACACACCGTCTAGTTGGGGCTTTCCCATGTTTGGCAGACGTCGCGAACCAGCCTTCTTCTTCTTCTTCTTCTTCTTCTTCTTCTTCTTCTTCTTCTTCTTCTTCTTCTTCTTCTTCTTCTTCTTCTTCTTCTTCTTCTTCTTCTTCTTCTTCTTCTTCTTCTTCTTCTTCTTCTTCTTCTTCTTCTTCTTCTTCTTCTTCTTCTTCTTCTTCTTCTTCTTCTTCTTCTTCTTCTTCTTCTTCTTCTTCTTCTTCTTCTTCTTCTTCTTCTTCTTCTTCTTCTTCTTCTTCTTCTTCTTCTTCTTCTTCTTCTTCTTCTTCTTCTTCTTCTTCTTCTTCTTCTTCTTCTTCTTCTTCTTCTTCTTCTTCTTCTTCTTCTTCTTCTTCTTCTTCTTCTTCTTCTTCTTCTTCTTCTTCTTCTTCTTCTTCTTCTTCTTCTTCTTCTTCTTCTTCTTCTTCTTCTTCTTCTTCTTCTTCTTCTTCTTCTTCTTCTTCTTCTTCTTCTTCTTCTTCTTCTTCTTCTTCTTCTTCTTCTTCTTCTTCTTCTTCTTCTTCTTCTTCTTCTTCTTCTTCTTCTTCTTCTTCTTCTTCTTCTTCTTCTTCTTCTTCTTCTTCTTCTTCTTCTTCTTCTTCTTCTTCTTCTTCTTCTTCTTCTTCTTCTTCTTCTTCTTCTTCTTCTTCTTCTTCTTCTTCTTCTTCTTCTTCTTCTTCTTCTTCTTCTTCTTCTTCTTCTTCTTCTTCTTCTTCTTCTTCTTCTTCTTCTTCTTCTTCTTCTTCTTCTTCTTCTTCTTCTTCTTCTTCTTCTTCTTCTTCTTCTTCTTCTTCTTCTTCTTCTTCTTCTTCTTCTTCTTCTTCTTCTTCTTCTTCTTCTTCTTCTTCTTCTTCTTCTTCTTCTTCTTCTTCTTCTTCTTCCTCTTCTTCTTCACTTCTTCTTCTTCTTCACTTCTTCTTCTTCTTCTTCTTCTTCTTCTTCTTCTTCTTCTTCACTTCTTCTTCTTCTTCACTTCTTCTTCTTCTTCTTCTTCTTCTTCTTCTTCTTCTTCTTCTTCACTTCTTCTTCTTCTTCTTCACTTCTTCTTCTTCTTCACTTCTTCTTCTTCTTCTTCTTCTTCTTCTTCTTCTTCTTCTTCTTCTTCTTCTTTCGGGCTCTGGAATGCTGGCCCCACGTTGAGGGCTTTGTCCTCGTTGGGTCCGCAAAACCTGGCGCCCCCCCCCCCCCCTCTCTTTCATGAAATACCGAATTCTCTTTAATTATAGAAAGCTCTAAATGGTTGTTTTTGCTTTAAAAAAACAATCGCTCGCTCCGCGCCGCAATTCCAATCCGTGGTGAAGTAGTACTCTCGCATAGTACATTTAAAACTTTTCCGAGTTCTGGAAATGAAAAATTATTGGACATTGACCATGTGTGACACCAGATCATCAAGTGACACTTGTACTATGAAGTTATGTTTTCCTAAATTTTCTTTCAGTGATGAAAGTCCAACCAAATTTTCTTCATTTTAAACTCTTGATTTTGTTTTCCCTAAAAGTGAAACACTGCAATCCCGGATTCCCAACACGTGCGGCGTCACTGGTTGATTTCACTGACTTGTGCGGTCCAGCGATACTCATGATTTAGTTTACAAACTTATACAACCAGTGAGCCACGACTGGAAAAGGGCCATGGCCGGCTCGACTTAAACCAATTGGATAGATACTGGGCCGTGAAACTCCATTTATCTAACTAATTGACTTGCAAACTGACTAACTTAGTAATTTATTAGCTAATTAACTAAAACTAACTTAACTAACTAAAAATAACTAGCTAAAAGACTAGGCCACAAACAATATTTTTTGCTGCCTTATGTGTGGTCCTGGTTGTACGCCGGACTTTTTTTTTGACAGAAGACCAACAGGTAACGCTTCTCCACTCGAGGTTAATTAGAAAATGTTGCAAAAATTGTTAGGAATGGCCCCTTCCAGCTTTCATTTCAAATTATACCATACAAAGTTTCTACCTAGAGATGGTTTCAAGACAAAATTACTCCGGCAACTAGAGAGGGGCCCTAGATCTGAAGCAGCCTTTTCGATGGCGCTCTGTCAGATATCAAAACACAGATTTTGTGCAGATTTTAGCCTACTTGTATTGATGAGATAGATTTAAAAATTATATTTTATTTAGAGGTTGCAAAATTAATCTTATTCATCCAGCTGTCGTCGTCATAGCTCGTTCCATTTTTGAGCTATTAAATGTTGAAAGGCATTGTTTTCACTTAGGCCTAAAACAAAATTACCAATTACGCAACAGTTTGTGAGCTTTCTAGTTGTATAACTCACATTACCTGCTTCGCTTTCCTTTGACAGTAAAATGTTTTCATGACCTTAAACGCTTCCTCTTTGTTTGCATAGCGTTTTGTACCGAGGGTTCATGTAGCTTAGAGTATTACATATTTTGTATAAGGTACAAAAACTTTCAGAAAAACACTGGCGTCACAAATTACTGCGTAATGTACCATTTTAAACTGAATGATTAAATTTCAGCATTTTATATTTCAGCAATGTCCTATAAAGATGGGAGTTCAATTGTTATGAGTTCGTTTTTTATGCCCTTTAAAATAAACGTTTGGCATGTTAGACTCAGTTAATGAGTTGATGTTTAAGGAAAATTACTACAAAAGGACAAAACAGACTCAACGAGCCGAAACATCCTACAGAACAAAACTATATGGCTATAGCCTCAGTGTCCGACGCGTTAACTTTGTGACCACTTCCCCGCGGAGCGTATACCCTGTTTTCTCAGCTCCCAGAGCTTCCAAAACCACAATTGGAGATGACTGAGCAAGGAATATGCAGTACAACCTGTTACGCAGGAAACGTGAACACACTCTACTGGATTAAATTTTCATGTTATGACTTTAGGCTATACCATCGACTTGGTTTAAAGTTGCGGAAATGTTGTAAGATCGGGCCGGGTCTTCATGGTGGTATCCATAAAGTTCGTTATTCATAAGGGTCTCTATTCATGACGCGATGAACGGCAAAATTAAGGTTCAATGTTCATAGGGTTTGTTACGCTTAAAAAATTTATGATAAAAATGATTTCTAGTCATAAGATTCGTTACTCATATTAAGCATAGAGAAAAGGGTTCTGTATTCATAGTAATCGAATAAAGGTTCGATATTCCCATGATAATGAGAAAAAGTTCGCTTTTCACAGACGTTGGAAGGGTTCGATATTTATAATTGATCATATTGAACAGTTAAGTTTGTCTCATACTGAGAGCATCCTCACTTTTTCTTAGATTTTCTACCACAGTGTATCAATAGGGGTTTCATAGAAATCGTTAATACTGTATGTCACTTCAATTAATACAGTTTGTTCAGCCATTAATACGTTCCTCATTGTGCCTTAGCTCATATAAAGTTAACTTGTCCATACAAAACTCACTGAAGAGCCACCGTAACAGGCCAGAAAACAACCAGCCAAGGTTCTGTACTAATTCATTAAGGACAACGAACTTTTCAGGTTTCCATAGAAATTATGTCACATTCTGTCCACTTTGTTCACTCATAATTTTGTCAATCCATGTCTTAACAACATCTTTCACCGGTTAAAAATATCCGTTGCACACTTTTCCCCACCGTACTTTCTCGGTTAAAAAACCCCTTGTGAATTGGTTTCTACGAAGCAGTGGGTATGTTTATTCATATCATGTGATTCCCCCACTATTGAGAAGGGGAATAGATAGTTTTTCACTGAATATTAACACTGTAAAGAATCTGTTGTTTACAAAAAATTATCATTGTTTAATTTTATAACCCACATTTTGTTTAAAATGTAGTAATAAATTTATTATATGTTCAATTTGATTCAATATTAAACATTTTTACCAAGGCTAGATATTAAGCTTCCACACAAAAAATGGACTCGTCCAAAGTCAGAAAGAGGGCTTGAAAAGTCTCAAAGTTGCATTTGCAAGCATTTTTTAGGTTTCCTCCCCTAATAATTTCTTTGGAATCATGTTAGTAAAATGATTGTCATTCGATTTTGTTTCATATAAGAGGTAAATTTTTAATTAAGAAAATGTCATGTAAATTCATACAAAAAGTGGGCGGTACGTTGACTTGTTCATTACGACGTTCATTTTACAATCTAAGCGGAGTTTTCACATAAGCGAAAATAAGACAACTGTTCAATATGAGAAATAATATGATTTATAATTGGTGAAGGGACTCTATGTTCATAATTGTAAAGAAGTTTTGATTTTTATACTCGAAAAAAAAGGTTTTCGCATATTCATAAAAGAGTCTGGTATCCGTCCATTACCAAACCGCAGGTTTTATACAAAAAAATATATCATTATGAACATTGAACCTTTTGGTTCTGATGAATATATACTCCTTTTTTCTTATTATGAATATGAAACCTTTCTTCCCATAATGAATACCGCATTCATGAATACCAAATCTTTTCCCTTTTATGCGAAAAGAATATTTTTCTCAATACCCTGATAGCAAAATTTGGTCGGCCCGATGGCGGTCCGCTGTAGGCAGCTCCGCCGGCCCGCCGCCGGATTGTCCGGTGGCAAGCCAGCGGTCCGCCGATGGCAGCGATGCTGATTGGTTAAACAACTGTATGATGTCATGGAAGTCGGGATTCAGCTGGCGGACCTCAATCGGCCCGCTGTCGGCCATTTTGCCACTGGCGGACCGCCGACTTTTGCTAACAGGGTACTGGCCTGATTTTTATGATGAATAACGAACCGTTTTCCTATCACGAATATCGAACTTTTTTGCAAATATGATGAATAAAATCTTATCTTATGAGTAACTTCAACCTATTGCTTCATTATGCAAAGCTTATAATCATGAATAAAACTTATGATAAGGGACCCTAATGACTAAAAAGCCTAATGAATTGTCTCCCAGTGATCTGTCTTCAGTGGTAGATCCATTGAAGGGTTCTATTGCCAGGGGGGTTGAGGTTAGCCTTGTGGCAAAATGAAAAGAATATGGTCAGGGGGTTGAGTGCTGAGCCCCAGGACAATCTAAGCAGCACCACCATTAGAGCACCGCCATTAGCCTACGCAAGGGGGATAAAAGCAAGTTTTTGGCTTAACAACCATCCAGATTACATATAGTGTACAGAAAATTTGGAAAACTCATTACCCCTCACATGCAACCAGAAAAAGATTTGCCCAAAAGACTATAATCGCAGGTTGTACATTCGGCTGGTGCGGAGGGTTCAGAACATTTTGGTAATCACTACCCCTCAGTCGGACAGCTGGCGGGAAATGCCATTCCCCCTTTTTAAAAAAAAAATAGTCTTATTTTCAACCTTCCTTTTGCAATGAAGTGTTTTTAAAAATGAAAAAGTGCAAAATGATCAGAAATTTGCCTGCTTAAGTGCAGTGTAAACATATTTGTTGTAAATGAGCGAGTACTAAGAAGAGGATTACATACAACGTGAGGTGTCATTGGGCAAATATGACACATCGAATATACAGATCTATTTTAAGCTGGAATTGGGCATATAATTGTTAAAGTAAAAAGGGCGAGGGTCATCGGGTGCCACTAAATCCGCCCTGATCTGCGATTTCAGATGAACTAACGAGATCTCTAGTATTTTGTGACCTTGCGCCCTCCACTATTTTTTTCAAAACTAATGGTAGCGGCTCTAACATTTTGGCACCATCGTAAATTCGACCACGTTACCTTCTAAATCACGGTGTGCAACGCAGTGTGTTTTGCTTTGACATCGAAACATCAACAATGTCAACGTCAATGCAATGTGTACATGCCATCTGTACGTACTGACGTAGGAAAGAGCAACAATGTGCATGCTATCTGTACGTTTTATAAATCCGGCTCGATCCTGCTCAGCAGCGCTATGCTCTGGACCGGAAGTGCCACAGTGCAGTGTACATACAATTACAAACGTTGACACGGTAACATGTTAACGTTAGTACACTTAGGCCTACTTACAATACACACATACACCTTTGAAGTCAGAGAACAGCAGATGAGATCAAACTGAAATTGAACCGCGAACCGCGAAATTGAACTGAAGAACCGCGTGTTTCTTTAGTCTGTCTGGGATAAAGGCACATGCATTGCAGAACCAACGCTAGACATTAACTGACCACCGGGAAATTGGTCGTAGCAAGCTGAGTGAGTGATGTGACGTTGGTATGTACCGTAGCCGTTGAGGTTAAGGTAGGCTAGGCCTAACAACTTAGGCCTAGGCTAGGTCAAACTCTAACTCTAAGGTACATACAACTTAGGCCTAACTGTTAGGAATAACCTGAAACTGAAACAAGTGAGGTAACGCAAGGGCCTAACGTTTGACTGGTAACTAGTCCTTATGTAGGAACCGGGTACTATTTTGCTTACTAGTATAGCAGTCCCTAGCTAACCTACAGTGGCTACACAAAGTTATTTTCCTCACTTAGGCTAGGCCTAAGTTAGGCCCAAGTTATGCCCAAGGCCTTGGCTGGTTAATGCTAGTTTCCTCCCTTTAGGGCTAAGTAAACTACATTTCAAGCATGGAAATTGTAATTGTTGAGGGTAGAAAGACTTTAATTGCAAAACATGCTAGGCTACTCATCAGTAAGTATTAAGGACTTCAGGAAGTTGTGATTTGTGCATGCCTCAAATGACAAATTAAGGGCCTAAAGCATTGATCTAACATTGGAACTTAGACAGCATAGGCTAAGCCTAGCCTAGATCACTTTTATGCAAACTGAAGACCTCTTACAAGCTTGCTATTAAATATGACTGGATATTGTCACATTAAGCATGTTTTTCCCCAGGGTGCATTCCATGTGAAGCCCTCGCTGCAGGTATGTCAAGGTTTTGGTGATCATATACTGGGATTTCCTGTGCACATATAATGCTACATAGCAATCTGCAGGCATGCATACTTACATACAGTATACAGGTTACAGTAAGTTTCCGCCCTCGCTACTTTCCGCCCCTCAAAAACAGTGTTTTCCGTCCCTTTTATTTTTAGCAGAAAACATCTTTTTGGGAGGCGGAAAGTAATGGAATGTGATTTCAGTGGTACTTTCGTCAAATGAAGATTCCATCAACTTTTTCTTAAAGTTTCAAACTTCATCTATGTCTTTTACTATTCAATGCGACACCTGTAACTGCCATGTTGACGTCCTTCCAAGCAACAATCTTACTGTAGACTTTAGTATTCTTATACATACTTACGTACAGGTATATGGTATTCAGTGCTGTGAACAACTGTTCACACATTCAGCGTAAGTCTACCTATAGACAAGCGGACTACTTATATGTAGAAATATACAACTCCGTGACTAGACTTGACGTTTAGAAAAAAGGTGGTAGGCCTAAAATTTATTCTTTTCGCTGATTTTTGATGATGTTACTGAAAAATTTTTAGGTCTAGCCATAAATTTCATTGCTGCCTTGTACTTTGATTTGAAAATTGAAGTTAACAGTTATTTTTGTCACATGTTAGTTCAAACATTACTTTCCGCCCCAAGATTTTTAGGGGCTGAAAGTAACGGGCAGAAACTATCAAGGGCGGAAACTAACGGACCCCCAGTATACATGTATACATACTTGATGCCTATGCGATAAACACACATTGGCAATGCATGTACAAGTACATTGTTAGCACAAAGTAAGTGGCAATCCGTATATGATTGTACATACTTTTTTATACATTTACATAATGCATGTCCATTCATTGGCAATACAAGTACTTCATAGCACAATATATTGCATATATTAATCATATGATGGGGATTAACCAGTGAGCAGGGAGTACAGCTTGCCCGCCGCTCTGCCGAGTTAAGGAGTCAGTGCTCAGGCTGAATAGGGTAGGGGAGGAAACTACCGTTTCATAGGGGAGGAAACTAAAACTGGTCCAGAAACTGAAGGTGGAACTTAGACAGCATAGGCTAAGCCTAGCCTAGATCACTTTTATGCAAATTGAAGACCTCTTACAAGCTTGCTATTAAATATGACTGGATATTGTCACATTAAGCATGTTTTTCCCTAGGGTGCATTTCATGTGAAGCCCACATACCAGCGCCAGCGCCAGGTACCCAACATTCATGAATCATCCTGCATCCTTACAAGTTTACAGCTAAAACTTTTTCTTAAGTCCTTGTGACTCTCTGGCAAAGAGCCATTTGGCAAAACCAAACTATGAAACTGTTACTTAAGGAGGCTACATCCACTAAAGAACAACAAACAATACTGGTTAGCCTACAGGCCATGCACTTATCAGTTGCAACTCCAAGCCCTCTAGATTCCTGGATGGTCAAGGTTTGAGTGGGGATTTGGCTGGGGACTTCACAGAAATTTTGTCCCCACAGGACGGGGACTTGTGCCCAGAATTCACACAATCTGGAAGGTCAGGGAAATAGGGAGAGGAGGGCATTTATTCCTTGCATGCGTAGTGCCCAACAGTCAGGTGTAGGGAAAAGTCTAGGTGTAAATTGATTGATTTGATTTAAACCATTAAATTAAATTTTATGACATGTAATATAAATTTGTAACAATATTATTTGTTTATGGACATTTTCTGGAGAAGTTTATAAATTAATATGTTAAAGCTTCACATTTTTTGAATGTCTCTCTTTTCTCATCAAAACAGATTTTTAAATTAACAAACCAATATTCTTTTATCATACTTAATCTGTGAAGAACTGCTCTGAGTTTTATGCCCACCCTTTTTCACTGTTAAAGTACTGTAGAGACACCAGTATTCAAATTATGTTTCATTTTTAGCTCCAACCAGCTGAAAGACTGTTTTCGCTTAATTGCTGTGATCTGCCACTGTCTTTCTGTCTATCCATCTATCCCTATAGATCCATCATATCTGTTCACAATTGCCTCTGATGCTCCCAGGGGAACATTTGTCGATGAATTCCAACGAAACTTGGGCAACAGTACAAACAGTTTCATTGCATTAACATTTATAATATACAGGTATGGTAGATAATGTGCAGTATTAGTGATCAGAAGTGTTGCCATTCACTTTTTAGAGGAATGGGACTGTAATTTTGGAACCAGGCTGAAAATGTGGGTTACCGGTCCTGTGAAAACACTAAAAATAACCATAAATATCATGCTCTCTAAGGAATATTATTCTAAACAAATTACACTAGGACTTAATTGCTTGATTATTCAACTGTTGTGTTGAGGATTAATTGCCAAATTTTCTTTATCAAAATAAGCCTTATACAATTCCTTTAAGTTAAGCCAAGACTGTTCAGGATTTTGAATAGCCTAGGCCTAACCACAGGTCATCTGAGCCTTAAAGACAAGGTAGGTGTAGGTCACATTGTTGAAAACTGCAGAACTGCAGAGGGCTTGTACAAAATTATTCATGACTTCTTACCTTATACTTGACTTTATTCTTCTTAAAATTTCTCAAGAAGGATTCCATAATATTTTCTGATGGAATAAAACAATTGTTGCTTTGTTCTAGACAAAGAGTCTCTCATCAAATGCAAAAAATCTTCCCATGCAGTTCAGCATTAATGGTAATCATGATCACTTGTCTCAGATTCATGACATCACATTTTGTAATGGGAATTATCCAATGTTCAGAGAAACAAGTCCTCTGCACAATCTAACACTCCCTGGTGACTGGAGGCCAGCTTCTCTTCTCAACAATACCAGGGAATAGGCCTAATTTATCTGATATCGCATCGCAATTTGCTACACAAAAGGAACAAATTGCTACACAAATACAAAATTGTATAGCAGATTTCGTACACACAGCAATAGGGATTTTAAATGACTTTGTGGAAGAGAAGCCCAAAAAGCTCAAAATTGCTGTGCAAATTTTGAGCACTAAATTATTCCTTGTTCAATGCTACAACTTATTAAATTCTTCAGTTTCTACCTGCGCCTCGAAAGACATGTTTCCTCAACTGCCCGTGCACAGAAAATATATTTACTGTACAGGTAAGAATTCACAATTGGTAGCAGTTCACGGTAGCATACACCTGCAGCTGTGTTGTCATTTCTAAATGCACGTTTGTACTGTATATTCATGTGTACAGTACTTAACAAAAGTTATCAGCAGTGATGTTATTTTCCTGAAATGTGACATTATTATAATCAGAATGTGAATTTGGTCACGTAAAGAATTCCGGTCACTGTGTAGAATCAGGATGGGAGCAGGCAACAGATGGAATTAATATTATGACAAAGTGAATTGGTATTCAACCATGGAAGTACTATCTTGGAGGCATTACAGTACTTCCATGAGTCAACACACATTGTGTAAAGGCATGGAGCGCATCTGTTACAATAGTTTCAATCTTCGTAGTTTCAACCACATTGCAAATTGTGGCTCTGGCTAGCTAAAGCTTAGTGAAGCATGTTTTGAAAAAAGTACTGCTCAGTATTTGAACCAGGGCTCTATCAATGCATTCATTGTTTCAAAATATTGTTAAGTCAGTGTGTCTTATTTCGAATCATTATTGGCCATTTTGGCTTAAACCATTTTAACAGTTGAATGTTATGGTCCTCCCAAGGTTGACCTTGTTTATTTCTACTTATTGCAGCATGCTTGTGAAGGCGAGGTGTGTATACATAACTGCGATCTTGTAGAATTGCCACTAGATATTATGGTCATCAGCAAGCAAGCAAGCACATTTTGGAGAATGTCAGTGGTCTGGCACAAATGTTGGACATCTCTGACAATCCAATGGCCTCTAATTTTGCATTCTATAGTTGTCAATTAAAGAGCTTTCCCAATTGAAAATTTGGTAACGTTCCTACTGTATATACATTTTAGTTTGGGGTGAGAGGATTAATCCTTTGAATCATGAAAAATGTCACCAGATGTGTTTGTGCTGAAAATCTCAACAGAAACCTGGTTTTCATTAATTTTAGCTCATTAAAAGACTTAGGAATTCCGAAATCACCATTTTCGGCAACTTGCAAATGTTGTTTCCCATTTCACGTAAGTATGTGAATTATTGTCCATGAACATTACAATTATGAAGCCTTTATCACGCTGCAGTGTAACTCATCTTTTAATTTACTAGCCTTGGTGATATCACAAGTCAGTCACTTTAAGTCAAGCTACACAGAATAAATTTTTATTGTTTCGACTGACTCAAGGCATTGACTGGCTCGAGGTTCTTGAGGTACTGCACAGACTGGTTCAAGGTGCACACACCATATAATTTATAAGCCCGATGTTAGCCAAGTAGTAGCATGGATATCTGAAATTTTGCACCCAGAACCTAGGCCTGGAAATATTCTACAAATGAAGATAAAATGTCTCAAAGAGCAGCATAAATGACAAATTCAATCAAGTCTAACTGGAATTCTAAAACTTCTTTACACACAACTCTTCAATCCATGATCACAATACCCGTCAATCTACACTCCTGCATCACGACACAGTTCAGACTTCTTCACAACAAAGTTCTCTCTGTAACCGTGCTATCAAGCTGTGGAATTCTCTTCCACATGCTGTTACAGATACAGTAAGCCTAGTATTAAATCTTTTAGGAAAAACTTCTCTCAATACTTAATTGAAACCTATGAAGTAAACCTATTTTAATTGTGATGCTTGATCTTTTGCTGCACTGGACTTAATCTGTGTTTTTCTGTTGTTACCCAGGTGGGTTGGGGGAGGGGGTTAGTCGGGGGTGGGGTATGGTGTTTTCTTTCGTTTACCCTTTTTGTTTTAGTGGTTTAGGTTTCTCTGAGGGTCTGTTTTTTTCTCGTCTCTAATTTGTTGATTTTTTGTTACTGCTTTTGTACGTTGCTTTGTTTTTCGTTATGCAAGGGAGTCCATATTCCAAGCCCAACAGGGTTTTTTCGTGTACTTCCCTTCACCTCATGCATACATGCCTCTATTAAGTTTCATCTAATGTTTGTAATTATTTTCTATTTATGCATGAAGTGATAAATCAAATAAACAAAACGAAACAAATTGTTGAATATTCAGATCTCTTCAGAACTTTGCCTTTTAGAATTTGGTAATATCGTGTTGACTTGAACAACTGTTGTTCAGGGCTGTAGAAAAAGTTTATCCCAGGAAGAGAATAAAAAATATTTCCTAATAAGGAAGTAGTACCCACAATTCTCCCTTTATGTCCATACAGTACAAAAAAGGGGAAGTTTCTCCCAGACACAAAAATTTCTCTCCAGATTACCAAATTTCCTGGGAAGGACTCTTCCAGCTTCCCAACTTTTTCAACCCTTGCAGTTGTTGTTACTTGTGAAACTGCAGGGCTCGATTTTCATGGTTGTCCGATTGTCCGGGACAACTAAAATTTCATTCTGACAACCAAAAGTTTAAGGTTGGTTGTCTGATGGACAAGAAATTTTCTCTCAGATTGAAGAATTATAAAGCTGACTCTTTCAACTTTTTTCGTCTACCATGTTTCAGACTTGAAGTGTTTCTGTCTCTCTAATAGGGCTGTGAACGTGTAGCGATTAATCACTAAACAATCGCATGTGGAATAAATGTTTAGTACAAAGTTTCAAGGGATTAATCGCAAAACCTATTTTTGACAGTTTTTCATTCATTTGTGTACTCATGATCCTTGCTTTTTGTTAAATGGAACCTTCTGGGCACATTTGAACCTTGTAGACTTCAAATTTTCAGAATAGTTTGATTTTGACATGCAAGATAACAACTATTATTATTTCTGCATTACACTCCCTATGAATCACTGCATACTTAAATTATTACTTTTTTTGCGATAAGGTAATCGAGATTAATCGCTAAACGATCGCAAATTTTTGAGATTAAACGTTTAGTTATTTTGCTAAACGTTCACAGCCCTACTCTCTAACATCCTACTGTAGGTTTTTCTTCAAGACCAATAACACATGAACACAATTACTGTTTTGTAATTGTGTGCAAAGTGTTTCGGACAACCAAATTTCATTGTGGACAACCAAAACTAGTGAAATGGTTGCCGGAAGGACAACCATAAATTTTCCTGAAAATCCAGACCCAAACTGCCATATGATATTTTGCCCAATAAGGTAGAGATTGTAGCCAATCAAAGCGATGGCACAATTTATGAATGATGATAATGGGTCTAAGTTCTAATCAAGTAGAGAGATATAATCCTTCAAACTGGTGAAATATCCATTGACCAGTGTTGTTCTCATGATATCAGTAGTTGAAGTTTACACACTTTCAATGCAAAGTGAACTTGAAACAAGCACATGTGATGTCATACATAGCCTCTTATTGATGGGCAGTCTTTTGTCTTTCTTAATACTTAACCACCAATGTTCTCATCAACAATCAAATGTTACCAGAATGTTAAGCTGCACTAGAAGTATGAGAAAATTTCCAGGTTACATTCTCCGTGTGGAGGTCCTATTACTGTATTTCATCAACATACTTTAATATCCAGAAAAAAAAAGAAACAAAGAATTACTTGTCAGTGTGAGAAAGTGATATTGGGGAGCTGCCAACAGTGCTTAGGGCATGTTTCACATTAAATGATCCAATCTGTTCCAACAAGGTAGAAAAAGCTTTAATTTCAATTGATGCTTTGCTCAAACTCAAGCTCAAATTTTCAATAAAAAGTAGAAAAGACACAGCTGTGTGTGTGTATTTCCTTCCTATACATGAAATTAAATCCATTACTGTTAGGTTCCCATTACAGTGCTGTCGAAAGTTATTTGCAGCATTGACACAGGGTTTCAAACATTTTACATACTTTATACCCTAGTGTGCAAATTTATGCTTTCATTTGCTTTATTTCAGCAGGAGTAAAATTATACTGTACCTTGTTGAAGGCAGGCAAAGGTATCATGTCCTGGTGACGTGGTGTTTGTGTGTGTTTGTGACACTTTGCTTGTTAACACCATATTGCAAGGTAGGAATATTTGACAGTTTTCAAATTGACTTGGTAAGTAGGTGACCCATATTGAGAGGAAGAACCCTGTTGTTTTTGGTGAAGGTCAAAGGTCATCTGGGGTCACCAGGGGTCAACCTTTGAAAACCTTGTTAACACAATATTTCAAGGTATGAAACTTGGATGGATTTCATGTGAATGGGTTGTGGTGAGAAGATAGTCCCAATTGTTTTTGGTGAGGTCAAAGGTCACGTGGGTCACCTGGGGCCACAAAGAGTCAAAGGTCTGAAAACCTTGTTAGCACAACTTCTTAAGGTAGGAAAAGAGTAGATTCCACTTTTGATACGTGAGTGCATTATGGTCAGAAGGTGGTCCCTAAATATTGTGACCTAATCTTGAATTGTTTTACACACAGTGGCAGTGGCCTACTCCACTGCACAAGGGCTTTGCCCTTGGCACTGTAAGATTGATCTATGTCACTTGACATATAGTTTGTGGTCAGTGGCAACTGAGAATGCAGCCTAACTGAAAATCCTGACCAATGACTAGGTATGAGGAAACCTTTCCAAACCGTCAATGTAATTAAGTGTCCCGTTTACATTTAACCTAATTAACCTGCAGTACATATTTGAAAGTTTTCATTCTTGCAAACCTTTGATCAAGTGAACCCTTAGTCTTGTGCAGTTTTGATTAATTAACCTCTGTCTTACAGTGTACATTCCTAGATGCAGTATGTACAGTGCTTTGCAGTACTTATTACTATGTACAGGATTAATTGGTGAGATGTGAAGCCTTCCCTGTACAGTTATTTACATTAGGTTTATTACAAATGACCAAACTGTACAGTGGATCTTCTATACATAGTTATGTAATATAGTACACAAAGGTGCTAGTCAACAGCCATCAGACAAATTTAACCTTCATTGCAAACATGCATGCACAGAAGTTCTTAATTTAATAGCCACCTCAAAAGTGAGACTTTGTGACTTCACAGTATGAGACTTTAAGGGCTAAAATTTCCAGTGTTTGTGAATAATTGTTTTCGCGGTGCATGAATTTCTATTCATGGTACTTTGAACAGTACATTGCGTTACCCTGTGTGGTAAAGGTCTTTGTTGCAAAATATACATGATAATGGCTTAATTTCACACAGTGAAACAAGGACACTGTGTTGGGAAAGATGTAGGTTTAAGGACAAGAGCAGTCACCCTAAAATATGTCAACAGCTGCGGTAAATCACATAATTTCTTATTTCTTTTCAAAGTATCTTTAGAACTATTTTAGGACTCCAATATTGCATTTATCAAGGTTAAACCAAGCAGTAACTGCTAGTAGATCCCACCAATGAGGAGAAATATAATTTGCCACAGAAATCTCAAGAGCCATTCCTGAAACAGGATAGTGTACTTTACATACCCTACTGGAGAGGGTACTCATTCGAGTTAAGGGAGGGATTCAACTGAATTTTCCCTTCATATTTGGTAACCATAGGAACAGTGATTTGAGAAAGATGCTGTCGCCTTAAGACAGCTGCCTGATACCAGGAGATACAGTATCTTGCAGGTGTATCTCTAGTAAAGCACCGTCAGTCACATCCTCGTCAACTGTTATTAATACTACCATATTCAACAGAAATACTACACCGTGCCAGACCTAAAAACATCGTTTGCACAAACTGATTCCCCCCTTGTTCTTGGCTTCCTCAAAGAAAGTGAACTTTATACAAATTTCTGACATGACTCCTACTTTGCTATCTTTCAGTAGAAATTGAGCCCCCGTTCTATCTTTTTACTTTTACTTTTTCCTTTTTTGAGGTAGTTTTACCCCAACATAGTTACTTTAACCCCATCTAACTAACTACCTAACTCTACTCTAGTAACTCCCTGTTTGAACCTTCTACTGATACTGTAAATTAAAGGGAAATATTGCGTTTGTTTTACAAGAAATTTTTATCCTTTTTAAACTGATATTTATTGACACAGAGGGATAAATGATTTAAAATAATGCAGTATAGTGGTCTCCTTTTCAAAAATAAGTTTTCCACAGATTGAAATTTAGTTATTTATTGCCCAAGATTAATTTCTTTCCAAACCCAAACTTTTAACCTTTCAAATGATGCAACTTCCATTGCTCTTTTTGTTCTTAATATTTTGAGGAGACGAAGCTATTGCTGGGGTGTATGGTTGATAATGAATGGTTTGATGATGTCTTGAGCTATTTTCTTTGAGCGCTCTGTTGGAACATTTTAAACGAAGTATTTCCCTTTAAAAAGACAACCCACAAAGAACTTATGAAAGGAACAGAGTCGCCATTCCCTGATAACACCAAGGAGGATGAATGTAGCTACCTTTTAGAAGGCTACTCCTCTTACCCCAAAGTAAAATTTTTTTAGTAGTCCACAGAAATTCTCAATTGGTTCTGCTCTTTGATTGATGTCCAGCTAATTCAAGAAATGCTGAGTATTAAAGCTCATACAACACATCATGTACTGTACTGAGAGTGTAATATGATTTCATATTGGGGTCTTGTATACTCACCCTGAAGCATTTAAGTGGGACTATAACTGGGTGAGGATGAATTTCAGAAAGATGTGGGGCAGTAAATGGGTTAGGAGAATTGGACCTGTTTGGAGAGAGAGGATTAGCCCTTTAAGTGCCACCATATGAGTTGAGGCATAGTGTACCAGAGAATTTTTGGCATCACAAACCACCTCAGATGGCCAGAACAGAGTTTTCGAGTGATCTAAGGCTTGTACCTGTTTAATTAGAGTACAGATATTGGTATGATGTGTGTGAAAATAAAATATCTCTGAAAATAGAATAAAGGAATATTAAATGTCAAGAGGAGTTTGAACCTGAACTTTAGGACAACATGCTCAAAAGCCAGATCACCTGCCAGAAAACCAAATGAATGGCAGCACTAGAAAGGAACCCTAAAGGTCTGGACCTTATGTACATCTGTTCATGTCATGAATTTGCCTTTTTGGTCATTTATGTGGAAGGCACATTTTCAGCAGACTGTGTTCCTCCTTTTGGTATGAAAGCTTGTTCAAGTATACTTCATAATTTTGTAATACAAGGAGTCCTTTGGTTTGGTAAAAGTCTGTGATAAATTAAAGCTGGCACTTGGCCCTCACTATTGAAAATTATGCCCCTGCTCTGTCAGGGATAGAGTGATTAAAGAGGGATGTTCTTTAAGTTTTTAATGTTGAAATGTTGTAACTTACAAAATTCACATAGTTTAATACAATATCCCAATTCCACCAGCACTTTTTTTTTTTTTGTTTGGGGGGGGGGGAGAGAAACTTTTTGCACTTATGTCTTGATTTATTTTCACAAAAACATAGTATGGACAGCACACTTTTTCCTGCAAATGCAAGTTACTCACAGCCAAACAGTTTACAGGTCATTGGTATTATTTCTCCCATACTGCTTTTTAAAATACAGAATACTGTATGAAATGGAAATTCATGACACTTGGACATTTATATGGACTTGAAATCTGTCAAAACAATTAAATTTGATATTGCCATTGGTTGGATATGATCTACCCAGCATAATTTAATTTCCTGTCAGATTGCATTGGCTATAGTGTATGCCAACAGTCATTCAAGGACAAGAGCAGTCACCCTAACTTGGAAGTTGTGTACAGTAGTAAACAAGTGTCCTGTTTCATGGTAGGCTGTTGAGAGTCATGTGACAACATTTTTGCTCTTCAAATGTGAATCTACTAGAAGTGACTGCTTGGTTTACCATACATATTATGAAATAATAAATGAACCTGGGGGACTGCTCTTGACCTGCAGAACTGAACATGCAGAACCTTTAGGTTAAACACCTTTTGATGAATTTGTCTGTTGGAAATCAAGTGACAATATTTTACTTACTAAATGAGGAATTTAAACAAAGGAAACAAAGAAAGTATGTAGCCAATATGCAGTATTCATGGATTAAGAGTGATAGACCTACCTAGTTGATTAAGCAATTTAAAAATTGTTTAAATTTAGCTGTTGAACATGGTTGTGGAAATGCTGGTTTGGGAAAGTCAGCACTCATGCTTGTCAATTGACATGACCAGGCAAATTGCCATACAACCAGCAGACCTGAAATAAGTAGAAAATTCCATGGACATTGTGTGAAAAATTGTGTAAATTAAGTATGGCAGTATTAAATAACCCACATTTTTAACCTGTCATTTGTTATCAATTGAGGAACCATCACTTTTGAATCATTAGTATTTGTGAGAGTAACTTTCTAAAAAAAGCCCCTGCCCCCCCCCCCCTACCCTCCCTGGCAGTACAACTACTGTGTACGTGACTCTAGGAACTCCTATTTATTGGTTTTTGCACACTACTCTGACATAAAGCACTTTCAGTATGAGCCACTCTGCTTGTTGCTAGAACCCTGCTGTTGATATTTCAAAATAAGTTTGGGTTGACTGTTAATTATGCCCTTGACGACTTTTTGGGAAACACTGACAAGTACTAGTCTGCACAGCTGAATTGTTTGATTTAGTGAAATATTGTTTGTAGTGAAGGTTTGGTCTATTTGCCATGGACTTGTATTCCTTCAAGTGCAGCACTGTGTAATCAGCACAGTACAATAAAGGTCAATTATCAAACCACAAGTTTGATCCTTGACTGAAGTAGGTATTGCCCAGTTTGTACTTTATTTGTCATAATGTCAAAATATTAACTTTAAGTGCTGCAGTTGCAGTATATTATATTCTTCAAGCACACAGGAATTGTCAAGTGCAGAGTGCCAGCTGTTTTGCCAAAGTTATCATTTTTCTTTGCCAAATGGAGATAAAATTGGCTGTGATTCAGATAAATTTGGCAATAAAATTCTTCTTTAGACTTGTGAAAAGTATTCAAGTGGCAATGAACATGAGATCCTTGCAAGATCCTTTGAGTCAGGCTGTGATCCTCAAGATTTGCATCTCAAATGCATGACTGGCATGTTTTGACATAATTGTGAATGGAGGTTTGGCTGCCATACTTATCAACGAACTACGAGGCCAAATATGTACGTGTATGCTACCAGAGTATTGCTACATAGGCTATTTGTTTCAAGTTCAGGGGTCAAGATAACATATGTAACTTGATTAGAAGGTATAGAGTACACCACTAGCAACTGCATGCTGCTCAAAGATTAACTTCAATCTAGCATCGATATGTTTATGCCGCAGCTTATAACCCTCTTGTTCAACCGTGGACAGTTTTCCATTTGATGATGAGCTTGCAAAGCCTGGGCGCTATGAAGAACCTGTACCTACTGGAGATAAGTTTATTTACAAATACTCAGTATAACAGGTACAGTACAGGTACAGTATGTGACCATTGATTAAAGTTGTTCTGTTGGTATGTTTTACAAAAATAGACTGGTATTTTACTACATGGCAACTTTTGTTTTGGGATACTCTAAGAAGTGTATGTTTTTCTTCCTTCTGTAACTTCCCTGTCTTCTAAAGTATTCACTAGGTATGACCTGTAGGACACATTTTCTGTATTTTTTTAGTTTTAAAGGCCTATATGTTTCACCTTAAACTTCCAATTTTCCCAACCTACAGTACTTACTGTACTTAAGCCCACCTTCACCCCCTCCCCCTCTCCCATATGGAAATTCTAGATTAGAATTCATCCTCATCCAGAAGCAATCTCAGTTTATTGCCTCATTAGGTGCGTTCCCACGAACCCACTGTTGCCTCCAGTTGCCCAGGTAACTCATTAAATAGCAAGGTCGACTCCCCGTTTTCCTCGTGTGAATGGGGCTAGGGCTAGGGCAAACTCGAGGCAAGTTTGCCCCACGAAGGGAGGTGGGTTGAGATGAGCTTGCTCGAGGCAAACCTTCCAGAGTAAATAAACATTTGGCCTCAGGCGGTCAGGTGTTGACAGATTGATGAGTTCCCGGTACATATCAGTCTCGTGCAATGTACACGTTGGCATTGTCTAATCTACAAGCTATGCGTGGTCTAGTGTGTCCAAAGTAGCATTGATTTTATTCTAGTGGTGTTCACAACACTTTTCAAAGATTGGCAATAGGTTGAAAAAAGATGGGAGCTATACATGGAAGAAGCAAACATCAAAAGGAATGTTCGGGAGGGGAGAAAAGTACTTTTGGAGCGAGGGCGCATCCCTCATTAGAATGGATTATGCTAGGAACTCTCTTATATACTCGAGGATGGCAGAGAGAATACCCCGAATCAATTCTTATATAAAATTAACAACTCAAAAAAGGAGTACCCTAAGTACGAAGAACGTATTTCCTTGAGCACTGGTAATTGTACGATTGCTATCGCTGCTCTGTTGGTAAGTAACATACGAGTCAAGTTGTTTTTCTATGGACCACTGCTAGAAGATGCATGCTATTAGACCGTACCAATTAACCTCTTGGAAAAGGCCAACATTTCTTGTGGGCGCCCGTCAGTGCCACAGGACCAGCATGTGTTTAGGAGTATATAGCCAAAGGAGGATCCAGCCTCTAGTTCATGTACGGCATAGTTTGAAAAGGGACATTTTTGGAAGGACAGAAAATCTTTTATTCTGTCCGAAAGAATATCTAAGAGGAGTGCCACCATAAGTTGGCACGGAAATTACAGATAATTTTGAAAATCGCAACCCTCAGACAGCCGGAAATTGCTTCCCAATTCCCAATCCCCAATCTTGAAAGTAGAATACAATCAATCATAAGTTTCAGGTTTTGTTTGCAAATATGTTCACTTCAGTAAAACATGAAGAGAAACTGTTTTGCCGAAATACCTAATTAAAAACATGAATGAGATCGGACTGAACTTGCGTGCGATGTGGAATAACTGAAAACCCAATGAAATTGTCCTGCTCCCCCCCCCCCATGACCTCGCATATGACATTAAAAATAAAAATATAAATAAAATTATGAAATGTAATATATATGACGTCAGTTACTAAATTTATAATCTTATTGTCAGGGGTGGCGCCAGGATTTTGCCCGACAGGGGGGCAGCATTTCAAAGCCCCGACAAAGTTTGTTGAGTTACTCCCGGTGGGACGTGATTTAAAAGAATTTGAGGGGAAATTTGGGGCTTTCTTTTTAACCCGGAGTTTATTTTGAAGAAAAAATCTTGAAATTTTTGTAATAAATTCCGATTTTGTAAAGACCATTAAAAATTGGCGTGTTTATGGAAGAAAATCTGTCCTTCATATGGGCAAAGTCAAAAACGTCTTATACGCGACAGAATTTTGTTGGGGTTGTATATTTAATCGTTCTATGCCTACGTTCTTAGGTCTAAAGACGTGACGAGAAGTTTGCCCGAAATATGTGTCCCTTTTTTGAACGAAGATTTGAAAATTAAGAGCTTATTACATTGTAGAAATTTTGAACTTTAATATTAGAAAATTTTGGGTTTTTTGGTAAGGTTAGAATGACAAAATTGGGTTCTTTATTGAGTGATATGCCTTTTAAGAGCAAAATTAGGTATCATTGGCGCGGAACGTACAGAAAATTTAACCCCTCTAACCCCTCAGACAGCTGGAAATGGCATTTCCCAGACTTGTAACTAGAAATGAAGTATTCCTTTTTTGATCTTTCCTTTAAAATGAAAGTTTTACTTCAATAGAAAAAATAACATAGTAAGTGATCAGAAAATAACCAGATAAAAGGGAATGCTACGTTTAGATGTACTGGTCTTGTCTCTTTTCAGGCTGTCGGGGGAAACTATGCAACGGAATTGAAAATATACCAATATTTTTGACTCTATCAGGAATCTTCGTTGTATTTAATTACAAGATCCACTAAATGGATAAATGTTTTTATTGACTGCCCGAACTCTAGACTGTAAGTGATAATACTTCTTCTTAAGTATTTGAAAATATGTCACGTTACAAAGTGGCTTCAAATAAATTTTCAGTCGGACTCATAGAGAGACATTCTCACGCTGCTGTATATCATTATTTGTGGCTCGAAATGACATCATGGTCGATTTTCATTACCGTTGCTAGAATTTGGCTGCCGGGGCAGGTCAGATGGCAGACCATTGGGCACTATATGCACATGAACAACCACTCGTCCGTTCATGTAAGGAAAATTTGGAATTGTGAGTTTTCATGAAGAATATGGTCTTCAAGTAAGCAAAATCAAGAAAATCGTCAGGGCAGGGAGCTGTGCTCCCTGGCCCGGGTGAGTGAAGATATCAGGCCCATATCTTTTACTGTGGGCCTGTAGATAAAGCCGTCCCGAAGAAATTGAATTTTCTCAACAATAGGGGGAGGGCAGTCTTCCCCTGACGGGTACTTGACCTTGCGCGCACGGATTGAAGATGGGATGAGGGATAGCAGAACTAGTAAGAGGTGATGAAAAACCGATTCAGACACGCATTAAAATAGTGTTACAAAAGAACAAAAGAAAAAAAAGTTCATAAACAGATAAAGGAAACAGTTCATGATCGTCCATCCATTAACTTCAGTCCTTTACGTTTGTCATTTTTAGGCCTCCCCGAAAAAAATTTCGTCCTTCCCCGACAGGGGATGGGATAGGCCAAGGTACATGGAATGAGGTTTAACAGAGTTAAGAAGAAGTGATTGAAAGTCCATTCCGATATGTATTAACAATTAAAAAAACACAGACTTCGATGGACTCGGACAGAGCTTGATTGTTTTCCTATTGAGAAAATACAAGGACTCGAGTCCAAGTCCGAACTCGAGTTCTTGAAAGTTGAAAATTGCCGGGCTCTTGACTCGGACTCTCCCGAATTGACTACACCACTGGTAAGTGCACCAGTGCTGATATTTTGGGAGGTAAATTTTAGGATTTGTGTTACGAATCTGGTAAACAAGGTGCTACCATTTTGGCGGAAGACCATTCTGTAACAAAAAAAAAAAAAAAAGGAAAAAAAAAAAAAAAGGTTTACATCGAAAACTATCCGAGAATGTCTCGACTGCGACAAATCTTTGTAATCGTTTCCATTTTTGTGAAAATTTTACTTTGAACATTACGTTTCCTGTTTTCTGGCAAGGTTGACAAGATTTGAAAGTATCAGAATACTGAGCCATTTTTTCCATTATGTGTGCGCAAGATTTAAAACATGCAGAAGAATAATTGTTCTTTTAAAGAGTCCGCCATCCAAAATGTGTTTTTATCTCTTTCATTAGTTTCGCTGTGTGTTACCCTGACCATGACCCTTTTCCATTTTGGGGCAAATACTTGAAAAAAATTTGGATATTGGACAATTTCGGACATTGTGTTGTAAAAAAACTGAAGTAAAGCACGCGAAAAATAGTTTTTTTGCGCTGCTCGGATGTAAAGCGAATTTCTGGATTCTTGTTGATTTTTCATGATACTTATTTTACCAAGACTAGAACGGGTGTTTCTTTTTCGGGAATTTTTTTTTAAGATTCCGGGCACGCTTAGGAATTTTCCCAAAACCGTGCAATTTTTAAATCCCTAGTGGCGGTCCGAATTTTTCCAAATTCCTGCCCGAATTTTAGATTTTGCGGAAATGGGGGGGGCAGACTACCCCCGTGCCACAGTCTGACCCCTATGCCAATGAGTTTGCCAGTTTCGATATTTATAATCACCGATAAAACAAGGGTTTCATCATTATTCTAAGTAAAAAGTTATCCTGTCACGTCAAATTTAAGGACGGGTCCCCTTGCCACGAGATACCGTACTAGCCCGCGGCGCGAACGAAGTGTTTTCGTTCAGCTCATCTCTACGCAAAAAAATTCTGAGGGGCGGAAGCCTAAGTGGGCTGCAACCACAGAGGAACTACGCAAGTTACGAGATACAGGTAGCCTTTAAAGCTTATGAATGTCCTTTTGCCCCTTTCAGTCCGTTGGTATGACTCATTTTTCCTGTCATGAGTATGTAGCCCCTTTTCTAATCATCAATAACAAACCGTTCTTTCTACTTCATGTATCGGACCTTTATTTCCAATTATGAATATTGAACTTTTGCTATTATAAATAAGGAATCTGCTTTCCCGATTTATGAATAAAGAACCTTATGAGCAGGTACCGGTAACCTTTTGAAACACGAAATTTGTGTCATAATATCACGTATGAATATACCGGGAAGTCTCAAGGCTCTAACCCTAACCTTTCCTCACTGTCTCTAACGTTAACCTAACCTCATCAGGTTTATCAGGTGTGATACACCGCATATCTCGAGAGAAGATGCAAAACCGTACAAAACAGAACGTGAGGATTTGGCGTCAAAAACAAATCCTATGAATAATGAACCTTGTTGTTACCACTGACCCTTGTAAATAAAAAAAAAAAAAACTTATGAATATCGGGTAGACTCCCAAAAATTATGCTTGTATGAGTTACAATGATATTGCTTTGTTGTCTGCTTTGCTTTATTTCTGCCCAAAGGAGCTATGTACATGGGTACAGTATAGACTACATGTCCGTAATGTAGGAAGTACCCCACAAGTTTTCAACACAAATGTTGTATAGCACAGCACTCAACGGGCATGCTTGCTTGCATTTTATTGGTGCACAGCCTATGCTGGCTTTTATTTCATTGGTGGTTTACTTCATTGCTTGTGTGCATCACGGCTATGCCGCTCCGGGTTAACCCTGGTTCAACTCGTAGGGACACGGATCAAAAACACCGAGCTTATTTGCGGTTGAATCGTAAACTCAAGGACGATGCAACACCGGGCATCGGTGGGTTCGTGGGAACGCCGTAATTGAGAATGTAAATGACCCCAATGTACAGTACAATCAAAACACTATAAATACAGTACCTGTACATGCCATGTAATATGACCTTTATATATACTCTCTAATATTGTTTTGAACCAGGTGTAGCTGTCAATCAAAGAGCTGTGCCAATTGAGAATTTCTGTGGACTATTCAAAAATTTGTAGTTTGAGTTTGGATGATTACCCCAATCTTTCCAAGGTATGTACATGGTGTCTGTTTCACAAGGATAGTTCTTGGATAGTACTTAAAAAAAATATTCCATTTCTGACTGAAAATTGGAGCCAAATTGTTACTAAATGGAACAATAATAATGCAGAATTTTGATTAGAACACTTCTGTATAAAGTTTGACATTAACACCAATTTCACCATCCAAAACAGTTTTCAGGTGTGCCAGATTGTACTTACCTAAAGTTAACTGTTGCAGTAGCCATGTCCAAAACTTTCCTTTGTTCAAGGAAAAATGTGGGGTAAAATAAATGTAACTTGGTTATATTGTTCATTTTGCTGAAGCAACTTAATGGGCTCTTGCCATGGATGAACAGATAACGCTATACATAAAGAGATCTTGCACTTGAGGTCAGTGTATTTCAGTTTGGTACACTGGATAGTTAGTTAGATGAGATTTAATGACACACCAACACAAATGTGTTATATAGTGTCAGTCAACTTGATAAAAAGTTCAAGGTTTAATTTTATTTTCAAGTGTGGTTCCAGTTTGGTTTCCCTTCAGTCCCCTCTTACAATGAGGGAAATACCGGGGGTATATTCTACAACCCCCAGCCCACAGGGCGTGTCACACTGGATGGAACTGATCATGCACAGTATGTGTGTAACCAACAAACACGCACTAAGCACGTTAGTTACAATTGTTGTTTACCCACACCTGGATGGAAAAATAGCAAGATGCTCAACCATGCGGGTAGCAAGGATTGTGTCATGGGGGGTTGGGGATCTATATGAGGAAAAAGTCTAAGGAAAGAGAGAAAAAAATGCTTTTTGCTGTGTTCTTTGCATTGCAAGGTTTGGTCATGGGGGGTTCTGACCCCTCCACCATGGCTATGCCGCTGCGCTCTTTAAGAACAAACAAACATTCATAATGCATGCTATGATTTTCAGTAATGGTGGGTATTAGGAAGATTGGATCAGGATCAAAAGGATTAAATCTGGGAAGAGAACTAAATTAAAGTTACGTAACTTTTCTGTCAATTAATCAGACATGAAATGTGACTATATCAAGTGTACATGTAGTGAGCTTCATTGCCTCCCTGAAGGGATAAGAGGTTGTTATCATCCAGGCAGATAAGGAAGATGTAACAAAAACTAAAGAAGAAGTGACTGCACCAAATACTGCCTGGAGCATTCCATGGATAATCAAATAATGATACATGGAGGGAATGGTGGTTTCTTTGAAAAACTGAAAACCCCTCCAGACATTAGCAAAACAGCTTCAGAATAGCCTTAAAAAAAAAAAGCAAATTGAAACTGTTTTTTAGCTCCTTGGAGAAAAAGCTTAATTTCCAGCCCTGCTACTATAGGCTATTTTAACTACAGTGTTGTACTGTAGTATGCACTATTAATTTAAGTATACCAAGAGCCAAGTTGCAGCCACCTGCAGCCTGTTCCATGTTGTGCCTGTTAGAAATTTGTTTGGAGTTAAATGATTTTGTTATCAATCACGGAACTCTTTAAACATTGCCCAATGAGTTCAGCTTGCAAATCGTCTAGTGTTTACAATATGTGACACATTGTTTTCCCAGCTGGTTGCTATCAATATCAACACGTGTCATTCATGAGAACTAAGTCAAATACAGTACTGGCTTACTGTACCAATTATCACAGAACTTGTGTTGATTTTTCCAAAATAAAATGAAATAAAGAGATTTGTTTATACCTCATAAATTTGATATGAAAGCTTTGGGTGTCTGGTTTGATCTTCCAATTCTCCTATTTGCACATTTTCCCTAATTGTTTAACGACACATGCACATCTGGCAGACTCTTAACATATGGTGCCACCCTTGCCATTCCAACTAAAGATATTACAAGCATAGATACCAAACTTAAAATGTTGTGGTGACTCCTCAGGGAGACCGAAATGGAGGGGCTGAAGTGCTGATTACCGATCAGTCTTTTTGAAAGCTACAAATTGATATCTTCTTGTAGTATAAATACGTGTGATTTTAAAACATTGCAATTCTTGCAAACACTGTTCTTCAATAAATTTCACTTACATGAAACAGTGTTAGGCTTTTTTGATGCTTTCTACTAACATTTGAATATTAACACAATAACTGGTTTGAAGTTCATTGACTTACTGATTGGTCAATTTGTGTGGTATCTTCTCAAGCGCACATCTCTGAACGCATAAATTACATTCTTGCAACACAGAATCAACTACTGCGTTCTTGTTCCAAGCACTTGGAAGTATAAGCGTCAATTATTCAGAATTGAACACTGAGAAATGCATTGTGCATATATAGAACTCACTTTGAAAATGCACACATGCTGACATCTTGTCAATTTTCTGTTACGCATGCATAGTTGTGCACACAGATAACTGGATAGAACTGTGCACTTGTCAAATGAACACTTCTGCCCCTCCGATTGAGCCTCCATGAGGAGTCAGCGCATCTAACAGTGTAGGGATAGGAATTTGGTATATCTATGTTTATAATATCTGTGATTCCACCTGTCTCACTAGCTTATTTCTCAAAAGGTGGAGGATTCTATCTTGTTCCTCTTTACTTCCATTTTCCGACTTGCAGCAAGTCTATTTGGCATGAGATGCTTATGCCAGATGGCATGCCGTTTTGTGTCCTTCAGGGGCGTATGGTCGGGAGGTGGTGTCGGGAGGTGGTGTTCAAGTCCTGGCTGGGTCATATAGAAGGCTTTACAAACAGAACCTAAGTACATTGTGCTTGGTGCTCAGCATATAAGCAGTGGAGTAGGGAAAACAAGCCAGTTAGTGACAACTGGAAAAAAAGCAGCATGGCTGGCTCGACTTGAACCAATTGGTTGGAAACTGGGCCGTAAAACTCCAACTAGAACCTACCTAATCTTCATGGGCTTTCAGTACATAACTGCTTGCATTATGAGCAAAACTCCTTCAGAAGTACAGTATAAGATGTATAGATTTGTCAAGGAGGTTACCTCGGACTTGTCATGCAAGGGAAGGGGGGGAGGGGGCTACAGTCACCCCAACTTGAAGCAATGTAGTGGACCATCCTTTATCCTGATTGGCTGTTGAGTCATGTGACATTTTTCTCCCCTGATGTGAAATTTACTGTAAGTAACTGCTTGGTGTACTCTGATTATGTACGTATTCAAGTCCTAAAATATAATGAACAGAAATTGTGAGATTTAACTGTTACTTCATTAGTAAGTTTTGGGGGATTCCTCTTAACCTTTAGTTTTTAAGTTCTAGCTGGATCTACAGTTTTCTATGTCCTGTTGGCATCTAGTGAGCTAAATGATCTGTGTGTAATGGTATCAGATATGGTATGTCAATCATAGTCAAGGACAATGCTTTCTAATAAAAGAGCTAAACTTACAAAGCAGTTTCCTCATAATGTATTAAATTGCAACAATTTCATCCTTTGCAGCATTTTGCCAGCTTTTGTTGGCTGTAAAGTACTTTCTGTAAATATATGACTTGACTAATGTAGTCAATAACCATAGCTGTATACATCCTATGATAGTGTATTGTTTGTTTAAATCACAGTGAGAGTGTGCTTTTTGATTCCTTGCCGTAGGCAGGCAAGGAATCTATGCGATGGTGATGTCGTGTGTATGTGTGTGTGTGTGTGTGTGTGTGTGTGTGTGTGTGTGTGTGCGTATGTGACGCTTTGGCTTGTAAACACGATATCTCAAGAAGGGTAAGTCCTAGGGATCTCATACTTGGCATGTGGATTGCCCATATTGAGTAGATGATCCCTATTGTTTTTGGTGGACGTCAAAGGTCACTTGGGGTCACGAGAGGTCAAAAGGTCAAAATCTTGTAAACACGATATCTAGAAGCAGTACATGTGACTATGCTCATATTTGGTGTGTGGGTTGGTCATATTGAGTAGATGATCCCTATCGATTTTCTTGGAGGTCAAAGGTCATTTGGGGTCACGAGAGGTCAATAGGTAAATTCCTTAGAAATTGCTTGTAAACACGGTATCTCAAGAAGGGTAAGTGTGACTAATCTCATATTTGGTGGGTGCATTGGCCATATTGAGTAGATGATCCCTATTGTTTTTGGTGTAGATAAAAGGTCATTTGGGGTCACGAGAGGTCAAAAGGTCAAAACTTCGTAAACACGATATCTCGAGAACGGTACATGTGGCTATGCTCATATTTAATGTGTGGATTGGTCATATTGAGTAGATGATCCCTATTGATTTTGGTGGAGGTCAAAGGTCATTTGGGGTCACAAGAGGTCAATAGGTAAATTCCTTAGAAATTGCTTGTAAACACGGTATCTCAAGAAGGGTAAGTGTGACTAATCTCATATTTGGTGTGTGCATTGGCCATGTTGAGTAGATGATCCCTATTGTTTTTGGTGGAGATCAAAGGTCATTTGGGGTCACGAGAGGTCGAAAGGTCAAAACTTCGTAAACACGATATCTCGAGAACGGTACATGTGACTATGCTCATATTTGGTGTGTGGGTTGGTCATATTGAATAGATGATCTCTATTGTTTTTGGTGGAGGTAAAAGGTCATTTGGGGTCACGAGAGGTCAAAAGGTCAAAACTTCGTAAACACGATATCTCGAGAACGGTACATGTGACTATACTCATATTTGGTGTGTAGGTTGGTCATATCGAGTAGATGATCCATGTTGTTTTTGGTGGAGGTCAAAGGTCATTTGGGGTCACCAGAGGTCAAAAGGTCAAAACGTCGTAAACACGATATCTCGAGAATGGTACATGTGACTATGCTCATATTTGGTGTGTGGGTTGGTCATATTGAGTAGATGATCCCTTTTGTTTTTGGTGGAGGTCAAAGTTCATTTGGGGTCACGAGAGGTCAAAAGGTCAGAACTTCATAAACACGATATCTCGAGAACGGTACATGTGACTATGCTCATATTTGGTGTGTGGGTTGGTCATATTGAGTAGATAATCCCTATTGATTTTTGTCGAGATCAAAGGTCATTTGGGGTCAGGAGATGTCAATAGGTAAATTCCTTAAAAATTGCTTTTAAACACGGTATCTCAAGAAGAGTAAGTGTGACTAATCTCATATTCGGTGTGTTCCTTGGCCATATTGAGTAGATGATCCCTACTGTTTTTGGTGGAGATCAAAGGTCATTTGGGGTCAGGAGAGGTCAAAAGGTCAAAACTTCGTAAACACGATATCTCGAGAACGGTGCATGTGGCTATACTCATATTTGGCGAGTGTGTTGGCCATATTGAGTAGATGATCCCTATTGTTTTTGGTGGAGGTCAAAGGTCATTTGGGGTCATGATAGGTCAAAAGGTCAAAACTTCGTAAACACGGTATCTCAAGAACGGTACATGTGACTGTGCTCATATTTAGTGTGTGGATTGGTCATATTGAGTAGATGATCCCTATTGATTTTCTGAAAGGTCAAAGTTCATTTGGAGTCAGCATGTTCAAAGCCTGGCAAGCTTTCCTGCACAGTCTTTCAAGAAATGTCACTTGTAGGGTCCTGTAACTTCTCCTGTAGATGGCACATAGTGAATACATGGTTCCAGAAGTTTTTGGTGGAGGTCAAATGTCAATTGGGTTCTAGCAGACAGGGGATCTCAATGTAGGAAGATTGGATGCCTTGCATGTGTACTTTGTGGGCACATTATGGAGCCCTGTTAATTGAAAAATATTGCCAAGCAATGTCAATGTGAAAAAAGGCCTTACATTTCAGCGGCAAGGAATCACTAAGCCTTTTGGCTTTCTGGTTTAGACAGGTGTTGAGTGAAAATTTTAAAACTAGAAGTGTGTAAGTAGTATGGTACTGCAAACTAGCACTGATACAGTATACAAAGGGCATCTCATTCTAGAAATTTCAAAATCTCCCAGTTTTAAGGCATCAATCCTCTCTCCACAAACAGTTCCAATTCTCCTAATACATAAGTCCCTCCGGCCCTCCCACAACTGCCTAAAATTCTGATCCAAGATTCACAGTCTCAGTGTAATTGCTTCTGGGTGACTAACTATACAAGAACATCATGTGTTATTAAAACACTGTCACTATAGGACATGACATGTTATGTTAGCTTTGGTGTTCAACATGTCTTTTTTGCACTGCTTTTAATCAAAGTACTGTGCATATTGAGAATTTCTATAGACTAACTACAAAAATTGTAGTATGGGGTGAGAAAATTAGGCCTTAAGTCACTTGCAACACCTCCCACAGCCTAGCTATTTCCATGTCCTGAACACCCTGATTTTATTGCTCAAGGCTGGTACTAAGCTACTACTAATGCAAGATCCTTATGTTATTAAAATAAAAACATGTCACATTATAGCACTTACAGTTGTCACTTAGCTTAAGGGACCAATTCTCTCACCCCAAACAGTACCAATTCTCCTAACCTTTTTACTTAAGCCCCTCCCACAATCGTCTGAAATTCATCTTCATTCAGACAAAATCTCAGTTTATTGCTTCAGAATGAGAATAGAAAAAGGTCAATGGGTTTAATTCAAAACACTCTCAGTATAGTTGATGCTGTGTAATATAAGCTTTGGTAGTCTGCATTGTTTGAATTAATTGCCAATCAAAGATCTGAGCCAATAGAGAATTTTGGTAAGCCCCTTTTGAAACTGTACTTTGGGGTGAGACAATTGGCCCTTAAAAAGGAAAAATGTTACTGATGTTCAGTACCTCGTTTCGTCCCAGGTATTGAAAGTCACAGTATTCAGAATGTCATTATAAGAAGGTAGACACTTGCATAGGCATACAGACGGGAACAGGTTGGGGAAGGGGACATGAAATTCACAGCCTGAAAGATATAATCCTGCCAAAAAACTATCTTGACGGAACACCACCATTTGTTTGACATGGAAATTGAAAATTTTGAAAAATCTCGACCCTTAAGACAGCCAGAAGTGATCCACAGACTTGAATACCTGTGCAGAGTTGAAGCAGTTGTTGTTTTGAGCTGTCTTTTAACAATGAAATGTTTAAATCCATTAAAAAAAATTTAAAAAAATCAAAATGATAAGAAATTTGCCTAAAAAACTGCCAGGTTTTTTTGGTGTGCATAAGGAACATTTAGAGTCAAGGAATATAAGGGGAAGGGTGTCTTCAAGCAAATATGACACATCACAGGCCTGTTGAAGTTAGAACAAGGCCTTGTTATAAATGAAAAAGTTCCATTTTTTTTTTTAAAGGGGACCCTCCCATTTGGACCCCCCCCCCCCTGCCTAAAGCTGCCCCTGGCATCATGTTGTTGACACATTTACTAGTTCTAACTGTTTATAGTTAAATCACAAAGGAACTGAAAAACCCTTAGATCTGTTTTCATTTTCCTCATATGATATAGGTCAAACTCTAAAAGTACAGACTTGAAACAAGCATAAAGTTCCTGTCAGGTATATTACTGTTCAATAGATCTGTCCAGAACTGGAATATTCTGGGTCCTGGCTGGCCGAGTAATTCTGGCTAGATCCTATTTCTGGTGCAGCTAGCCCTTGTTAAAAGCTTTGTTTAAAGCCTGTGACCTGTCTGTTCAAGTTCCACAATGCATGTTGTGTATTGAACAGGTTTCTGCAGAACAAACTGACAAAAGGAATGGCAGTTATTCTTGTTAATCTATTTGTACAGTACAATAGTCCTTAGAAATGCTACTGTGTGTATTGCTGCATTAATAAGAGAGAGCTAAACCTCAAACTGAAGTTTATAGACACCTATACCTACAAAATTCACTTCAGAATTATTAAGCCTATTCATCTCCCTTCATTAAGCCCCTGGCAAGCTTCTAATAGCACAGTGACCTCTGTGACCAATCTTTAAAGTGAGAAGTCTTCAGTTAGGAAAAGAGTAGGCCCTTTCCAACAGAGTCTGAAGGTATCCTCAATGGTCTGTGATTTTTTTTGTCTTTTTTAGTAGTTTGTAGGGAAAATAGATTTTTAGATACTCTTTTAAAGTGATTCAGCCTAAGAGAGCTAGAGTATAGTATACAGGTGTTTAGTGCAGACATCAGTTGGTTTACAAAACTCTGTTGGGGGAGGGGGGCTAAACCCTTTTGCTATGGAAGGGGTCCATCCTGCCATTCTGAGCTATGTGTTATATTATGTATACATACGTACGTTCGGGTTCCATGAAATAATTTTTTTATATCAATACGTAACATGTCGGCCTACTGAGATTGTCTGTATGCAGTGAAATCCTCTTCAGCAAGGCCAAGTTTGATAGTTTAACATTTTAATCACAATATCTTGCATAGCATACCATTGTACAATTATTGATGCAGTCAGAATTTTAACTTGATAATCTCCTTCAATTGTCTGAAATTCATCCTCATCCTGACATAATTTCAGTTTATTGCTTTAGGGTGAGTATACTAGAAAAGCTTAATGTGTATCAAAACACTCTCAGTACAGTTCTTGCTGTATAATATAAGCTTTGGTAGACTGCATTGTTTGAATTAGCTTTCAATCAAAGAGCTGAGCCAGTAAGAATTTTGGTTAACCCCTATAAGAGCTTTGGTTTGGATTGAGAGGATAATTGGCCCTTTAAAATGTGTATTTTTTTAAGTGCTCTCAAGGGGGTCATATAAGTTGCCTATATCATGAAACCAGTTTAAACTTGTGGTTGAATATTAAAACAAAATCCAGTGAAGCCAGTTGTGTTTGCATACTCCATTGAACCAAGAAATTTCAGGAAGACAAAATCAAATACCTGAATGTGATTCTTATCTAAAAGTACATCATTTTGATAGTATGAGTGTTAAAATTTTGCTCAGGGGTCAATTTCAACAAAAGTTGACCTGTGTTTGATTCCTAGCCAACAATCATTTCTTTAAAATTATATGACATACAGCTCAGTGGTCTATTGTACAGCATAGGGGACTAGACAGTTTGTTGAATGACAGACATGCATGCATGCTATGCATTATACAGTAAACTGGGCCAACATATGGAATACCGAAAGTAATCTGTATGTTGTGTGACACTTACTTCCTGTGATTGTTAATGCTGCACAATGTTTTGGCATGGCTGCCCTATGTGCCAGGGTGTCAACTAACACATCACTCGATCATTTGCAAGGCAACGATGTCAAGAGTATTCAGCCATTGCTCAGAGAAAATTGCTCAGAACGAATTCTCCCAGACCTTCCTCTTACCCCCAGGTGTAATGTCCTGCCAGAATTGGGGAGGGGGATTGCCTGAACCGGTTATTAAATGGCCCATCAATATCCAGGTACATCTTTTAATATAAATGGCACAGGATTGAGATTTATTTGTGAATGGTTTTGATGGGCTATAGTTTTTAAAGGAATAATTATTTAAACCTGTTTCTATTTATTTTCTGTAATGTTACCATAGTAACAGATGATAATTTGTCTTTTTTTTCCTCCATTTTTTCATGAGGTTTTATCATATAATATTTTCAAGGAACAAACTTTATCAGCACTATATACAGTAATTACAATAATGGTCCATTTTACTAATTCCTGGGCATAATACAACATAATGAAAATCTTTCTTAGCTATAAAAAAGCCTTTGCCGTACCATTAAAGGTAATACTAAAGATTTTATATTGTGAGGTTGACAACCATACAACTTAACCGCAAACCCGTTGTTCAAAACCTTCTTACTTAAGCCCCTTCCATTGACCAAAATTTATCTTCATCCCAACACAATCATTAAGTTGCTTCAGAGTGAGTGAGTATAAGAAAGCTCATTATGTATAATCACAACACTCTCAGCACAGTTCATGCTGTGCAATATAAGCTTTGGCACTCTGCAATGTTTGAATTAGCAGGCAGTCAAAAAGTTGGGCCAATTGAGAGTTTCTGTAACCTTTTACAAGAAGTGTAGTTTGGGGTGAGAGGATTGGCCCTTCAACTACGAAAATAGATTGTGGCATTTACCAAAGGCATTATATAATTGCTCAAAAGTAGCCTTGTACTTCTTCATTTTGAAAATTCGATTATTATTTAACCTTTCTATTTTAAGAGTAGCTTTCAACTTGTCAAAAAAAAATGGATACCGTCGGTTTACAATCATTTCTCTTTGAATCAAATAAAAAATATTTCATATGCAAAATTAAAAAATGGTATGGGTGACTAACCCTCTTTCCAAAGCCTAACAAAAAATCTTTTTTTCGAAAAGAAAAATTGCTTACTTAAAAAAACTCGTTCTACATCCAAAATAAAAGCCGAAGTAATACTACAATCCCAAAACGAGTGCCCAAGGTTCTCTTCTTCAGTGCTGCAAAATGAACAAAGGTTAGAATCTAATTTCCCCATCAATAACAAAAGCTTATTTGTAGGGATAATACGGTGGAGGAACTTAAAGGGCAGGAGCAGTCATCCCAAATTGAAGAAGTATAGTAGACTGTCCAGTTTCATGATTGGCTGTTGGGAGTCATGTGACAATGTCTTTCCTCTTCAAATGTGAAATTTACCAGAAATAACTGCTTGGTTTACCTTGAATATGCAATAGTAAAGTCATAAAATGTAATGAAAGATACTTTGAAGAGAAATAAGATGAAAATAAGTGGTATTAAGCTTTTTCTTCAAAATAAGTTTGGGGTGACTGCTCTTTACCTTTAAACTGAAAATACTGCATTTTGGAGTCAGAGGTTGTACAGAATGGCATGTTAAAAATTTGAGCCCAATCTTCATCCCTGACATCATTAAAAGTAGAATTCCATTTCTCCAAGCAGGCAGGTTTAGCACTGTTATGATGGACATGAAGGATGGTAAGCAAACTTAGATGCAGAGCTAGCTTTAAGTAAATTGTTAACAATTTGTCTAAATTATTCACGTACATTCAAAGTTATGATTTGAAAATGTACTATAAATGTATTAAAATGTATTATGATCTAAAAATGTACGGTATTATTACACCAAAATATGATATAGAAAAGTGTTGCACAGGACTTAACATTTTCGCCTAAGTTGTTGCTGTATTCCCCAATTTGTCTTTTAATTGGAGGGTAGATCTTAAAATTAACACATACTCTACCCTTCATGGATATGCTCAATAGCTAAATTGCAAAATATGCTTTCACAGTTCATTTAACGTTTGTTACTCTGGGTGTCTTCAGGCATTACATACATTAAATGGTGTATATTATCATCATATTAAAAATGCTATCAACTGACTGTTGAAGCATTCCGCTGGCCATGAAACAACCTGAAGGTAGGATAGCTTGCTATAGAAAGTGGCATACTTGTAGCTCAAGGATTTCATCACCAGTGATCATTTGGCAGTAGCTACTGTATATGGACTGTCGAATGGTATTCATAGGTGAGGTAAGTAGGGTTAATTGGTTCACAAAACGAAGGTGCAGTAGGTTTTGGGTAGCTTTGGGTAGCTTTACAGTATGTAGCCAGATCATGACCCACTTTGTATGATAGTAAACTACTGTACAGGGATGGTACATTATTTTTGGAACCAAGGCCAAAGATAGGCCCTAGGGTCCATTTTGTAAAATATTGCAATATAGTTAAGTTTTTGGTAGTTAATTATGTTTAAAGAGTTGGTGGCCTGATGAAGTGATACTTTGTTAGTGATCTGTTTATAGTAGCCTGGAAGTTTTTTCCCATTTGGACCATACTGTAAGATTCAGTTTCAAATTTCCTTGTGCAATGTCGATCGTTTGTCTTGATGATACTCAGGCACTGCAGTGGTTCCTTTCCTTTGGGGTGTTGAAAAATTTTAGGTCCAAGGTCCAACATGTGTCCTAGGGTACTTAGGTATTGTGAAATATTGCAAAATGGTCCTTTTGTCCAGGTTATTAATGCAAGCAGATTTGACAGTATGTCATATTGATGTTTTGTCTGATGTTCAGATTTGATCCAAGGTCCCAAGTGGGCCTCAATGTTTCCTTTCACATGAGTCTGCAAATTCAGCTACAGACTCATTACTCATGCACACACACACATTTTAATAATCATTGATTATGCATCCTAGCATTTACAGGACTAAGGTCAAATAACTCTGGACCATATTGCTTTCTCCTTTGAGTTTTTTAACCTAAAATTTATAAACTAGGGGCCATTACAGTATCTATGATTACTAAATTATAATTATCTGATACTTCTTATTGCAGCTTTTATCCACTTTTTGGCTTTCTGAAGACATATGCTGAAGATAGCTCATTGAACATTTCTCTTGACTTCGTAAAAGCTGCCTTTAGAAAGGCAAGAGCAGTCACGTCAAGTTGATGTAGGGTAGGTGACTGTACTTATTCATGATTGGCTGTTGAGAGTCATGTGACAACAATTTTTCTCTTCAAATGTGAAATTTCTGCTGGGAAAAGCCCCTTTATAGCAACCTTTCAAATTTGGTACCTGCTATAGCAGGCACATGGCAGGAAAGATGGATTTAGTCAATTTCAATGGACTATTGTGTGTGTGCATTACAGAGGCATTGTGATTGTATTCTTCTATGACACTGAACACAAAAGCAATGATAACTCTCAGGATTTATCTTCTTTTTTCTGCTTGGGTACTTCAAGTTTTTCAAATGAGCTGAGGGGAGTTTCCTTCCATGTTTCTAGAAATCACTGCTTAGTTCACCTTGAATATGCAACATTGAAGTTATAAAATACAATAAAAGATACTTTGAAAAGAAATAATAAAATAAAATTGAAATTTAGCTGTTACTTCAAAGTAAGTATGGGGGGGGGGGGCTGCTCTTGACCTTTAAGGCACTCATATGGAATTTGTTATCATATTTTAATTGAGGTCATTTAAATGCAAATGACAATTTTGTTAGTAGAAACAGCTTAGGGAGTAAGAACCCTTAGTTGAAGGCATGAACATCTGTACCATTGGTGCTCTACTCTGAAGCTACAGCATGTTTAGACAGTATAGCATTTGCCCAGTGACTGAAAGAAATTGGGCATTTATGGCATCATTTCAATTAATGTGTTGGAACCACAACACATCTATTCTCCAACAGGGTCTCCCTTAACTATCATTGTATCCAAAGATACCAGATATTTGTAATGTATATTAAAGTGTACCCTTCAGTACTGATCAATATAACTTCACATACAGTACTACTGTTTGAAATTGCTGTGGATCGTATAATTCGAAAGGACACATGCATACATTTCATGATATATCATGCCACATATGCAGTAGATGGTGATCAATAATTGTTTCAAGGTTGTCATATGTAGCTAGTAGGTCAAAAAGAATGGGCATGTACTAAAGTATGTGAAATTCTTCACTTGTAGATCGATGTTGCACTTGTTTTCAGTTAAAAGGTCAGATTTTTACACCATCTGTTTCATGCAGGGAAATTCATACAGCAGGTTTTTTTTTTTTTTTTTTTGTTCATTTTTCATGGTTGACATTTTTTCATAATTCAATTAGCTATGACAGTAAGAGTATTTGAATGTAGAGAAATGGCTGCACAAAATAACAAAAAAATGCTTAAACCATATGCCTCGCTTAGTGCAAATTATTAATATTTACTGTGCCACAGAAACTGCACACGGTATGTTCCGAAATGCAGTACTGTATGTGCATTTCGTTTTCGTGTAAGCAGGTGTAGGTAGCTGTAACATGTTGATGATGGAATTACTGCCTAGTTCATAGAAAGTAATTTCATGGCAGACCTTCCCACTTTCAGATGGCAATAATGTCTCTATCAACTACAGGTTGAATACTCACCAAGTAGGACTCTTCCTGACATTTAGTATCTAATGCAGGAGAAAATTCCAGTTGAAACCTGTTGCACACGTTCAAACAGGTCCAACAGATACAGTAAGTGGAAACAAAATCAACAGGTTTGAACAGGATTTTAACAAGTACCAGCAGGAACCTGTTAGCTTTTTAGGTGTCTGTTGATGCCTGTTGACTTTCATCACTCCAATAGGTAGTTGGAACATTGACCGTTCATACTTGCTCAAACCTGTCTGGATTTCAACAGGTCTCAAAAGGAATTTTCTCCTGGGAGGTGAATATTAGAAAGTTTAGTAGTTTACTCACTTGCCGAGGAACAGTTTCAACCCTTCATCATTTCAGAATGAATGACAGGTCCTTCCTGACTATTGTTTATTGCAAAAGTACTGCTTAACTACATCATGTAAATGTGTACTCTTTCCAACAAAAGCAGGATTGTCAGTCCTTTCACTGTAGATTTGGCTCATCAGTCCCTTCTGAGTCATTTTATAGTAGGACTTGCAACGGGCTTCAGCACTGTGCCTAAAGTAGGCTAGTTACTGTAGATGGAGTTTTAAGGCACAGTTTCTAACGGTTACATCTGTATGTTCCGACACATCTTTGTTCCAACGTCTCTATGTTCCGACAAAACGGTGCCAAAGGAATACTTTTTTTGGTGCCAAAGTACATTTTTATTGGCGCCAAAGTACATTTTTATTGGTGCCAAAGTACATTATTATCGGCGCAAAAGTACATTATTGTCAGAACATAGAGATGTCAGAACAAAGAGATGTCAGAACATAGGGATGTCCCTGTTTCTAACCAATTGATTATAGTTGGGCTGACCATGGCCTTTTTCCCAGTTGTGGCTCACTTGCTTGTTTTCCCTAATATATCAGTAGCTTCGTTGGTAGGATCATGCTTAACTCTATAAGTGTTCGAGTAAATCTTACTTTAATAATTTTCATAGTTGTCCAGTCTAGGACAACTAAAATTCCAATCGGACAACTAAAAGTTATACATTGGTGTCCAATGGATAGTTATTTGTTTTTACTAGGAATTATTGAAGCAGCTTGCTTTTATACTATTCCTAACTAAGGCCTTGAATTTTTAGGTGTGTGAGTGCAATTGTACATCATCACTCACCTCAAATCACTGTGAGGAGTGTGATTTTTTTGGCATGCATAGATAAAGATGCGAACCCATACAAATCTCCTCAAGTTTTATAAAACAGCGTGCACCTACTACACTGCTTATTTTCCTGAGGAGTGCAATTTTTAGCACATGCACCTGGAAAGTCTAAAACTCAAGGCCTGCTGACTTATGCTGTACTTCTTATTGGTCATTTCCTTCAGCTTTTGTCATCATATCTCTTACTTCAGCATTGAAAAAAGATCCTGACTCTCAACATTACATTCATGTTTTTGTTCTACAATTACACAAATAATAGACCCTTGAAATAATGACCCTTATTCTCTATTCAAAATAACCAACATTCAGAATAGAGAACCTTCGGAATAAGGACCCTTATTCTCCATTTGGAATAAAAACCCTTATTCTCTATTCTGAATAAGGACCCTTCGGAGTAACCACCCATCGGTTAACAATCCTCATTCTCTATTCGTAATATCGAACTTTCGGAATTACAAACAACAATCCTAGCACATTCTGAACTCAAGCAATGAAACAACTCAACAGACACTTCACACACCGCTTTGTAGTTGTGCAAAATGCCAAAAAATGTTTTGGAAATTTGAAACCAGATTTCTTTGCTGCCAGCTACAATTGTGAACAGGTTGCCCAAAGGGACAACGTCAAAAATTTTCTGTAAATCTAGGCCTTGAGTTGCTAAGGTGCAATATTCACAACAGCTGTGCATGCATCATGCATGACACAATGTGTCTGTAATTTTCAGGAAAAATAAAATGGGTGGCATTCCATCAAATTTCTTGAAATGAATTTTATACAAATTTAATGCCTCTATCATATTTTTCACATTCAACTGCAGTTTTTGAATGTCATTAACAAGAGATTGTGCTATAATTTACATTCTGTACAGGACTTTCTGATTCCCCATTTTCAATAGGAAGAAGATATCTCTTTAGATGTTTATTTTTTTTTCTTTTGTTTGCTTTCAGGAAGGTAGTACTGTAAACAACAAGACAAGACAGTTTCAACATTCTATTGTTGACCCGGTGAATCAGAACTCCATGAATAAGGCACAGCATTGCAGCAGAACAGCTTGGAAAGATTGACCCCCACCCAACTGGGTTAATGCTGGAATAGGAAACATTTTCAACATAGGAAGTAATTATGTCCAAGTATGATCTTGCTACAATTGGATGTGTTACTTCCAGGAGGTTTGCTATTGGATTAGCTCACAGAAACAATCTTGTTGGATAAGCATGAAAAATGAGGCTGGTGTTGCAATATACAAGGATATTATGCAAAGATGGATATTACAGAACCAAGTTATACTGCAAAATTTTGGGATTTCTTGGATATTTTGGTGGAGATAAACATCATTTGTGAAGTCTGCCAGTCCTTTAAGTGTGGATTCATCTTCCTGTAAAGAACATAAATTTTGATTGAAATATTTTGAAGAGAGAATGTGTGTTATCAGATCACAAGGGAGACTGATATTGTTTGCAACACAGTTGAGTGGATAGTTCCCTCAAGATGGTAGGGACAATTGATGATCCAAATCGACCTTCAGACAGCTATCTATTTAGTTTACGTTACCTCTTTTTGGTGAATTTAATGACATGCGGGGTGGAGTTATGTTCTTCAGCAGCATTTGGGTACCTTCCGCCTCTTCTCCTAGAGGCAGGGGTGTCAGAAACCAACATGAGTATTATCATTTCCATTGGACCAATGATAGCTTTCTTCCTATTACCCCTAATGGGAACCATGAGTGATAACTGCACCAGTCAGTATGGCAGGCGGAGACCATTCCTCTTGACAGCTGGGGTTGTTTGTTTCGTTTCTATGGTAATGCTGGCCTTTCAGGTGCAATCAGATTCCTTGATAACATACATAATTTCTCAGAAAAGAGCAAATTTCATCCTACTTTCTATAGCTATTGTGGCCTTTGACCTCTCTACCCAATTGTGTTTCACTCCTCTGGAGTCACTTCTATCAGACCCCTGCCGGTCGGATCAACATCATAATAAATCCTTTTCTGTTTTCACGTTCCTGCTAAGCATCGGGGCTTGTGTTGGATATTTACTCCTCTCAATCGACTGGAGTAATACTATACTCGCATCCATTGTCGGAGGCCAGAGGGAGTGCATATTTGTTGTCCTCTGCGCTATTTTTACAATTTCTTCAGGTGTAACCCTCGTGGTGGCATATGACCCGCCACTCAGAAGCCAGTCTTCTTTGATTAGTACTCATTCTAAAAACATTAAATACAACAATGCCATGAACAGTAATATTTCTCCCCCTGTTTCGAATGGCACAGTTCACCATTCTTCTAGCGATCCTGCTGTCTTCATTCCGTCCCACTCCACAGTAGTTCCAACGCCAGTCTTGCCTAAAGCCGTTATCTTTCGTCGAATTGTCAACTTACCTGTAACTTACTTTAAGTGCCTCTGTCCACAGAAGTGTAAAGTTTATTTTGAATGGATAGTTTCTACTACAAACGATACCATAGTTAGTTTAAGGACCATGCCTCGGGCCTTGCGGAAACTTTGGCTGGCCAGTTTATTGTCCAATACCGCTGTCCTGGGGTTTCGGCTATACTTCACAGACTATGTCGGAGAAGCTCTATACAAAGGAAATCCAGAGGCAGATGAAGGTTCAGTGGAAAGAAGTCTGTATGATTTAGGTAAGTTTTAAGGGATGGAAATAGAGAGGTACCTAGATGGCTGGGTATGACACTTGGGGCTTGTAAGATGCACCCCTAGACCCCCTACCAAGGTTGGTCAATGTTCATCAAGAGTGTGAAATATTTTTGTACACTGAGCCACCCTTTTGTCACACATTTGACCCAGGGTAAGGCAGGCTTTAACTCATGTTTGTTGTTAAATATGACACATTAATGTTGCACATAATGGTTTCATGTTGATGAAATATTTGGAGAGCTTTGACACACCCCTGTATTGCAACTTGCAGACAAACATGATGCTCATTTCATTATTCATCCATGCCCTGCCCAGGGGTCAGAGCTGCCCGGCCCTGCCCAAGGGTCAGAACTGCCCGGCCCTGCCCAAGGGTCAGAACTGCGTGATGAAGCATTGGGGGGAAACCAAGGGCAAATAGCCTAGAGTTTTGGTTCTACTTTACAAAAACATTTTGCTGTTGATTTGTCACACTATGGCCTCCATCCTCTATCTAGTCCAGACCTGTCACAGGCTTGCACTGTATATAGACAAATCAGAGGAGTGCTTGTGGACAGTGACTAGTTAGCCATTGGTGGGGTTCATTAGCCTTAAATCATCTTCATTTATTGGTTTCGATGAAAAGAGAAACCTATGCACTCATGATGGCGTGCGTGTGTATGTATGTGTGTATGTGCGTGTGTGTGAGCTTGTAAACTATACCTTGCCGGGTACAGGCCGCTCACAAGAGCTGAAGTCTCGCACGTCTTTCCTTGCTCACGCGGAGCTCGTAACTGGCGTACTGTAGCTACCCAAAAATTCGGACACTGCAATGAGCTCTGTCACCTGATATGCAAGAGCCTGCCCTCGCTCGCAGCATTCATGTGCCGCGTGACAGAAACGGCTAAAGGGGAATTCCGACCATTTCCTTACTGGGAACAGTTCTGTGTACCCTGTAAGGCATTGAATACGGGTATGGCCTGTGTGTATGTGTTTGTGTGTATGTGTGTGTTTGTGACACTTTGCTTGTTTACACGATATCTTGAGAAGGGAAGATCTGACAAGTCTCAAACTTGGTACATAGATACCCCATACTGAGAGGAAGAACCTTATTGATTTTGGTGGAGGTCATCTTGGGTCACGTGAGGTCAAACCCCAAAATCCTTGTTTACACGATATCTCAAGATAGGAAACTTGGATTAATTTCAAACTTGATATGTTGATGCTTTATGATGTAAGGAAGAACCCTATTGATTTTGTTGGAGGTCAAAGGTCATTTGGGGTCACATGAGGTCAAACCCCCAAATCCTTGTTTACACGATATCTCAAGATAGGAAAAGTGGATTAATTTAAGTGTGTTATGATGTAAGCAAGAACCCTTTTAATTTTGTTGGCAATCAGAGGTCATTTGGGGTCAGATGGGGTCAAAACCCGAAATCCTTTTTTACACAATATCTCAGGGTGGGAAACTTGGACTCATTTCAAACTTGATTTGTTGATGTGTTATGAGGTGAGGAAGAACCCTATCTATTTTGGTGAAGGTCAAATGTCATTTGGGGTCACATTTTGTCAAACCCCGAAATCCTTGTTTACATGATATCTCAAGGTAAGAAACTTGGATTGATTTCAAACTTGATATGTTGATGCATTATAATGAAAGGAAGAACCCTATTGATTTTGGTAGAGGTCAAAGGTCATTTGGGGTCACATGGGGTTCAAATTCAGGAAACCTTGTTAAATGATATTTCAAGGTAGGAAGTTTGGATTGTTTTCAAACTTGGTTTGTTGATGAATTATGATCGGAGGGTGGACCCTTTTTTGGTTCCTTGCGTTAGCAAAAGGAACCTATGTAGTCAGGTTGATGTGTGTGTGTGTCTGTGAGGCTAACTTGGGTACGCTGTATCTCAACAAGGGAAAGTTGGATTAAATTGAAACTTGGTATATAGAAGTGCCATAGTTTGAAGGTGTGCCCTATCGTTTTTGGTGGAGGTCAAAGGTCATTTGGGGTCACCAGAGGTCAAAAACTAAAAACCTTCTCAACATGATATTTCAAGGTAGGAAACTTGGATAGATGTCATACTTGGTGTGTGGGTGTGTTAACATGTGTAAGGATGAAATCTGATATGTTTGGTGAAGTTCAAGGGGTCATCTGGGGTCACCAGGGGTCAAACACTGAAAAATGTTTTAACACAGTATTTTAAGGTAAAAAGGACAGATTTCAAATCAATCTGTGTTTGGTTAAGGTCAAAGGTCATCAAGGTCACTGAAGGTCATCCACTAGAAATGTTATTTAGAAAATGTTGTAAGGTAGATAAAGATAGGTTCAATAGATTTTTTTATCTTACCTGGTTTTGCATGCTTACACACCCAAACACCTTAGAAATTTGGCCTTTACATTCGTTCAGTAATGATTACTTCGGGTTGTACTTAGATTTTGGATCATTCAAAGTTGTAAGAGGGCAATAACTGAAATCTGTAGATTTCAATGAGTACAGGTCACACTGCATTAAACTGGTCTCTCTGCCAGTGGAAGCAATGCATCGATTATACAGTATGTCTCTTTAATACTGCTGTGCTCTGTGGGGTAACCTAATCCTCATTCTATTATCACACCCCATTAATCACTTGCTTTCTGCTTAACTGCTGAATTAACCCTGTTTTCTGTGTAGAGATAGCAAACAGGACAAATGGTAGATTGCTTTAAAGTAATAGCAAGTTTTATTTAGAGCAGGTAAAAATAACTTATGAGAGAAGTACAAGGGGTGTTTTTCTCTCTTTAACCACATTGTGTATTGCTTATTGGTGAAAATATCAAGTTTGATTACAAGCATAAATACATATGGAAATGAGGAAATGTTTTTGAAGGACCACCAAGCATTATACAAGTTGAATGTAAGTAAGGCCACAAAAATTTAATCATTGATATCATGTAATGTAAGTACTAAAATGCCCCTTGTGAAGATGTTACAAAATTGAGTATGAGCTTTTACTTTGCTCTATTTTGAAAACTGGCTTTACACTACAGTAGTTCTCATAATATCCAGCAAGGAACCACAGTGCCCATTGGGCTCTTGTATTTTGGTTGAGGTCAGAGTTCACATGGGATTATCCAAGGTCAAAATTTGAAAACCAAATTTTACTTTGTATTTCAAGGTAGAAAACTGGGATAGAGTTCAAAGTTATATGTGGATGTGGTATGGTAGGAAGATGGCATCTGCAGTCCTTGGTGAAGTATGACAGCCATTTGGGGTCACCAAAGGTCAAACTTTTAAAACCTTGTCAAGGGGATATCTCAAGGTTGGAAACTTGGATGGATTTCATAATTAGTATTTGAATGTGTTATGGTGAGTTGAAAGTACTGTACAGTACCTGTTGTTTTTGGTGGAGGTCAGTGGTCATCTGGTATCACCTGGCATTAAACTCTGAAAACCTTGTTTGCAGAATATCTTAAGGCACTGTATGAAATTTGGCTTTTTGAATATAGAAGTGTTTTAGTTAAAAGAAAAACCAGTTACTTACTGGTGGAGTCAAATGTCACTTTGGGTCACCAGGTGTTACAAGAATATAGCATTTTATTGAAAAGAACATGTATGTATCATCGAAACCTCAATGCATTTTTGCATTCTGGTTCATGTCTAAATGTAATTTAAAACCTTCACATACAATTAAATCAAGGGAATCAAGAGGCAGTTTAGTGTAAAACCATCTACAGGGTATGGTACAGTACAGGTAAGCAAAGTAACTGAAAGATTTAAAGATGATAGACCACAGTTATGGCTGATTAAAATCAGACCATCACTTGACATATGTGTTTGATAGGTGTCCTTCGTTTGTTTTGTACCATGTTGTTGAAAAACCATGGAAAAAAGAATGCATGGCTAGGTGCTTTATATATACCTCACACAGTGAAATGAAGCTAAATGTGCCATGACCTTTGATGCAGTAATGCGTGTAAGTAAACTAATTAGTGTGCTGTGTCCAGATGTTGAAGAGCAATTTAATGGAAATTACAGGCCTTAAAGCCACTGCATAAAGCCAAGTGCACTATATAAATGGGTCATAAAATGTCCAACACTGAAATTATTATCTTTAAAACAGACCACCAGTATTAATTTGTTTATTAACCTGTGTACTCTTCACAATGCAGTGTGTTACCTGAGCAGTCTATACATACTGTATATTGGGCTGTGTGCATTGTAACATGCATTGGTAGCTTAATCATTGCCAAAGCTAGGAGGGGGGTCAGGTGGGGGAGGGTTGAAGGCTGTTCCACCCATGTTACAGTATTCTGGAAAAAATAGTTTCGTAATGGAACAATAAACCTGACTTCAATGATGCTTTGTTACACATGATGTCATGGTGTGCTTGAAGTAAATATTACATCTTTCAAAGGGGAGATAACACCTTCCTTCCCCATATACCCTTTCCCATGGCCAGGAATCAGTGGCAATGCTATGGTGGAGCAAGAGGGGTATTTTCCCCTCAATTTTGGTCTTTCCCGCCCCCTTTCCTCTCCCTAACTTAGGTCATAAGTTGGGTTAATTACCTGAAAAAAGTTAAAAATATAGTTTCCAGAGACTTAAATTTTCATCCAGTATGTTAAAATCTCTGACCTTCAGGGGGCTTCACCCCTTGGGCCCCCACCTCCAGAACTGGGTGCTTTGGGCTCAGCTTCATGCTGCCCCTAGAAAATTTTTGCCCCCCCCCCCCCCAAAAAAAAAATAACCTTTTTCCTTAGTTTGCGGACCCCATTTTGACATTCTGGTACAGCCACCATGCAGCCACTTCCAGTAATTTAGAGTTTGCACAGATCCTGGAAATTCTTGAAAGTCAGAGAAAATTGAAATTTGGATTTTCAGACTTGGAAAGTTGGAGAAAATGAATGCAGTAGTTTTTCAAAAGGTTACAGAAAAAATGGGGAAATTTTAGGAAGTGGACTTATAATTATTGTACCAATTTTTCAATGATCACATACTGTGCATGATGTTGTGGTAAAAAGATGTGAATAAGAATGCAAGAGCTGACTGTTTTCAAAGGTCCTGGAAATTTTTAGTTAGGGTCCTTCAAAGTCATGGAAAAGTTGTGGTATTTTGTTGTTTTGAACTTGAAGGAACCCTGTCAACATGCCCTGCAGTTGGCCACCTCAAAGCAAAAACTTTGGCTTTGCCAGGGAACTTCATGAAGTAGCATTTCCCACTACTACAAGTTATTGCTGCATGTTACTTCTTTCAAAGTTTGAACTCCCTATAAACAGTATTCTATCTGCCTTGCAAAGGTCCCAAGTTACCCAGAGCCAAACTCGTACTAATTAGAGGTAATGCGGGGGGGGGGGGGGGGGCAGGAGGGGGAGGACAGAACAGCTTATAGGAGAAATAATTTCAGTGGGCCAAGATGTGTCAAGATATTCTGAGGCACTGTATTAAGACGTTTTTTATCTGATTTTTAAGGGGGGGGGGGGGAGTAGCAGAAATATTTGTGTAGAGGGTTGCACCTTTCCTCAGAAGCACTGTAAGCACTTTGTAAGCCATGGAAAACATTCACAAGTTCTTATTCTCTTATTCATCAACAGGAATCAGGATGGGAAGTTGGGGACTGTTTCTTCACAGTGTTGTATCAGCAATTGCATCTCTTTTCCTTGAAAGAATGATTAGTGGTTTTGGTGAACGGATAGTCTTCACCTTTGGTATGGTTCTGTTCACTGTTTTGACTGGGATGATGCTGTATGTGAACAGCATCTTCTTTACCATCCTCCTGGCAGCTGGTACAGGTCTTGGGACAGCACTCACTTCTACACTTCCCTACACCTTATTGAGTTGTTATCACGAAAACAGCGCTGTAAGTTTAACCAGGGTAATTTACGTTCTAAGATTCCCATGTCAAAATTGTAGGCTGCAGCTAAGGGCCTCCTTAGCTGGTCTGCAGTTGCTTGAGTCACATTGTTGTCATGCTCATCACAATGTCCTAACGTTAAACACTTCTTCTATAGATCTGCTAAATGTTTTTCATGTAGATAATTATCCATGATACATTTGCTGTTCAATTTTAAGACATCATGTATCAGTTAGCTGTGATACTGTGCCTGCAGCCAAGTACAGTACAGTATATCCATAATGTTCTAAAATTACACAGAGATACAGTGTCTTTTATTGGTTAAATGGAATGCACACAGGCAATTTGCAGTATGTAGATAGATGCTGTACATCATCATTTTTCAGATGTAATAAACACAGCCAAATATTTCCATGATGTTCTAACATCAGATATAAAATCATTCACCTGGCTGTGATTTATATGACTCAGTAGACAAGTGTCCTTGTCATTGTAGTAGTGACCATTTAACATCAATCTACATCACCCCCAAAATGAGGGGCCCCTTGGAGCTCTCCCTTTGTCCACCCCCATCTTGCTGATAACTTGCTAAAGGATTACAGCAGGTTTGTAGGGTTACATAATGTAAATAAGAGGTACGGATTGGGGCTTATAGATCCCCAAACCAGGGAGTGTTGTGGAATGTCCCATTCTGACACCCTGAGTATCTCCTTATCTCCCACCCCCCATAAACAAAAAATTGGCCTGAGGTTATTCCAACAAACAACTTTGCCTTCTGGGTAACTCCAAATTTTGGCACGAGAAAAGTTGCCTAAAAAGTAAATTTTGCATACTTGTCAGTTCTCACGGAGTCTCACATTTACAAGTATTCCCTCACTTAAAAAAAAACCCAGTTATCACACGTCGAAAATAAATTTGACACAATGCCAGGTAAATTTCAACTTTAGACCAAGGATAGTGCTTCCCTTGCTGTTTAAGGTATCGCTAAACTGCAGTTGTGCTAAAGTCAGAAAGTGGCTCATTTGTGTTATTGTAATACTGTTATTGCTGTACTTTAGGAAATGATTTGGCAACCTGAAGAGCTAGTATCAATCTTAATTTATACAGCAGATCCATGTGTCTACAAAATGTGTGTGGTCCTTCACACTGTTGTACATTCACTTCCAGAAGTGAACCAAGAGATGAAAAGGTTAAATCGTTGATGGTGTTGAGTAATTTTAATCCTAGTTTTTGCGATGTGATTTCTATGCTTTCCTTCAAGGTTTTCCCTCCTTGTGATTGGTAAATCTATTATTGTCTAGGTTGGGAATTGTCTTGCTAGAGTTGTCCAGGGGCAAAGTATCCCTAAGGTAAACTTTCCTGTGTTTTAACTTTCCTATGTTCGGACACCTTTTAAATTAATGCCTGGTCTATAACTGAGATGTCAGAACATTGAGCTGTTGTAATGTAGGGTTGTGGGAGCTAGGGTTTTTGATTCCTTGCCGTAGGCAGGCAAGGAATCTATGCGATGGTGATGTCGTGTGTGTGTGTGTGTGTGTGTGTTTGTGACACTTGCTTGTAAACACGATATCTTAAGATAGGAATGTCCGACACTTTTCATATTTGGTATATAGGTTAATCATGTTGAGAGGAAGAACCCTGTTGTTTTTGGTAGAGGTCAAAGGTCATTTGAGGTCACCAGCGGTAAAATTGTGACAATTTCAAAAATAGCTTGTAAACACGATATCTTCAGATAGGAGTGACTGACACTTCATACTTGGTATATAGATTTGTCATGTTGAGAAGAAGAATCCTATTGTTTTTGGTAGAGGTCAAAGGTCATTTGAGGTCACCAGCGGTAAATTAGCATCAAAATGGCTTGTAAACACGATATCTTCAGATAGGATTGCCCGACAATTTTCATACTTAGTATATAGATTTGTCATGTTGAGAGGAAGAACCCTATTGTTTTTGGTAGAGGTCAAAGGTCATTTGAGATCACCAGCGGTAAAATTGCGAAAACACTGAAAATGGCTGGTAAACATGATATCTTCAGTTAGGAGAGACCAACACTCTTCATATTTGGTATATAGATTTTTCATGTTGAGAGAGAGAAGCCTGTTGTTTTTGGTAGAGGTCAAAGGTCATTTGAGGTCACCAGCGTAAAATTGCGAAAACGCCGAAAATGGCTTGTAAACACGATATCTTCAGATAGGATTGCCCGACAATTTTCATACTTAGTATATAGATTTGTCATGTTGAGAAGAAGAACCCTATTGTTTTTGGTAGAGGTCAAAGGTCATTTGAGGTCACCAGCGGTAAAATTGCGAAAACACTGAAAATGGCTGGTAAACATGATATCTTCAGTTAGGAGAGACCAACACTCTTCATATTTGGTATATAGATTTTTCATGTTGAGAGAGAGAAGCCTATTGTTTTTGGTAGAGGTCAAAGGTCATTTGAGGTCACCAGCGGTAAAATTGCGAAAACGCCGAAAATGGCTTGTAAATACGATATCTTCAGATAGGAGTGACAGACACTTTTCATACTTGGTATATAGATTCGCCATGTTGAGAAGAAGAACCCTATTGTTTTTGGTAGAGGTCAAAGGTCATTTGAGGTCACCAGCAGTAAAATTGCGAAAATGGCTTGTTAACACGATATCTTCAGATAGTATTGCCCGACAACTTTCATACTTGGTATATAGATTTGTCATGTTGAGAGGAAGAAGCCTACTGTTTTTGGTAGAGGTCAAAGGTCATTTGAGGTCATCAGCGGTAAAGTTGCGAAAACACTGAAAATGGCTTGTAAACACCATATCTTCCAAAAGGAGTGACAGATGTTCTTCATATTTGGTATATAGATTTGTCATGTCGAGAGAAAGAAGCCTATTGCTTTCGGTAGCATTCAAAGTTCATTTGAGGTCACCAGCGGTAAAATTGGGAAAATCCCGAAAATGGCTTGTAAACATGATTTCTTCAGATAGGAGTGACTGACACTTCTCATGCTTGGTATATAGGTTTGTCATGTTGAGAGGAAGAAGTCTATTGTTTTTGGCTGAGGTCAAAGGTCATTTGAGGTCATCAGCGGTAAAAATGTGAAAACACCGAAAATGGCTTGTAAATGTGATATCTTCAGATAGGATTGCCCGACAATTTTCATACTTGGTGTATAGATTTTTCATGTTGAGAGAAAGAAGCCTATTGCTTTTGGTAGAGGTCAAAGGTCATTTGAGGTCATCAGCGGTAAAATTGCCAAAACTTCGAAAATGGCTTGTAATCACAATATCTCCAGGTAAGAGTAACAGATACTTTTCGTATTTGGTATATAGATTTGTCAAGTTGAGAGAAAGAAGCCTATTGTTTTTGGTAGAGGTCAAAGGTCATTTGAGGTCACCAGGGGTAAAATTGCGAAAATTCTGTGCCTAAAATGTAAAGAAAAATCTATCAAGCACTGTCAATTTGAAAGAAGGTAAGGTATTTGATGGCAAGGAATCACTAAGCCTTTTGGCTTTCTGGTTGTACTTAATTGATTTTTAGGAATGAGGTGTCAGAACATTTAAGAATCTTGGAACATAAGGGTGTTGGAACACACAGGTGTAGAAAAAATACTACTCTGTAAGATAAAAAAGCATGATTTTACAGGAAACTTTCATGTTTTCCATTGGAGGAGCTGGAGTCAAATTGAGATACAGTAGTCTGAAAAATTATTTGGTTGTTCAAATGTAAGTGAAAAAAATATACAACCAGTTGTGTTTGATGTCTCTGCCATGGAAAACAAATATTAGTGTTTACTTTGCAGTTTTCCATTTCAATCTGCTTCAGTGATGAACAACATGCCATTCCATTGTCTCTGTATTATTTTTCTAGAGCATGTTTGCGACATTCTTCCTTGGAGATGTAGAAAAGCATGTCAATTATGCCAGGTAAAATCTTCTTGTCCTTCGAACAATCTCAGAGAGAGAAAGCGGTTGTCGGAAACAATTTTTACCTGTCTCGTACAACAGGATGAGTGCTAAATTTCAGCCCTGATAACAATAGTTTAGTATCTTACCAAGTTTTTACAGGTGTTAGCCATTTGTTCATGATGTTCTTTCATTCTCAACTTCAATGTCATTGACCATCCATATTTATCTCTCTCTCCATCCTTGTACTGTAGATTTTCTTTTCTGACCTCCAACCTCAGTATTCACACCTTCATGGCAAAGGCACCGATTTTTCTCTCCTCGATAGTGGTTTCATCCTGTCCGAGATCATCGCATCCATCTTTTTCGGGTTTTTAGTAGATGTGACATCAACCACATTCATGTACATATTCTGTGCATTTTTATTTGGCCTGCTGAGCAGTTACAGCATTTGGATTGTAGAGTATCCAGAGTCAGCACCAACTAAGGCTTTAATACAACACTGATAATGAGGTAAAAAAAGGTGCAACTTTTGCAGTCCACACCATAGTTAAATTTAGGATCCAAGAATGTACCAGGGTATATGTGAATATGCGTTCTTATGCGTTCTTACATTGTATTTATCTAGATTATTCTCACATGAAGTCATAGGAGCTATTGGCATCCATGGAGTATTTCAGCTGGGTCGAGTGCAACTGTGGTAGGTACATATAGGCTTGACCTCAGACATTGTCTGTGCTAGCCCCATGCTGTGATGTCACAAAGAGCTATCTATCAGTCTTTTGCAAATATTGCCAGAGAATGGAAAGTGTGCACCAAGCAGAGTTGTGCTGCTCTGGAGCAAGCCTGTTTGCACAATGCAAAAGTTTTGTCATAACGTAACCCTTCTAGTGCTTTAGGCGAAATATGTAACAGTGAGGGCGCTTCAAAATATAAATATTTAAATTCCTCTAGCTATACCATAGAGTTCCCACCAGTTGCTTTCTGAGCTCCCTTTCCAGATTGTGATGGTGGTGTATACTATGGTAGTAATTTTGTTCAAAAGAACATAACTGTAACATCACAGCTTTTTTAAAGCAAAATTGGAAAGCGCCCTCAACTTAATTTAGCGTGGTAATGGTTAACACACACTAATGTTTTACATGCTGTTCAGGTACTACCATACAGTAATGGACTAGTAACAGTTAAGTACTATACCAGCCAATGATTGGTTGCCTCTGAAAGTGAAGCGACCTATAGTCTCTTGGCTTTTCCATTGAAATTTTCCTTTTTCAGACTTCCATTTCTGTTGGTTAATAAATTGTCAGTCATTTACTGCTCAAATGATAAGAGGCTTTATTCTATACTGTGCATTATCAAATTTTCTATACCTCTTGCATTTTCTAAATATTTAATAACAGTTTTGAATGTTGTATAGTAACTCAAATTAATTAATCTACTATTATATCTATAATGTACTTAAGAAATTTTATCCAACTGAATATTTAAGGGGTGTTCTAGGTGACTTTATCCTGAGGGTCAGGGTTAAAACCAGAATTGTACTGGATTAAGTACCCTCATGGTTTTATCGATATTGCTTATTTCAATTTTTCTTGATTGACAACAACATTAATTAGTCACTTTAGAAGCAAGTACCCGGCACACACTCACATTGGCCACTTTGGGCTCTCATGTTAACAACTTTATTAGCAGTATATAAAATGTTACAACCATCAAATATGTTAGAGTTAAGGAAATTTTCTAATCTAAACCAGGGAGTTTGGGGGATTTTGAGGAAATTGAAACTCATGAGGAAACTTCTCAGGAAATGACCTTGCTGCACAAAAAGTATTGGCCAAGGATGAGGTATAAATTCTAGTGTATGAACATATTTGAAAAACAGTAAAATGTGATAATTTTAACCTAGACCTCCTCAGTGAAAAGTTTTCTTAAAGGGAAACCCTCTTCTTACACAGCTGTCAATCCTGATTAGCAAAGTTTCAGGAATGGACCTCTGTCTTGATTACCCCTCTTCAACCACTATTTATGCACTTAAAATTTTGCCTTGTCCCGAGACAACCTCCTTGTAATATCTGGTAGTCGGCAAGAAATTCTGGTTGTCTCGGATGGCGGAACGCCGTATTTAACAGTTTGACACTGTTAAGTTCAAACATCAAGTAAAATCTCCACTTTCCGCTTGGAAGTCTGGTTTCAAGATGTTAAGTGGTAGGCTATTTTATGTAATAACATCTTATGTTTCAAAGTTTTCTTAAAGGGAAACCCTCTTCTTAGATAGCCAACATCCCTGATAAATTCAGTTTCAGGAAAAGGACCCCTACTTTAATTTATCTTTGTAAAATTTACAGGAAACCTGAACATTGCATTTAAAATTTATATGTACATTGCAAACAAAGAAAATGTTGTAGCTTTAATCATTATTAAACCTGTCTTTGTTATAAACTTCAGCAACAGTTGCAAAAGTCCTCAAAGTATGATGCATCACTGGAGTAGCAGAATTCGTAATTTGATTAAGTCTTTGAAAGTTTGTTCCACCAAGAATTATAAGCAACAGATGACTGAATTTCTTGCTGTGGAGACCTTGTAATTCTTGAAAAGAAAAAGAAAGGTGTTAACATACTTATTTGTTTGAAATTGTCTATAAAGTTATAGCAGACGCTTGTTTTAAAATCATAAAAATTTTTGGTTTAACCAACAAAATATTTCCAAACTTGATGTGATGATGCTTGCAAAGTTTAGATCTAGCAAAATTTAAATCTGGCTGAGCAACTTTTAGATCTGGCATTGATTTATTGGTCCCATGAACAATTTCAATGGCAACCAAATTGCATAACAAACCAAATTCTATCTGAATTTTCAAATTTTTTAGCCATCTGATGTGAAGAAATCAAAGGTATAAATAAGAGTTTAGGAAGTTGTCCTGATTTCAGTAAATTGAAAGTCTTGAGCATAATTTTTAGGAAATTAAAAAAAAAAGCCTAGGTCAGTGGGGTTGAAATGATCAAGGGTGTGGAAGGGTTTTGTGCATTTTGCTAAATCTTTATGCACAAATGTAGTTTTCCATCATGAGTTTGAAAAACAGGAAAGGGCAGCACCATTTTACATCTACGCTTCCTCCTGCTGGGAAATTTTTTGTTTCTTTTCATAGGGGAACTGTCATCCATTCAAACAAGGAGCTGTACCTACCTAAAATGCTTCTCCTCACACCCCAAACTACAATTTCTGTTGTAGCCCACACAAATTCTCAAGTGGCTCTGCTATTTGATTGACAGCTAGTTCCAAAAATGTTGAATAATGAAACTCATATTACACAGCATGTACTGTACTGAGAGTGGTTTGATTGAACACATTGGGGTCTCCTACTCATCTTTAGGCAATAAACTGAGATTGTGTCTGGACAAGGATAAGTTTTAGTCAGTTGTGGGAGGGGCTTAAGTAGAAGGTAGGTTAGGAAAAGTGGAACTGTTTGTCATGAGAGGATAAGGCCTTTAATTCAGCTTCTTGAGTTGTAATTTACATATGCCATCCCAAACAGGCTTTTTCCATACCGGGAGAGGTATAGAACAATAGAGCAACTGCTCGACGTAATAAATTTCCCACGTTGAAAGAATTGTATAAGAGGAAAATATTGATTGGTCAGAATATGGTATAAATACCACATGACTCCATAAGATGATACTCTCCTGTTGAAGAATAAGTTACTGTTTTAATTATTCATTGATGCTGTTATTGTTTCTATGTCTGCTAGTAAACTTGGCGATTACTTATTACTTGTTTTGCATTTTCATAAGTTCTTCAAGTATTAACTTATTCTGTGTGAGTTAGACCATTTCAAAATTGTGTGTCATACCTTGGCCCATGTTTTAAGCGATAGGCTGTTTAAAGCATTAAGTGTGACATATGCTTAGCTTGTTTTAGGTTTTCTTTTAGGAAGAGTGAGAGATTTTACATTATATTTGGAATGATTGATATTTAAAGGCAGGAATGGAATTGAGCATTTTTGAAGTGCTTAATTTTCAATTTGTTTCGTTTGGGAAGACATTGTAAGATTTTGTTAGGGATAAAGCATGAGGCACACTACAGCAGTATTAGGGAATACAATGTGGGTTGTAGTCAAAATCTCCATTTCTGGTTAAAAAAAAATTCCAATTTGTCCTCTTTTGGAAGTGTATAATTTGCATCTCAGGACAACAAAAGTCAAATGTGTACTTATTATTTTGTAACGTCACCAGAGTGGTAACTACGGTGGGCGGCCCTGGGCGGCCATACCCAACACTCTATATTCCCGCCCGAAACTCCAGGCAAACACATATCTCCCTGCCAACTACAATCTGCCTACTGAGACCTAAAACTAGCACCAAATTTACTCCCTAAAGTAAAATGAGGGGGAATGAAAAATTAATGGCTGAAAAATAATGGGGTAGATGCCATGTGGGTAGATTGAGGTGCTTTTGCTAGATCTGACAACTACCTGGCACTCAGATTTGGCTAGCTACAACCCTAAACATCACATGCCACTTAAGACATTTTTCCAGAGTGGAATAAGTATAAATTTAATTTTTATTATCCAGTGGTGCAAACACATGTTTCAGAGCTGCCAAGTCTTCCTGATTATGCAGAAGACTTCCTGAAAATTACACCTCCAAACATGCAAAATCTTCCTGATTGAGAACAGAATTTCTCCCATGAAATACACACAAATCTCTGAAATCTTCCTGATTTATGAGGTAAATCTTCCTGATTTCAAAACCTCAATGTTGGCAGCTCTGCATATTTTCACAGACTGGCATGTTGCAAATAGTTTGCAATGGAGAAAATTTTAGCTAAACGATAAAGAAAATCAGATTGTAATCCAGTCTAATACTGTGTGTGACCTGCTCTTAAAAGGTACAATCTCTCAGTTATTAATGTTTACAACAAAATTTGAAGATGGTTTGCACTGAGTATTTATGTTTTGGTAGTTTTATGAAAATTTGGAACACAATTGAATTGATTTATGGTGGTATTATTTAGTGAAGAATTTTTTAAGAAATGTCTTAAGTACTGACATTGGAATATTTTCAAATTTTGCACATTTTCTAATCATCTCAATTTTAGTATTAATGGCAATTGTAACTGGTAAAGTCATTTTCAGATTTTTTGACTTCAAAAATTACTTTTTGAACCTTACATAACAAAAAGCAAGATATCACAAGCTTGAACAATGAAAAAATAATTTGCCTGATTATAGGTCTAATCCATGGTAGGATGGTGTAAATTCTTGTAAAATGGATGAAAATTTGAAACTTATAGCTTGCATTTTTTTTTGTTTTTGTTTTTTTTTGGTATATAAAATCTTGACGATCACGCTTTAATTCTTAAAATTTTCACGTAATATTGTTATATGTAAAATGTAATTCTGGCACTTTAGGTTCCAGTGGGTATGGTGATGAAGGAAATGAACTTACTGAAGTCTTTTCCAAATAGCTTTTGCAAAGGATTCTGGGACAGAATATTTGTGAGCATTATTTTGTTGCTGTAGTAAAATGTTACCCCCAAAAATGATGCTTAGAAAACTTTGTAACATAATCCTTTGAGAGTTGCCATTTTGAGGGGGTTAGGGGGTACAGGTCAAAGGTGTGGATGCCCATTATGTCAACTTTCATACTAAATTCCTGACATTTATACAGTACCAGTTCTATCCGTAGTATTGTTTCCTCTAAGAAATTATCAATTGGGTTATTGCACTTAATATTAAAAAAAAATTAACCAACAAGAAATTTCTGTTTCGTGGAAAAGGGCAGAACATATGGGACAAGTTGTTTTACACTCTGCTCACCTTCAGGAACAAAAATAAATTTTTTTCTTTCATTGTTCCCATTAATATCTTATGCATCAAATTCAAAAGTTATTGTGTCCAAATTGTGTCATAACAGCTTAGCAAAGACACTGGTAGGTAGAACTATTTTGTGATTATAATTCCAGTGCAATAGCATTGTTTAATCTCTTGTGAGTAAGTTTTCAGTTATCTGTTTTTGAAAGAATCATCTTTATTTTAAGTAAAGTTATAAAACAATAGACTGTGCATTATGCTGGAGTAATGGACGACCAGAGGTTTAATGCAAGGGATGCATGAAGGTGCAGCCGGAGTTCATCCAGCAATAAGCATTTAGTTCTGTATCCACAGGTTTTCACATGTTTCTGCTACTGGTTTTAGCAGGGATTTGCATGAAAACCTGTGTCTCCCTGTGAAATTGACATGGGTTTGCCAGTTGCCTCACTCCGCAGCATACATGTTTGTCACATTTTTGAACAACAAAACCTGTGGCAATTGAAACTGATATTAACAAAGAATTTTGAATCAAAACCTTTGGCTTTTCATTGAAGGCAGAAAGCATGTGTGTACCTCTGCCAAACCTGTGTCCAAAGTGTCTCAAAAACAAGTTTTTCTCCTAGGAGCTTACCTGATAACCTTTGTTTTTCATAGGTGATCAAGCATGGTGACTGATATAGGTTGACACCCTTTTTTGTAAGAGGTACATTTCTTTTTGAATGCATGGGTCCAGAGTTGTTTGACCTTGTTCAGTCATATACGATAATATTGTGATTTAGATGACATTAAGGGAATTCCAATTTCAATTGTAAATAGCCATGGTAAAACAGGGCAACCCTAAGTAAATTGGAAAAAGCCCCAAAGATGTGTTTATGCAGGGATAATACACAGTCACCTGACTGTTATGAACCAATCGAAGTTGAGGATTTTAACCAAGCATGAGTGAACTGTAAATAAGGATTATTTGGTTGGAAATGCTGCAAATTAGAGGAATATTCCAGTTTCAGTGAAGTTTCGATTCTTATGTATAGATAGTACCTGTTGAACACTACAGTATTAAATACTTTACAAAAGTGGTTTATATCTCTTACTGAAATAAGTTCCAAAACCTTGTTGCCATGGAAATATCTTGAAAAAAATAAAACTTTTCATTTCATGCTTACCACATATATACATTTGGGAAATACTAGCAATAACATAAAAAAAATCAAGCACTAAAATAGGTGCTCAAGGAGGGGGAAACATCTCCCTTTTCTCCCTCTCCCAGTTAGGCTGTACACCTCATATACCCAGAAGTATAAACATGTCTGGAACATTTTTGGAACAGAGAAATAATAAAGTTTTAAAAGCCAAGAGGAATAATAAAGTTTTGAAAGCCATGCATTGACCTTTTGGCAAACCAGCCAGCTGGTCACCCTTAAATATACTTTAATTGGGATGAATTGCAAGTGTTCTGATAACTTTGTAGGTAGTGAGGAATGAAGGGTTCCCTATTGACTATTTATGGAGTGTGAGATATGGTAACATGGGTTTGTGAGATAAACTCTTAAAACTTTCTCCTGGCTACGGTTACTTAAGAATGGGTCTCTCTACTGGGCTAGTTGCATTTTAAAGTTGATGTAATGGAAACTGCCCTTAAGTCCATCAGCCCATTGATCCTGGTCTTGGAGTTAACCAAGGGCCCTAAAGAAGTGATCACACTACAGTGATGTGAGACCAGAGATGAAGATAACTTGAACTAAAGCTTACAAAAATTGGTTTGTAATATGGTCAGATATTGCTGTAGTGTCACCTGTGATTAAGGGGAACCTGGATTGGACAACATGCACACAGGGCTTTGTGCTTGCCATGTAAAGCAGGTTGTGAGTTTGTTATCATTAGCAACTAAAATGCCCCAAATAAAAATCAATGCTAACCACGTACAGAACAGTGTGCAGGAAATAACAAAAGGATCAATTATTCCATAGACATAGACACAATCAGACCTGTGTATCATAATATTGTTTTTTTAAGAAATTGAAGAATGATGTGACACACAGAGTTTCACATTATAAAATCAACAAAGAAAAAGAGAGGTTAACAATGGTAAACATGCCTTCCTGAAAAATATATTTTTATTACCTTAGAATGTGATTGTATTTCATTAAACTATTAAATATGATTTAAGTGAACCAGTGAGGTACTGGATAGTGGCATAAAGACCTCAGGTCATTAGTCCTCAAACATAGGCATAAATATACTTGTATTTTATCTGTATGTAGAAACTTGGTGTTGGTTTTGTAAGCTTACATGGACTTAAATCCTCTGTGGTCTGGGGGTTGTAGAATGTACCCACGGTATTTCCTGCCTGTCATAAGAGGCAACTAAAGGGAGAGAGGATGGGGGGGGGTGGACAAAAACAAAAAGCTGCCCTCTATATGTAGGACTCTTCCATATCTCATGAGAGGTACGGTTACATCATTTTATGTGGACCCATTCCATCAATAAGCCCGAATAAACCTCAAGCCAGTCCCTCTCAGTAGTTGAATTTAATTGGCTCACTTCTTATCATTCGTCAATAACTGATCTTCCCTCTGCAACCTCACACCTGCGGAAATGTATGTATATATATATTGAACTGGCATATCCAGCAATTCGGTATAACACATTCATGTAGGTGTGCCATTAAAATCCCATCAAACTGTCTGCACTGAGTGCAATTTGTTTGAGTCATAAGCTGCATAACATTCTTCATCTGTCATTCGTCAATAACTGATCCTCCCTCTGCAACCTCGCACCTGCTGAAACGTGTTTATATGTATATTGAACCCTCATATCCAGTGATTCTGCAGGTCCGAGGACAAGAGGTTTATTGGGGCTTGTTAATTACATAATGCGTTAAAAAAATGATCCCTTCGCTGACTCCACCCCCACCCCCCCCCTTCTCCAATGTTGTAAGACGAAGTTAAAGCAGAGGACTGGGCCATATGGGAACTTGCAAGATGCACTTAATCAAGTTAATTATCTACCAACCTGCAGCTGCCTGACATTGTATAACACATTCATGTAGGTGTGCCATTAAAACCCTAGCAAACTGTCTGCACTGACTGCAATTTGTTTGAACCATAGGCTGCATAACATTCTGACGTTAATTAAGATCAAACACTTTTTCTTTTTTATTTTTTTATTTCACTGGTTTTATTTTTCGTCTCAATTTACCATACAAGGTCTGTCTTTGTTACTTAATAGATTACTTAGTCTTTTGTGCTATAGTTCATACACAGAGCCTGCTAGTCTATACAATGTGGTACTGATGCAGTCATTTCATTGTTTCATCTGTGCAGTTGATTCTTTTGTTAGTTACAGTAATTTATTTAATGAATTTATTTAATGTCTTTTGTACATTTTGCTTCAATACCTCATGCAGCAGTCACCAGCATTCCTGCATAAAGGGTTATTAATGGGCACTGCACTGGAGTTGTGAATTTGATCAAGAAATTCATTTGGTTTGAAAAGGGAGAGTACTTTGTGGAAGGTATATCCTACTTTAAGACACAATTAGATAGTTTTTATTTTAACAGTCCATAATTAAGTTCTTAATTACTTGTCTACTTGATTACTTGTCTACTTAATTACTTTATTGCTTAAGTACTACATTACTTGAGTACTTAAAATTACCTAAATAGCATTACGTAAGTATGTGATCAGTGCTTCATGCCTTAAGACAGACGAGATACCGAATGGGGAGGTGGGCAGAAAAGTTTCTGGTGACAAAATATTTATCAGGGGAAACACATGTGGGGAGAGGGGTGGGATTTCTGCAAGTTATATCAGTGATTAGTTTTGAGATAGGATGCAAACACAAGGCACCTAAAGGCCAATGGCACTGTGCACACAGATGTCCTTTTTGACATAAACTGAAGTCGTTATGGTATAAGACAAAGGGTCGGCCCATTTAGGGCTCTTGTTATTACAGATCATTTGGCAACCAGGAGAACCATGGCTAAAGGTTATAGATTATTACCAAAAATTTGGAAATGTAATCATAATCAATTTATAATGGCATTGGACATGTGGATCAAAATTGGTCTCAATTGACCACAATATGGCCATTGGTGTACCTTAACATTGAATCATCCTATGATAACAAAGTATCATTGAACAGGGAATAGAGGTTTGTCCATAAAAACGTATAAATCGAACCACAGCATGTTTCTGAATTTTATCTGAAAACACCTAGTGGCAGAACAGTGTAAAATATTGGAGTATCACATCAAATATTAGGGTTTATAACATTCAGTATTACAGTAACCAGCAACTCTTAATCAGAGATATTGCAGTATCAAGTTTCAGATCAATTTAAAACTGATCCATCAATAAACAAATCAAAATGCTGTTGTAGGCCGCTACGTAAAGAAAGGTCTGTATTTATATCAATCAGGTTTCTTCATAAAGTACTGTTTAACTTATCTTTGGTTAACAAGTAAAGTGGAGGTCAAAATATTCTTATCTTTAGAATTTATTTTATCTGATGTACTGTCATTTTAAAGTTCATTATAACATATATATTTCTAGAACTATAGACATCTACTCTGCTGTGTTATGTTTATGATTCATACTGGGTCAAGTTCCTTCTACATATTCCTCCTTTGAGTACTTATTTCCCTTCCTCTGAAGTATTTTCAAATTTTGGAAATAAATAAGTACATGGGATTTTCGAAAGGTTGCAGGGTGTTTAATCAAAAGTGGACAGTACCTCAAGTCAAAAAGTTCAAAAACATATATTAAACAGCATGAAAAATGAATTCTAACAGTCCAACTCCCATCTTCATGGGACATTCTTGAGCCAAGATATAAAATGTTGAAGTTTATGCACTGACAACAAATTATAGGTCATTGTGCAATAATTTCTGACTTTCTTGTGCAACTCACATTACCTGCTGTGTTTCCCTTGAAAATTAAAAATGTTTTATGACCTTGAAAACACTGTTTTCTTGCATAGCATATTGCACAGAAAGGGCTTAATAAATTACATCATCCCACAAGATTAAGAGTGCCATCACACCCTGGAACAAGGTGCAGTAATTTTCAGAAAAAGAAATACAAAGATTGTAATTTGAATATTGAAGCAATGGCATCACAAATTATTGCACAATGTACCATTTTGATTTAAGTAAATAAACTTCCAACGTTTTATATATCGGCTCATGAATGTCATATGAAGATGGGAATTAGACTGTTAGAGTTCATTTTTCATGCTGTTTAACTCATATTTTTTACTCTTTTGACTTGATGGTACACTTTAAAGGTTTAACAATGACTGACCATGTATTAACATAGGATAATGCATGATTTGTGGGTTGATCAACTGAGACATAAGTGCACAGTCCTAGTTCATCCAGTGAGAGCACCAACCAAGAGTCCATTATTCTGACCTAATGCACAAATTCAGAGTTGTTCAACCAATAGGGGTCATTCATAACACAATATCATTTTGATTTAAAAGACAGAAAAACATACAGTATGTTAATTAGCCACAATAAACCTCTTGTCCGCAGACCTTCAGAATCATGTGCAGGTTTAAACCAGTCCCTCTCAGTAATTGAATTTACTGGCTCACTTTGTTATCTGTCATTCCTTGGAAACTGATCCTTGCAACCTCGCACCTGCTGAAACGTATATATATATATATATTGAACCCGCATATCCAGCGATTCTGCAGTTCCGAGGACAGGAGGTTTATTGGGGCTTATTAACTTAATGCAAAAAAGAAGCAAGTTAACCACCATCCCCATCCAAGCAGTTGCATAGGGTCATGGGCATCCGCAGAAAAAAAGTCAGGGGGGGGGCAAAATTTCTAAACAGGGGCAAAACCTCACCATGAATTGACATGAAACGTGAAAATTTCAGCCCAAAATGCCTCCCAGATCGCCAGAAATGGCATTTCTAAAGCCTATTTTTGGCATAGGAACTTGGAAAACCCGTTTTGTTCACGTTTTTGCTTTGATATTTACCGTATTTACTCTATTAAACGCCCCCTCTCTAATAAACGCCCCCCCCCCCCAACTTTTTCGTCACATTGCATAAAGTGAAATTGTTAATTCCAAAGACAATATGGTAAAAGGAAAATGAAATAGTCCTGCCTTGAAGCCACGAAATCTTGTAAAGTCCCATACTGTATCCTGAAGTAAAAGGCATGTTTCTGCAACTAATTTCTGTTGATATCCATCACGCTATAGTTTGGTTACCGGTCATTGGGGAGGAGCTCACAGCTGATTGTGAAGCTGACAACCAAATGGACAAATATGTCATATGTAGCAGTTTATCAGAAGTCACATAAATTTGACTCTAATAAACGCCCCCCTTAACGAAAATTTCACGCCCCCGGGGCGTTTAATAGAGTAAATATGGTATACGTTTTTTCAAATTTTTGATTTTCCGGGGGGGGGCAAGTGCCCCCCCTTGTCCTTACCTTACCCATGCATAGGGTCAGATATTACACATTACTTCAAATGCAGGAATAAAGAGTTAAAATCACACATTGCTAGTAGTTTTGAAATGTCATACTTCTTTGTATTTTTGAATTATAACACATCCTGGTATTGTATACATCGTTTGATTATTTCAAGACAACAATGAGAGAAAAAAAAGTTAATGAGCAAGAAAAAAACTGAGCAATAGACAATATAAAAAAACCAAGCATTGCACATGAGTGAAAAGATACTGTACAGTGTGGGTATTTAATTTAAGAAAAAAAGTACTTACTAGATTTTTGAAACATGAATATTTATGAAAGAATAAATGTTCATGAATATGAATGACTTATAGCATGCTGTCAATTAGGTCTACGCACTGGACACTGAACCTTAAGAAAGTACCATTAGATTGGAAATATATCATCATTCATGAATGAGAATGCTGCAATAAAAGCTGTAGGGCAGAGCTTATGCTCAAAGTCAAATTGGATTTCCATATGCATGTTTTATGGTGGATCACCTTAGGATGGGGAATTATACAGACTTTGTGGAAAGGAACCTGAAATGAGCTATGAATATTCATGACCATAACCCAATGTTTTGTGGTGGGTCACCGTAGGATGGGGAATAATATTGACTTTGTTGAAAGAAACCTGAAATGAGCTATGAATATTCATGTCAATAACTCGAGCCATAAATATATGCATTATTGTGAAGTCTCAAGACTTTTAGCCCTAACCTTTCCTGACTGTCTCTAACCCTGATCTAACCCTATCTGGTATATCAGATATGACATACTCGGGTATATCAGATATGACACACTCTCACTCTGGTATATCAGATATATCAGGTATATCAGGTACGCTTTACATGTCTCCAGGCACAAACATGAAACCTTGCACAACAAAATGTGAGGATTTGGTGGTATGGCTTCTTACACATGTACACCACTGAAGGCAGTCAATCAAACCTCACCCCAAACTGCAATTTTTGTAGTAGTTAAGAAAAATTCTCCATTTGCACAGCTCTTTGATTGACAGCAAATTCCAAATATGCATGTACCATACTGAAAGTGTTTTGATTACACATTGGTGTCTTATATTCCTGTCCTGAAGCAATAAACTGAGATTGTGTCTGGATGATGAGGATGGGTTTTAGACAGTTGTGGGAGGGGCTTAAGTTAGTTAAGGTACGGAGAATTGGAGATGTCAGGGGTGAAAGGATTTGGCCTTTAATATTACCACACGAGCATTCATTAGCTACAGTGCCTCCGTATTCAAAGACATAATTGCAGCATAATGCTTGCATTCTCAGAGATACCAGCACACACTCATATTTTCTCCAAACAAGCTTTGATACCAACTTTTAATGACACAATACATGATGTTATAGCCAAGGCCGACAAGTGGAAATTCTAGTTTGAAGTATTTTCTTTCAATGGTATTAATACACCCATACCCTAAAAACAGCCAATGATTACCTTAGAAAATGTCAAACCTCAGAAATGGATCACCACAGCTTAATGCTGTGTATGTGCCTACTGCATGTAAATAATGGGTGCAGGAACCTTGGGGGAAACAAAGTATTCTTAGAAGTAATTAAATGTTTGGCATATATTCTTTGTGTTTGTAGTTTTAATTAATTGAAGAAAATGATATCTTATTGGAAGTCTACAGTGAAAGCTCAGGAAAAACAAAGCAATCTTGTCCTAATTTACGAACAGGGAAAAATTTCCCTACCGCTGTCAAATAAAATTTTATTTCATCACATGTTTTAACAAACATAAATACTGTAGCATGACTAAACATTCACTCACAGGTTTATAAAAAACTTTTCAGTACAAAACATGACTGAAGGTTCTTATTATTACCCTTTACATGAGCAAATTCTACTTATGTTCAAGATTCTATTGTTTTACAAAAATTTCAATTCACTACTCTACCTACATCACACGACATACGCTCGTGAACTTGCAAGCCATTAGTCACAAGCTGCAAACATTCGGAAGTAAACAATACATTGATATTTACACTTTATATATTTGTATAATAGATATATAATCTCTCACCCACAAAATAATAATATTCACCACTCACAAAAAACAAAATGCATCCAATTCTCAAGACATGGGAGTATATATTTACAAGATGTTATTATTACCTATCAATTGTACTCCCATTTTTCTTATATAAACATTGAGAACATCAATAAATAGTGTTGGATTTTCAAAAGGAAAAGTTACTGTGTTTATTATATAAAGACCCTATGTACATAGTTTAAGTCCATAGCTTAAATTAACCAGTGCAATACATATTCACACTTCTTTAATCTATTTGTATACAAAAATTATTGACTTAAAAACATCTTCCTGTCTCCTCACAAATACCTCCCTCACCAAGATAAACCTACTGGCAACAATTTGACAATGGTGCTGGCTTATTGCCACATCTTTCTAGTGGGAAAATGAGAATGAGACTTCCTAGATAGGTGATACTCATTTCCTGATCATTTTGTATCAAACTGGACCCCAAAACTTGTTACTATGTTGAAATAAAGTATTAATATAAATTACATAAGGTAATTTAAAAGTTTAACAATAATTGAGCTAAAACTGTTGACATTGCTAATATCTACTTATTATTATTAACAGTTTGCAAACATCTCTAAATAATAGCAGTCTAAGGCTAGTATATCAAATTAACTGCTGGAACCTGTATACATAAGGTATAAACTGTACTGTAAGTATTTCGGAACAGAACAGTTCCTACAATATTATATGACTTAGTACCTTGTTTTGAGGACTTCCATATTAAATGAAGGATTCAGCAGTTTCCTACTCTCCTCTCACTAAAAACACACGACAGGGTATACTTATAGGCCATGGTTATAAGCTGACATAACACTATCACATATAATATCAAATAAAGTCCATGTTTTTTTCTCACCATGCCTTTACAGACAAAACCTCTGTAAACCCAATTGAATAGGATGAAATTAAAAACATCCAGTGTAGTTATATCAATGACGGTGACTTGAGATTCATAAAAAAGCAATGATCCCTTCCCTTTAACAATTCCCACTCTTACCTTACTCAAACCCCTCTGAAAAAAACAAGCCTTCTGTGCAAGTCCAACTTAATTTAGTATAAAGGCATACACATGTGTACTACCCCAGTCAGGCCTGCAGCCGGACAAGGACCTGAATGGGAACAGGGTAGCTCCATGAGGCTATAAATTTTCTGGGGGAAAAAGGGACCAAGCCATAAGATGCATTTAGGTAATATCTGATTTTCTTTGGTTGGCAAGGGACTTTAAAGGATAGTATTTTATCTCTTGTCCCAGCTCTCAAATTCCCCTTAGCTCTACTGCCCCTTTCCCCCTGCCGCATCTCCAACTCCCACCTCCTACCACTGCGTGTTTGGTCTAGAGCATCAGCCTTCACGTGTTTGGTCTAGAGCATCGGCTTGGGCAGTGGTGCATTTGCCTTTCACCCAGAAGGCCCAGGTTCGATTCCCAGGTCTAGTCATACTAAAGACTCTAAAAATGGAACCTATACTGCCATTGTGTGGTGCTCCACATGGACAATGGAGTAAGGAAAACAAGCCGGCGAGTCACAACTGGTAAAAAGGCCATGGCCAGCTCGACTTGAACCAATAGGTTGGAAACTGGGCGGTAAAACTCTAATAACTAACCAACCCATCTCCTACCCTCTTGGCTAAAAGGCTTGACTGTAGTGAGTTCAAACCCAAGCATTCTGTGATAGATTCAAACACATATTTTTAAGGGGGAATACCTTTCTAAGGAGGTATACCTTTTAGGGGGTATACCTTGTTGAGGAGGTATACCTTCACAGTCTGCAAGAATGACGAGGAGTTTGATACTATACCAAAACCTACTAATATATTGACATACAATATGGAAATGTATCTTCTACTAGTGTCCTTTACCTTCAAGTGCAAACACTGACAAACATCTGATTCCAATAAATACTTTCATGAGGGATCATTGCTTCATCTTAGTAAATATTCAGGGCTTCAACTTTGCCAGAACTGCTGATACATGGCAACTTCTTCATTCCACTGAATTGGTCTGTTTTGTGACCCACAGAAGATAAAATTCTTTAATCATTTTACAAACATGCCAATCCCACAAAACACAGCTTACAGGGATCATTTTCAATATTTTCCTGGCAGATTAATTTTAGATTTTCTGGGATGAACAAATATTACATTATTCAGTTCTAATCCCCATTTTACCTTGAGTAGATAAAGGATTACGTAGTAAAAAGTGTCTTATTGCTGGCCAAGCTCATTAAAAAAACAAAGTATTACAAATAAATACTTATCTTAACTTATACAATAATGCATTCCTCTACTAAAAAATAAAGCTAGTGTTACTACAAATGTTTAATATTTTTAATGAATGGTTTAGTCATTCCTTTAATGGACACAAACACCTTGAATATCATCGTGTTGCAATTTCACTCATTCGAAATTTACCTTTAATACTGTAGACACATTGACACTCCTATATTTTGCAGTTGCTTTGCCTAACAGTCAAACAGACTTGCCAACCTCTGTTGCTTAGAAATGGGAAAGATTAGAATTTCCTAACCCAAAAGAAGGAAGGGGGTTGGAACCCTTTGAAGACTGTTTGGTCAACAGAGCAAGTTGTTTGTAAAGGGATTAACCAATGCGATTGTATAGATAAGCTTCACCCGGGAAAAAGCCTTTTTCTCTGGTAATATTGGCTAAAATGTCCTATTTAATTATAGCAACATGGGCCCTACACAGGTCACAAAAAAATCATGCCTGTGACATGTACTGCGCATGACCATTATGAGTCTGAATCATTAGTTGTACTTCATACAAGGTGTTGAACTCTGATCTCCCACTCAGAGAGAACAGGAAGGGCAAGGGCCCAAGCACTGACTCAATATGGTCCAGGGTGCAAAACTATTATCTTTTGCACAAATGTGCATGAAATATGTAAATGTCACTCCCGTGTATTATGCAAAGATTGATATTACTTTTGCCATTCTGCTACTTTGCAACTTCTGCTACTTTGCAACTTTCTAATCATTTTTTGTGTGACTATTTTTAATGTTGTTAAGTCAGAAAATTGGAACATTCTGAATTTTACAGATTTCATTGCCCAGGAAATGGAAGTTTTGCTTAAAATGGTTCAGTTATAAAGTATGTGATACTGTCAGGGTTTTAGCTGAAGAAAAAAGACTGCCAGCTGAGGTGTTGAAGATGGCAAACATAACAAACCATAGAAGGCAGTGTAAGTTGCAACTGCCAACCTTGAGATTTGAAGAACAGATCCAATGGGTTGGAACACATTTGTACCTTTTCTGTCAGATGACATGCAGACCGCGTGTTTGGTCTAACGGTAAGAGCATCCGCCTCTCATGCGGAAGGCACGGGTTCCCTTCCCAGGTCAAATCATGCCAAAGACTCTAAAAAAGGAACCTACTGCCATTGTGTGTGATGCTACACATAAGCAATGGAGCAGGGAAAACAAGCCAGTGAGCCACAACTGAAAACATGCCGTGGCCGGCTTGACTTGAACAAATAGGTTGGAAACTGGGCCGTTAAACTCCATCTAACAGATGACATGCACAATTGATTGAACCAAGTTATGGAAACCAAAGCTAAAACATTTCAATCATCAAAATAAAAAGAAGAATTGATCAAAAGGTCTTACCCTTACTTGAATGGAATTTTATCTCTCATTTAGTGTCTGCAAATCTTCTGCATAAATTTTTGCAAGTTTGTTCAATTTTCTGCCATCACTTCAATTGCAATTTTCTTGCAAAAACCATTTTCTTTGTTTTGCCCAAAGAAATGCAGCTAAATATTAAAGCTACACATCTATTAATTCTCACATTCAATTTATGGGGAAAACACTCTTGAAAGATTTTCAAAAAAAAGGAAAGAACTGCCTACAATTTCAAAATGGTGACACACCCATCATTATGAAAAATTACAAAAGCAAGCTAAATAATTGTAAAACACAGCTGTCTTTTTTATAACTGACCATTGTGTTTTCTTAATAAAATAGTACATTGTGTTTTTAACACTGCCATCAGTACCCTGTTTTAATATATTTGTTATAAAGTCTTTCCCTATACACTTAAGGCAAGCAATGCATTTTAATATTGATTTATAAATATCCCCTCTCCTTCCCTCCCCCTCCCACCCCCTCCTCCCCTGCCCAATTTACACTAGAATTACATATTGCTTAATACTTACAAATTAACAAAACTAGTTGTGTGAGTTTCATCACCAAAGCAACCTTCATTATTACTCTGTTTAGAAAGTTGCTAACAAATTCATGACAAAACTTTACCTATTTTACATGTTCCCCCAGACAAATACAATTTCCAATTTAGGGACTGTCTCCAATTCTTCCTGGGGTTTACTGACGGGCAAAACTCCAAGCCATTGTTCAGCTTGTGCACTCTTCAGTGAACACAGTCCAGTCCACACACATCTTAATGAGCTAGCAGGAGAGCTGTGAGTTTTCACTAACAAAAGCTTTCCTTAGTAACTGCTTTGAGTGGCAGACTGGTATGAAAAGAAGTAGCTCTCCATGCATCACTGAATTCAGAGAAAGAGCTACACTGACTGAAACTGCATCCCAAATAAGGCACAGTTAGTCAATAATCCATTGAAGGTTTTCTGAGCAGCTCCTTTGTTACCATAACAAAAGGACATGACAACCATTGCTGAAAGATGAGCCTTTACTGTCCACAGAGTCACTGAAGTGTAGTCTTAAGCCACTCCCCTTTTGCATATGCTGTGGCTGTGATGAGGAGAGCCAGCCACACACTTGATACACACTCTGAATAGACCCATTGTTGTGCTCGCCCACCAGCACCCATCAGTAAGATGAGTCTACAACCCCTTACCAAGGTATGTGTACAATCCAAAGTTGATCACTTATTCTACGTAAACTTCTTGTTTCATTTTAATTACTTCAATATTACCTTTCAAAATCTCCAAGGAGGTATATTGAATGGATATGCTGGTACCCTAGAGTCTACTTAAACAACTCGAACAGAGAATTGCAATATGCAGTAATTGTAATTCTTTTAATTAATGTAAACCCGCTTTTTCAACTATCCAAACATTTTGTCTTCCAACCGTCGTAATTTGACGATTAATTACTGGCAAATCTTGCAAATGAAGCAAAAAGCAGACAAACAAGGGTTAGCTGAGAGTAAGAGCATGATATTATTTTTCATAGAGGGCAGTACATTCTACTTTCCAGTTGCATGGTTAAAAGTATGCGGCTTAAACAACTGATGCTTTGTACCTAAAAATTCCACTAGACTCTTTGTATTCAAATTTGCCATATTTTCAATTGTTTCCATTGCAATTTTTATGCTAATTTCTATTCTTTTTTCCATTAAATTTGCTTCATTTCTTTCATTTTCTCAAAAAAAGTTCCATTTACATAATTCCTAAAAATTTCATTTTGTTAAATTTGACTCCATTGTAATAATTTCTAATTATTTTTCAAATTTTTCTTCAATGGTGCAGTTTACTGACCATATTTTTCAACCAGCAAACATATACCAGCTATATCAGACAAATTTTAAGTTTTGGCAGATATTTTAACTAGAGCACTTAAAATTTGTATCTATGAAGCTCTGAAAGCCCTTAATTTTATTTAACTTTGCCAAAGCATATACAATAAAAATACTCCACCAGTGTCAAAACTATCTTAATGTAATGAATTGACAAAATTTTTAAGGGCAGACCTTCCATAAAACAACCTCTCATGGCCATAGTCAACCCTTAAGATGTGTTTCATATCACTAATCCTCCCATGACTGCAGTTAAAATATGCAATCCCGAGATCCAGAGTAAGGTCTAGCAACCCTTCTAACATTCATTTATCTGACTGAGTGACTTTGATGTCATTCAACTCCTGCCAACATGCATCATAATCTTGCACTCTACTTGGACCATGTTTAAATCTCAGTTCATCCATGCCTGCTCGGACATCAGCAAGTCTTCCCTGTCACAGATAAAAACCCTCTTAGTGTGACTATTCATATCTTTTAGTTAATTTTTTAGTCTCAACAACCAATACTGTTGATAAATAACTCACCAAAACCAGTCTCAACTCTCTTCATACCCAACAATATCCACTTTAAAATGATCAATGTTGTCTAACTTCTCTATGTGACAGAGGAATGGTTTTGTTACACTGACACCAGAAAATCTAGCCTGTATTTGTGACTTTGGTGTAACTTCAACATAGTGCTCAACAATTTCTTAGTAAGGGGGTTGCCTCAATTTTCTTCAACCAAGTTCTTAATAAAGCTGCCATTTGCCAGCCCGACCAGATCCGTCAGTCCAAACAGGTAGGGAGCTGTATCATTGACAGCCTGCACATGCACAGCTTTCTCAAAGGTAACTGGGAATCTACCCCCAATACGCTGGTTAGGTTACCCTGATTAAGTATGTCACCTACATTCCCATCAACCACTGTGAAGAACAACCCGACCACTGGCCCAAATATCCAAAGTCGAAGAACAGACTTTTCATGAACACCAAGGCACACACTTTACTACTTAAAACCCTATGACAGAGTGAGAAAGGAAATTTTCAACTTTCATGATGTTTTAAGGCAACTCAGGTGGACATTACCACACATCCAATGCAGAAGTAACACTTTGTGTTTAGCTGCCTCATCTTAACCATCCTCTTGCCTCCTCCTTGCCTCTCAATTTCTTTCCCTAGTCCCTGAGATGAGTTTTGTTACGATAGACAATCCTGTATCTTGCTTATCCACTCATCAGAAGCCGTCCTCGTGTCAGCCAAGAAGTTGTAGACACGCTTCGTAGTCTTCATCTGCAGAGAAAGAAGGATGTCAGGTTTAACTGCACTGGAACTTCAAAGTGACCCTTAAGTCCAATCTTCTCACCCCAGACTGTTCCAATCCTCCTAACCTATTTACTTATGCTCCTCCCACAACTGTCTAAAATTCATCCTTATCCAGACAGAATGTCAGTTCTATTGCTTTAAGGGTGAGTATGCAAGAGCCAATGAGCAATCACAAGGTTCTTAGTACAGTACATATGGTGAAATATTAACTGCAGTACTCTACATTTGTTTAATTTGCTCTCAGTCAAAGAGCTGTGCCAACTGATAATTTCTGTAGACTACTACAGAAATTGTAGTTTGAGGTGAGAATTGACTGCTGTTAAAGAGAGACACCTGCCACCATAACAACATTTTCGATGGCAAATTCTCAAGCCAATCCCATCTTCATTCTTGCTAACATCTAAAATGATGTGATTCATTCGCCTGCCACATTTGGAGTAGCAGCCTCCATAACAGTTTGTGAAGTCCATCTTAAAATCTGACTTCGCTGACTCAAATAATTTTGTTTCCTGTTCAAATAAAAACACATACACCCTTTTCCTTGCACAGAAATTGATAAATCTTAGACACAAAAATGTGAAGACCCACTGTCCAGCTACCATAGATATAGTGTTAATCTCCCCCACCTCCATCCCACCTCACCCTCACCCCCATCCCACCCCGACCCTCACCCCCATCCCACCCCAACCCTCACCCCATCCACACCCACCCTTACCCCCATCCACCCCACCCTCACCCCCATCCAACCCTCACCCCGTCCCATCCCAACCTCACCCCCGTCCCACCCCAAACTCACCCCCATCCCACCCCAACCTTACCCCATCCCTGAAAAAAGTTGAAAGTTATCTGAGTAGAACAAAAGCAACACCGAAAAAATTCAGTAAGGCCAGCCTAACATTTCACATTTAAGGATTTCCATATTTTCTAAGCAAGCAAATGTTCTGCAAAAATGGAAAATGAGCCACTTGGGATTCATTCATCCTGTTTTGTATCAAATATCTCTAAATTTTCAACATCAATTACATTTTGAAGGGAAACATGCTACCCAGGATAGTTTCATACCATCAAGACAAAGAATCACTGCTAAAAATTGAAACACATTACACAGGAGGCAATATCCACCAGCTGGGTCAGGGAGGGGTATGCCCCCCTTTAATTTTTCAGATAGAATTTTTGGAAGATGAGCTGATGCACCCACTGTACTGAGGACAAATTGCCACCCTTGCACAATTCAAATGCTGGGGTTTTGTACTGTTTGCATCCATACATGTTATAGTTAATAGAAGTTTTATGCCTTAAATTGTTATCATACTAAAACTGCTGGTTTAATCAAGCAGCCCTCACAGGATTTTTTCAGTTATGGGGCAACGGAATGTTTTTCCTACTACATTACCTATTCAAAACATCAGGCACAATAACAATAAGTTCCATCTTTAAAGTCTTTGTATGACTCAACTCAGAATGTGGGGAAACACACCCAGGCCTCCCAACAAAGAAGCATATGTTCTCAAATCCATGGAATTACCGTGTTTATACACATTCAAAATAACAAAATTCCATGACTCATCCATAAATATCAAGGACTTGATTGCTACTTCCAGGACCTTCTAAAACAATCACATTTCCATCTTTCACTCACAAAATAATGTATCTAAAATTGAGAACATCAGAACAACAAGTCCGCTTTTTAAAATTCCCTCACTTTCCTAGGACCTTTCAAAATACTGTAAAATTTTGAATGACTTTTCAGGTCTGGAAATTCAAATTTTACTTTTCACTGACTTTCCAGGACTTGAACCAACCCTGTAGGTAAAAGTAAATTGAAGAAATGAAAATATTAAATGCTGTTGGCCCCCAATAACTGCCAATCATCCCTTGGCAGCTAGTTTTGCCTATACTTACATCAAATGCTCCAACTTCTCTGGTACTTCCTGGCAAGATATGCACTGGTTGAATAGATTCCACTTCTTTCAGATCAATGAAACCTTTCATTTGAGAGTCATGCTGTGTCTCATAGTACCTCAGCTTTGGAGAGAAAAAGGGCATGTGAGATTGAAGCAAATTACACAAACCGCATTAAAGAACTATAATTTCATACATAAAACTGTTCATATCTGTTTACAATTGAGTAGGTGACTGTGCACTTTCACTTAAGCCACATTGATGACATTTTGAATGGATAAATTGCAAGCAGTCTCTTTGGAACAATACCTGCCCAAACTTGACACTGCAAATAACAGTCAGCTCATTAGTTAGAGGAGGGTATAACAATACAACAATGTAAACCTGTTTTATTGTGTCAGCTGGTCACCTCTTAAAAAACAGACAGGGCATACTGTGACATGAAGCTAGAAGCTAATAGCATGTTCTAGCCACCTCAAGCTGGCAAATAATAATCCAGATTCTATCAGAGAACCTCCTGTACAGGTATCATGAGATCAATAAAGTTAAAGGCATTTGCCCCCTTTAAAGACTATTTGCTCAATGGAGCAACAAGGTTGGTTTAAATGGGGTTAACCGTCGCAATTACAGAGACAAGCTTCACCCGAGAAAATGCTCTTTTCTCGGTAAACATTGGCTAAAACATCTTAATTCAATTCTAGCAGCATGGAAATATCCTGCAACCCCCAGCCCACAAGGGACTCCACATTACATGAAAGTGGAGAAAACAGGGATATTTAGCTAAAGATAGGAGAAAATGGGGCGAATACTCTAAATTGCAGAAAAAAAGGGGAAAAGATAGAATTTTAGCCAATAGCAGAGGTAGGTGGGAAGGGAAAAAAATGAAGAACATGGATGCCAAAATGCTTGCTGTTCTCAAAAACTATGTTTCACTTCTTCTGCCCCTTACCTGATGTTTCTGTGAGTCCAGGACAAACCACCTCTGTTTCCAGCTTCTTAACCTCGCCCCTCTCTTGGACAAGTACCCTTGATGGCTAATAGTGTCTGGAATATTGGCATGGAAATCTTCATAACCTAACAACCAACATAGAATATAAACAGCTAAAATAATACTGCAAGTTTCTTTACACTTTAGGATTAGCTAGATGAAGCTTTAGGGCTTTTTTCTGACCAAGCGGTGTTAGTCCTACCTGCTACAGCCTTTCTCCTATTGTGGCTCACAGGCTTCCTTATTCCACTTCTTTCTTCTTGTACTGGGCACCAGGCACAATGGCAGTAAATTTCATTTCTAAAGTCTTTGGAATGACCCAACCAGGAGTCGAACTCTTGGTTTCTACAGAGATCCCTCCAAATGCATTCTAGCCAACAATGCCATCCATAGTTCTCCACAGAAGGAAAATGTGTGATGGACTATTCCACTGTTGTCATAGGGGTAACATTTTCCATTTCCTTTTTCCAATTTTGGCAGCAATACAAAGACACTAATTCTTGTTACATAAACAACTGATGCAGTAATAATTTGGGAATTTGGCAGTTATCAATTGGGTACAATGTGGGGTTTAGGAAACCCCCAAAACTCATGGACCGAGGGTTTACAAGTCCTGATATGTACTTCCTATTTAACCCTATTAACCTGTTGTAATCATCTAGAACATGATTAGACAGGAGAGACAGCAAGCCTGGAATGTGCTGCATCCTTCTTTAGTTTTCATGAATTTAATTAGGAGGTAAATGAGGGTTGATATAGATGACTCTATCACTAACCTGTATTGACTTCTGGTTCAGGCGGGACTTCTTCTTCAGTCTTATCAGAAACAGTTTGGTGGGAAGGCTGAGATACGACTGGATCGCGGGTGGACCCTTGCCGACGGCATTGCTTAGGAACATGGGGAATACACTTGTCATGTGCATTATAGCCACATTCCTCACATTTCATACCTGTAATGAAAAGAGCACATATATCTGAAGTATGGTACACTGGTACGAGGCAGGGAAGGAAAGGGAAGGAAAAATAGACATGGAAATACAAAACAAAAAATATTAAATACCCCCCACCTTCCATTAGGTTTACATTTAAGAAAAAGGGAAGAATATTAAATGTTCACTATGCAATTCAAGGAAGAACATATTTAATGTAAATGTAAATGTGACTTTTCTATAAGGAAAATTGTACTGTTGTCTATCAGACAGTTTTTTGTATTTTTTACAGATAGGTATAAAACCCATTTCTTCAGGTTATAAGAAAAAAATTTTTTGAAGTTTAACACAATTTGACAATTGCGTGAATAGAGCTTGCACAAATGTAAGTGTTTTAACTTTCTAAAAATTATGACAACTTTCCCAGATTTGTGGACATTTAAGGCCACATATAAATCAGAGGGTTTTCCCAGTTTCTCCTTTTTGTTTTGAAAGTATATTTAAGCTTTCAAAACCTCATTGCAGTAAGTTTTCAGACAAGCCAGCTATAAATTCATGGATATTCAAAATTAAGGTCATACAGAAATACAGATGGGATTTAATTACACTCTACAGGAATGTGTCATGAAGTATCAGCTACATAAACAGATGATAGTAAAGGTCGGGAATACCATGGGCGTATTTTACAAACCCAACCTATAGGGGGACACAGCTTGGTAAATAAATTGGGCAAATACAGGTGGACCTTGCACAAAGGTGTCTTGGGGATAGTTGTGGCAAAGGGTAACCTCATTATCCACATATTTAAACAAATGAAACCGGATGCAGGTTTTAAAGTCCAACCCAGGGCCACAATCTGATAAGCCTCTTCTGTTCAGTCCATACTGTCTGTCCAGGTGTAGGGTTTTAGACGGTTTAATGGCAGGAAATCTGAGTAAGGAATATTTTATGTAATATTTCCATTTCACTTGAAACGTAAGAATGCCAGAAACGTTTAACTGACCTTTGACACCTTGTTTAACCACTCCATACAGCATCTGCTTGCAGTAATCACACATCTGAGGCTTTATAAAGTTGTGAGGTTCAAACCGGTGTTGATAAGTGAAACCTTTAGGCTGAATATCTCCTGTATTTTTACCCTGATAAAGAAAGAAAAACATCTCTCCATATGAAACAAAAAATCTTCTATTAAGATTTGAACTTTGTGAAATGTGAATAGAGAAGGGGTGGGGACAAAAAAGTTCATCAGCTTGGGATGGGGGTAGATAAGACTGAATGGGGTGAATATGAAGATGAACAAATATCACCATATCATTACAGTGTCAAATATTATATATACTGTAATTCCTGGGTTTGACTTTACCTGCTTGGATAGAAACTGGGCAACAAAACTCCATCTAACTAACCAAGTTTAGAATTCCTAAATTACACCAAAACTATGACTGATAATCCTGAAGGAAGCAAATGTTCTGTCCATCTACACATAAATGATACAAGTGGTCCAATTAATTAACTTCATAACAGAGAAAATCAAAACACTAACAGAATGCATTGGCATACTAAACATGAAATAAGCCTCTTGACAATACAAGACATTAGATAATATTAGAATTATGACCAGACACTCACCAAATCACCTGACCCTCCCACTCACTCAGCCTCCATCTCCACCACTTCCCTCACCCTTCATTCCCAACTGTACCCTCCACTCTGGGTGGACCCCATGGTCAACTAGTTACAGCATCTGACTTGGAGCCGAAAGGTTTGACTCCTGACCAAGTCCTACTGAAGAATTCAAAAATGGAACTTACTGCCACTGTGCTTGGTGCTCAGCATAAGCAATTGAGAAAACAAACCAGTGATCCACACCTGGGAACAAAGGCTGAGGCCAGCCCAACTTGAATCAACTGGTTAAAAACTGGGCTGTAAAACCTCATCAAGCTAACTCTTCACCCTCCACATCATCCTGTATTCCACTCACCCTCCTTATTCCACTCCACCCATCCTCAACCTCCACAAATTCTCACACCCTTAATTTCCATCCCCCTCCCATCATCCACTCCTCTACCCCACCAACCCTCCATTCGTAATTAAAACCCACACTGTCAGAATGAAACTTATTACAGACATTCCTCTAATAAATCAAAAAAATTGTTATTGTCACAGGTGGGAATTCTCCATGGGAAAATTTGCCCAGTTGCAGACCTGTGTGCTGCAAAAATACCCTTTTGGGAAACTTCTGGCTAATTGTCCCTGACGATAGGGATGATCTGGGAGGGCCTGTCCATTATCTTGAAGGAAATAAAAGGCATTGACATTGGTCAAGTCTCTCACCTTTATAAGAATATCAATTGTTGTTTTCTTGTGGGCTGACATTCCCTGGGCCCGGGCTTCTTCTAGGTCTGATGATACTTTCCTTCTCTTTGCTTTGAATTGATTATCTATCTTCTCCAGAAGTTGCCTCCATTCTGTTTGCTTTTGATCAAGTTCAGCCTCCAATGTCCTTTTTTCCTAGAAAGATAAAAACCCAAAAGCAGAGTCTTTTAATGCACAGGGAGAAATTTAATGGTAAAAATTTGTGGTGATCTGTCTCCACACACTACTAATCAAGTAGACCTTAAAAAAGATTTAGTTCTGATTGAATATTTAACTCAAATGGCAACATGGAAATGTTTTCTTTGGGTAGACTTCACTACGTAAAATGTTTTCAGAGCATTGTTTTTCCTCCTAGTGTACAGCTACTATCCTTATTTAACAAAGGGGGTAATTGTAATTATCTTAATTTTATGCAAGGGAACAAGTGAACCTTTTTCAAACTTAGCCCACAGCAATTTTCCCACAGCATGCAGAATAGTCACATAGGCAATTTGAAAGATTTATAAAAAGTGCATAAATTTTCCCAACCCCCTACCTATGCCACATATTGCCTCACAGTAGGGGTGGTATGGTATCAATATATAATGCTGTCAAGACTTTTCAATGACCATGGACCCTTTTCCAAATAGCTACTACAAAGGATTGTGGGATAGGATGTTGGTGCATATTGTTTTTTTTTATACTATAGTAATCATCAGAGATTTCACATAATGCACTCCATCTTAGAAAACAGTTGAATTACTTAGAAAGTTAGCATCTTCCAACTTTTGTATGCTACTGAGATGCAGTTTTAACCTGATCAAAGGGAAAATAACATTTTAATATGTTTTAATTACAATTTTTGTTTGGTAACATTCCCAAGCTGCAGAGACCCTGAATTAATAGAACCCTTACCTCTAACAACCATCTATGCATATCAGGCTGTGCTTCCTTTACACTATCATAGCAAGCATTCACCGTTCTCCTGTCAGCTGGGGTCAAAGGTGACTCATCGTCCTCAGCGACTGATTTCTCAAAGAGTTCTCTGTCATATGACGGACCACCAGCCAGCTGGTCAGAGAAGTAGTAATCCCATATCTTGAGCTTAGAGAGGTTGGTGTATGGCCGCAGTATCTGCAAAAAGATGAATTTATTTTATAAAGTAATTTAACATATCTGTGTCTACAAAAAAATCTGTGAATACAGGACTCTCATTCCTTGGTCAACATTGCCCCCCATAATACGATCAATTTGGTAACAACCTCTACCTGCTATCAATTCTGTACGAGATCTTCAAACTTTTTATCTCTCTTAGTTAAACCATTACTTGTTTGTAGCCAAAGACAAGTTTTTAAATAAAACAAGGTTGGTTGGCGAAACAGTCCTTTTCATCAAGTACAATTTACCCCAAGAGTGAGAGGTTAAGGGGGTGTATAAGGTTTTTCCCATCAAAAAGTACCTTAGAACAACTTCCCTGCAAGAGCTGTGTGACTGCAACTAAAGTTGATTCCCATCTAGTACAATTTACCTGAGGGTAAGGGCAAAAGGGTTAAGGCTGTGCGTGCAGTTTCTATTTCCATCAAGTACAATAGTACGACTTCCCTGAGAGCTTTGTACCTCTGTACATTACATAACCTTTCACAAAGTACAACTTACTTAAGAGTGAAGGTAAGGGTTACATAAGGCTTCTCCTTCAACTACAGTACATCAACTTTCTTCAGAGAGTTACACACCGCCCACCCCCTTCCCTGTAGGCTGGGGTCATAAAATATGTCCATGGTATTGTCTGCCTATCGTAAACTAAAGGGAAGGACTTGCAGCATACTTGAGTTGTATTAAAACCGTGTTTAAATTTTAACTCTTTACCTGGTTGACACTTTTAAACACACTCAATTTGCTGTGTTATTAAATCTTATCTAACTAACTGGAAGAGTTATAACAGGGAGGTATGATCAGATGGAGATGCATGGAGAACTTTTCTCTTTGAGACGTAATAGTTGCCGACACTAACCTCTTTTGGGTGTTGTTCTAAATTATAACTCAACAGACTTAACACTGAGGTATTAGCAGGTGTTAGGAACTAAGTTCAAGCCTGGTAAGTTGTCTGCTAGATGTCGAACAGCAGATTGGGATATTTGTCCCTTGCCTTAATATTGCCAGTCGCTTAAAGATGTTAATTAATTTGACCATTTGGACCCGTTTGGACAGGGATTACAACCTACTTGTATGGTTCTCTGTATTTAACTCTATTTAGGTGTGCCTTTAAGACCATGCAAACGAGTGCAAGTAGAAGTGAAAATCCAATAGCAATGTTCAGTCTTATTCCCCTTTTGCTCATTTGCATAAATAATCTGAATTGGTCTACAGACAGGACCATTGTGCTCAATAGCAACAGCCAGTCGTTTGAAATGCCGAGACAGTGTCTGGCACTTCTTTGTTGACAACTACTTAGGCATAAGAGCAGAGTTCCAAATCATCCCTTTTGTTGGAGTCACTGTAGGTATGAATGAGGTTGCCTAGGTATTAAACAAAGAAATTCCATGCCCTTTAGTTTGATAACCCCCAAATTAAGCATTTGGTGTCCACTTTGGAGTCAATCTAATTGGATTAGTATAAATAAAAGATTCGATGGCTCTCCATAACTCTATACATCATGCTACATTCCACCAAATAAAATTTACCTGCAAGTATCAAAGGGGACATGAGGTTTCTCTTTTGAATGAGTACAGCAGCACAGCTTCCCTGAAAAAAGTGTTAGCTCTGTACAAAACATAACTACAGTCCATAAGAGACAATCTACCTGAGGGTCAGGATAGGAGGGTACATTCCTTCCTAAAGCAGCTAAAAATAGATATAAACCATCTTTTATCCCCCTGGTGTATTAAACTTTTTAATGATCATTTCAAATGCTACATTAATTCTAATCATCTTAATCTTTGTCTCTTATTTTTTTCTTTTCATTTTATCCTTTTTGTCAATTTTGATTTAACTTTTTATATATTTAAATTTTTATGTTTTAAATCTTTGTCTATTTATTGTGGATGTTTTTGTACTTTTATGCTTCCATTGCGAACTTTAGATTTCCCTCTAGGGACTCAATAAAGTTGAACTTGTAAATAATGTTTCTCCTTCCATCAAGCACAACTTACCTGAGAATGAGGGGTAGGTGTGTACATAAAGTTAAAGAAAAGCTGAGACTTCTTGTGAATCTTCTCGATGTAATCCCACAGAGACCGGACAGGGATACGAGGAATTTCAGTGTCACTGTCCCCCGAATCATGACCCCTTGTTGGTCCCCTTTCTAGCACCGACATACCTATTTGAAAGAAATAACCAAAGCAGGGTGATATTATATGTTTTTATACATTCTATCTTGGAGAAAAGCACATTCTGCATATTCTTAGGATTACTGCATGAGACTCTTAAAGAAAGTAACATAATGACAACGCACAAAAGCCTAAAGCCTAATTGATCAGGAGACATTCCAAAGTCTAGGACTGGTAAAAACTAGACGATTATTCTGCAAAGGACTTGTGATTAGTGAAAGGAACTTTGGCAATCTTGTGGGAATAATGGAGATGTTAATTCCCCCGAACACTGACCAGACATTCCCTGTAAGAGGACACCTTGTCTCTGCAGTTGCTGCTTAAAGCTTAAAAGAGCCTTACAGTGGGTAATTAGGGATTAAATTTGTAACCAGGAGGTAAGAAAGGGTGAAGTAGATACATGCAACTAAGATAAAAAATTTGGAGAAAAATTGTAAAGACAAGACTGAGAATCTTAATTCACTTTGTGTAGTATACACTATGCTGACTGTGCAACATTTATTGATAAATGTCACAGAAGAAAATCAACCAAACAGACAGACATACAAAGACACAAACACACAAACAACCATGTGTCATACTTGTTTCATATCTTTCATACTCTGAGAAACAACAAGAAAGTTTGGAATTTCCAAATCTACTAGACACATTAGGCTAGTATCTTCAAGTAATGTTAATTAAACTTATATGTGTATGTCCTAAACGTAAACAAACTACCAAACAGACACACAGACAGAGAGACATACAAACAAACAAATATGTGACTTACTTGTTTCATATCTTTCACACTCTGAGTCCAACATGAAAGTTTGGAATCTACTGGACACATAGTGATAGGCCAGCATCTTCAAGTAATACTGATTAAACTCAAAAGACATTGGGAACTGTTCATGTACCTGGTGGAAGCAAGAAGAAAGATAAAAAAATATGCGAAACTAATCCAGCAATAAAAGCAGCAATAGTAACAGTTGTATGTATTCATGTTGCCAAAAAAATTGAAATTTTGAAGCTTAAGTATTGGTTTAACCATAAACTGCACAGGGATGCCACCAAAGCTAATCCGATGGATACCTGAAGACAGGTGCAATTTTGCTAAAATTTTGTGATAATAAACAATAAAGCCAAAGTACACGACTAATCATACAATATGTGGCTAACAATGCAGGGCTATGACATCACAGCTGTCTGCGTCAAGTAACCTTCAAAAGAAGGTTGAAAGTTCACCTACTTAAATCTCAAGAACCAGACACAGGAACTGCATAAGAAATTTGCTAAAAATGCAGACAGTAACTTTCTTTGATTTAAACTAAGCTGTAATTTGAGATAAAACCACAGCCATTCTATTCTTCCTTTCGAAGAGAATTTTAATGCCTCTCACTGGTGATGTAATCCCTGCCATTTTGACAGGCAAAAATCTAGTGTAGCTAGCTGAGAAGCAACTGATAACCATGTGTGACTGTTGCATTGAAACACTGTTGATATTTACCCGTCAGTGCACGTGGCTTTACCAACTGTGTTATCTGAATGCATTCTACAGTCAAATACATCATCTATCAAAATAAGAATTCCATCCTGTGATTGGTCAATGGAATATTGATAACAAAATAGGTGAAAGCTGAAGGCTGCCCCTTTCCCATGCAATTTTATCATGGTACACTGCTTTGTCCTGCCACTAGTGATAAAGGGTGTCAGTGTATACCCTTCTTCATTACATTTTCTGCTTTTTTTTTTTTTGGTATATGAAATATATGATTGAATCAGTGATTTAAAGCAAACAAATTGATTTAAATGAATATAAAAACTGCATCATGAATTTTATAATCAAAATCATGATTTTAATCTCCTTCATTTAAATTGAACATCCCTCAGATTCAAGAGCAGTCTTCATCATGTTGTAACGGGAGGTCTTACCTGAAAAACACAATCTAAAAATTGTAAAAAGACTGGAGCAAATACACTGGCTTGATGCGCTACAGTATGATTACTCCGGTGAGAGAAACGATGACCAAACGCTAACCACTCCTTCTCACAAAGAACCTTAAACCCCTCGATGGTCCGATAGTGTGGGTCCATCAATAACTGGGCCAGGGAAACAACCTGAAAACAGCGAAACAAAAAAGTGAATGAGACATCGAAAGCCTTGTTGCACATCAAAGCTGTCAATTTATCATAACTTGAGATGAGATAGGATTGAAACGTGAAATTATTAAGGAGCTTGCCAGGGACTTACTCATGGTGAGAAGGGGTTACATATGTACTGTGAATAGGAAGTGAGGAAGGGGCCATGTAGATTATGAGCGGATACCATGACCAAGGTTGTCACTAGCCCATTTTGAGAAGCCGGGGAAATTGTGATCACAGCCTTGGGGGTAGGCAGTGTCTCCCTCCCTTTTGACATTTAATTGCAGATGTGAGAGTGCTTATAAAAAAACAAGGAATTATAACTCAATTCCTAAAAAATCTCAGAATTTATTCAGTTAGGGTAAGAAATTTGTGCCAGGGGGTGATGCTGACATTGATGATGATGACTGATTGATGTACGGGCGGAGATTTTCAGAGCTGGGTAGCACTGCCTGGCACCGCCCCGTGTGGTTACAACCCTGACCATACAGTACAAGATGCCTATGATCAATATACAGTCACAATGATTGCTCATCAATGCACAATAGTTCGAAAACAATGTTTACCTGTGTTGTAAAATCCCAGCCTTCTTCAAAACTGACCATTACTGATGACCCCTGGAGATCCATAAGGTCCACTACAGCACCAGCTAGCTGAAGGATGTTTTGTATCTGATGAGAGAAATATGCCAGAATGCTTGATGTTGATATAATGTTACCATGGTGATTCTCATTTGAATTCAAATAGACTACTGTATGTGAATTGGCTTTTGCATCTGTAAGATCTTGAGGACATATCAATAAACCTTACTATACAAAGGTTGGGTACAAGCACATAACTTTGTTACTGCACACTTTATAATTCCACCCCAGACAGTCGATACTTCATTTGAGGCTTCCTCAAACTGAAGTGAATATAAAACAACAGTGAATGAGATGAGGTTGGCTTACATGAGGTATATGCCCCTAGACCCTTTTGGGGGCCAAAGACAGGAAATATTCAATACCTACCAAATTTCAGACATCAAGTTCAAGTTCAAGTTCAAGAAATTTATATGGTGCATTATTTAAAATAATTATTCTAATGCGCCTTACAAGACACAGTGGAGAACAAAAGACTAAGTTGGACTATCAGATACCATCAAAGGCACAGCTAAATAGGTGGGTTTTTAAAAAGGACTGAAAATGTTCCAGAGAGCGTGCTGTCTTAACTGAAAGGGGCAGATCATTCCATAACTTAGGGCCTTGGACAGCTAGTGTGCGCTCACCAAATATGGACCTATATCTAGGAACAACCAGATTGAGAGTGGTCTCAGATCTAAGTTCATATTTTGTTTTCTTAAAGGAGAACATGTTGGAAAGGTAGAGTGGTGCCATATTGTGTAGGGATTTGTAAACAAGAACAAGAAGAAGCAAGATCTTGAATCGATTCCTGTAAAACACTGGGAGCCAATGCAAGTCCTTCAGCAAGGCTAAGGATGGGAATAACCTGTTCTTGTTAGCAACTAGTCTGGCAGCGTAATTTTGCACACGCTGTATCTTGTACAGCATACATTTCGGAATACCAGTTAGCAAAATATTGCAATAGTCGATACAGCTATGAACCAGTGCATTCACAAGAGCAATATAGCGGTCTTGCTTAGGAATTTAGCACACTGTCTAATGTTATACAGATGGTAAAAAGCAGTTTTACACTTACTATTGACATGATCAGACATAGAAAGACCATGATCTAACCAAGCTCCTAAGTACTTCACAGATGACGAGACTTTAACAGGGGTGTTACCCACAATAATATTTTCAATGTTAAGTTTGGACAACTGTTAGTTGGAACCAAATATAATTACTTCCGTTTTACTGTCATTCATTCTTAGTTTAGTGAAAGTCATCCAGTTCTTGACATCTTTCAGACACATTTCAAGCTTTGCGATCGAATCACTTACGTCAGTGGGGTCACCTGCATTCATACTAAGGTATATGCTATGATCATCTGCATATCCATGTATACTTGGTGAATGAGCAGCAACAACATCAAACAGAGAACTGGCATACCATGTGAACAATTGAGGTCCACAGCAAGATCCTTGTGGCACACCAAAACTTACTGGGAATGGTTTTGACCGCACATTGTTTATCATGACATACTGTTGACAATGTAGTAAATAAGATTTGAACCAGTCGAGCACTGTGCCTTCAACCCCAAAACGTCGGGTAAGAGAATCAAGAAGGAGGTTGTGATCTATTGTGTCAAAAGCCGCACTTAGATCTAGAAGCACAAGCACGACACATTTTCTGTTATCCAATTGTAGTAACACATCAGAATGAATTTTCGAGATGGCAGTTTCTGTACTGTGGAATGGGCGGACATTACTCTTATTGAACACTACTTCAAAAATTGGTTATTAATTAACCACCAAAGTAAATTGAGACAGCTTCAGTACATCAATGAGTAATATAACAGGACAGCTAACATTCTCCATGGCACATATCAGTTATCATTCAGGGAATATGATTCTTCCATACTTCTCAAGGGAGACTCAACTTCCTGACAGGAAGCTACTAAATCCGATTCAATGGAATGAACTAGCACTGACCTGAATCAGCCACTCTGAGTCTTCTACCAACTTCCTGAAGCCATATTCTGGTTCCACATGCTTTGCACTCGGTTGACACGCCTTCACCATCTTCTTAAAGCTAGCTTTAGCATGTCTTGTCTCTACAAAGTCATATGGTATGAAATCCCACTTATTGTAAGGATCTGTCTTGCATGCCTAGTGGTAGAGAGGAATATAGAAGTAAATGGAAAGTGAATATTCCAAGTAACTGTATAACCTTAATTTTTAGACAACCTGTCGATGAAGCTATTAGCTACATCTCCCTCAGCCAAGCTGCAGCAGCTGTCCCCATGCTTTGTTACAACACACATCACAATAGCAGACCAGCATCATCCTGCTATTGTAATGTGTGTAATAACAAAGCATGCATGGCTTAGCCATCTACAGTGTTTGTTTAACCCTTTACCATTGTTTGGGTCCTTTTGGACCCATGCGGAGAGCGCGGCTGTCACCCATCTTTACTGTTTCAAGCGGAGCTCGAAACTGCGAGTAGCTACCCGAAAATTCGGCCACAACAACGAGAGAGACAATAGTTTAAGGTCACAGGGTCAATAGCCTACTGAAGCTGATGCGGGGCATGCTACGTCTGCTTTTCCGCCCACTCCCGAGGCATGTGAATATGCCCCGACTGGAGCACAACGGTAAAGGGTTAAAAACAGTGCCCTATGTTTTTTAGATTTTGCTCAAAATGTAGAACTGCTGAACTTGGTGCAGATGGTATAGAGGGTCGGGTGGAATTAGTCCCAATAATTCCATACAATTAACTTTCATTACTTTTTCCCCTTTCAATTCAACAAATTTAGGATTAAATGGGGTTTAATGGCTCAGCTTTTAACCAAACAGTTTCAGTCAAACCTTCCACAGCCTTTTGGTCAGGTTGTGCCTCACTGGCTTGTTTTCCCAATTCAATTGCTCATGCTGACCACCAAGCACAAGGGCATCAAGGTTCCTCCACCTTTTCTACAATTGGTTATCATGACTTTCCCACGACTTTACCAGGACCAAAAGAAAAATCCATGTCATCTTCATCTTGATATTTAACATAATTCTTTTTCAAATTACATCAAATTTGTAGTGAATTAAAGAATAATGAATTTTAATTTTATGAGAGAAAATATATATTTTGAGTGAGAACAAAACTTTTCCAGGACTTCACACAATTTCCCTGGATTTTGAAACTTTTAAGGGTCTTGAAATAATTTCCCAAAAGTTCACGACTGTTCCGGATTTTTCACAACCTCGGAAATCCAGTAGCATGAAGTTCATACTAGTGAACATCAAGTTCCTTTTAAACTAACATAGATAAGAAGAGTTTGTCTTCCCCAGCCCCTGTCTTCCCCCAGCCATCTCTCCCCCTTCCCCTTCCAACTCCTCCCTCTCGCTCCCCCCTTCTACCACCTCCTCTCCCTCCCCTTCCTCCATCCATAATGAGTTTTATTGTTTAAGTATTGGCCAACAATATGAATTCATGACATCACTCCTGCTTACTTCCAGTTCACTGCATCCCCCTGTCGGCTGGGGTTGTAGAATATGCCCACTGCATTCCCCACCTGTCGTAAGAGGCGACAGAATGGTAGGACTTGAACATTATTTGAACAGTATGACACTATATAACACATTCTTGTTGGTGTATCATTAAATCTTATCTAACTTCAAGTTCACTACTTGTAGAAAATTTATCACATTCAGTTGCTAATATCTTGAGAACTAAACATGGAAACTGATTGAAAATTTCATCAGAATGCTTAGAATATGTGTCCCTTTTGCATATCATGCAGAAATTTGTTCACTCACCCGTAGTTGTGACTTTTCTCCAAAGACATAGAGGGCAGCTTTCCTTGGATCTTGCGCTGTGGTGACCGCCAAGTCCTGCTCTGTGACTGAACCGTTTCTACCATGTGCTGCGTATGAAGGTGACAATCTACGGTTATCTAAAGTGGCTGTCCTTAAGTTGCCACGAACATTCCGGCCGTATGGGTCTTGAAAGGAGTCCATGAATAGGGGCGAGGCTTTACGCCCGCTAGTCCTTGATGCACGCAAACTGCCCATTTTGGAAGCAAAAGCGCCTGAGGAGGTAATACGTGTGGGGTTTGGCTGTCATATAGATCAAGTAGTAAGCTCATGTACAATACACCGTTAGCTGCATATGTTACCTGTGATAGGTTGTGGGTGTGTGCATGTTGTTAATAGAGACAAGGGGCTAGGTTTAGGGAAGGTTCTATGTGCGTAGGGTATCATTATAACGATGAGTATAGCAGAGCAAATAGTAGAAATATACTGACTTGAAGTATCAGTGCAATATCTCAAGTGCCTTATATACTAGCGTATTCAAGTGGCAATTTTTCGGTGTTACGAAGGGCCAAATTCCATGATTTTCCATGGATAAATGGTTACACATACAAAATTCTGTTATTGTCCTTGATGCAATTTCAATTCTGTGTTCACATACCCTGATTACAAATCACATTGCACAAATCCAAATTAAATAGTTGTATGTCTGTTAACCAGTTTTAACTTTAAAGTCCCATTCACCCTTCACCACTATTGTTTTTTGGTGGGGGGGGGGTGTCAGTGAAAATCAATTTTTTTTTAATCATTTTTTGAGAATGTCCATGTTTTCCTTTTTTGATCAAAATTTGTGTTGTGTTTGTGTTTCCCTGACATGGAAAACTTGCCATTCAGGGGTAACATGGGTCTTAGGCTGTCAAATTATACAAGTGTCAAGTTCATCATTTTCACAACTGTACCAACACAAAAATTCTCTGGCAGCATATGTTTCATTGGCAAAAGATGTAAATGACTTGCAAAGTATTTGATGTGTGAGTATATATTCATTCTCAGTGTTACATATACAGTGTTATGTTTAAAATATGAGTACAAATGCATACTTAATACAAATATACTTTGTTACACTCTTTAGTTATCAAAGCTTTTGTCAATGCCAGTAGCAGTACCCATTGCTTGTTCTTGCAGAAAAGGTGTGGGTATTGCACACTACCAATGTGCCAGTATGAGCATCTGTATAAATCCATTCTCACAAGAACAAGTATGTGTTATTGTGATAGAAAGCAAGTACAAATATATACTCACTATAGATATGATGCTAACCTTGTTCTCTAGTGAAATGTAAAGCTTGAGACACCTCAAGGAGAGTACAAATTACTCCTGGGTACACATACAGACAATTATGCGTTTCAAATGTCTAGACATTTAATCCAATGCAATAAAATGTCACTTTACAAGACTATTCAGAAACTGTGCATATCATATAATTTCTGCAAGCTGTTCATAAAGATGACTATTTGTATTAAGAATGATCACACCTTCTTTTAACAGTGTAGTCATACAGATTAACTTCTTTTCAAGAATTCAACATTTTATGCCTCAAATTCACTATTTAAATATTTTTGGGCCCAACTTTTTTTCTAATCAGTAGCCTATCCCCATGTCCTGCTTTAAGCAGTTTTCTGGTTTAAACGAAGTAGTTTTCCACTCACATGACCTTTTATCAAGAAAATTATGCAAATTTTGTATACTAAATATTAATAAGTTAATAACTGTGCTCTCTATCTTTGAATAAGATGATTATGTTGTTACCTAGTCAATAAATTTTAACAGATTGATTTACTGACTGACTGATTGAATAACTGATTGATCAAATGACATACTACTTGATTGATTAGGTGGCAAATTGATTCATCAATAAATAGAAATAAATTTGAATTTCTACCATGATTCTGATGAGAATGAGTTCTATACCTACTGTGATAGTTATTTCTGACCATGTTAAAACTCATATATAATACAGAAATAATGGTAACCACACTATATGTGATTGTCTTTAAGTGTTCAGTGCTACTTCTGACTAATTACAGTTCACAGTTATGTACTTGTTCACGAGACTGGTGTAGAAGAATAAACACAAGTGGACAGGAAAGCCTGCGACATGTAAACAAAACCACAAAATTTAAACAAATCACAAAAAAGGGTTTAGCTTTGCAAAGACATCAAAGCCATATTTGCTTTATAATATAATACTGTTTCGAAAGAAGTATGGATTGCCTAAGCGGAAGGGCGAGGGGGGTGAGAAAGGTGTTTTTGCAGGTCACTACAAGGTCACTGTAAATTGCGGTACTTTTAAGGGGTCTCTGATGTGCTGCAACTAACTTGAGGGGGAGGAGAAACACTGAAAACTACCACCATACCTCTTTAATTCTCAAGATTCTAAATTTAAATGTTAACTCTAGTTTCACAAGGTTACTCATTAACAATATCTTTCCTCTGAAAGGGTTAATTTCAAAACCAAGAAATTCTCTTCTCCAAATTTTCTACCTCTGACAGCAATTGTATCCTCTGCAATTGATATTGCATAACCTGCATTTGCCCAAGGCCATTTTTGCTCGTTTTTTTTTTTTTAATTTCATAATCAAATTCGTACAGGGGTATGACTAGGTTTCCTGCTTTTCAACAATGTCATTTCTCATTCTCACCTATAATATTACAATTCACCCTACAAAGTTTTACATCTTGCAGCCATTACATCCTCAACCATTACCACTGCACTGTGTGATTGGCCAAGGCCATTTTTCTGCTGCTGACTGCACTACATTACCTACCTAAACAAACAATCTACACTTTGTGCCCTGTTTTCATTTGAGTTTGTCTTTCTGCTATAGCTGTTTATCTATCTTACTATGCAACAGTAATCTACACTGAGTGATTTTTTCACAATGCAAATTCCATTTGTGCAGAAGTTCTCCTAGTATTGAATTACAAACTTTAAAACCACACGAGTATCTTATGACCTAAAAAACAAAAGAACAGCACACCTCGAGGTTATCACTTAGCAAGGTACACAGTTGACAGTTCAGTAAAAAAAAAACAAAAAAAAGGTTCTTGTATAAATGATGACTTGCTGGTAAAAAGTTGTCACAAACCTCAAAATATAATTTACCAAATGTTTTAGGGAGCATATAAGATTCTTAAATAAATATTTACCCAGGGCTAGAGGAAAATTTTTCTTTTTTTAGCAGCATTGATCTTCTCCATTATCTAAATTCCACTTCTAACTTTCAATAGTCTCTCTAAATTTTCTTATTTTTAATTGCACACACAAATTTACGAGACATCTCTCAAAATATCTTACATTAGGCAGGACATTCTGGGCATTCTGCATTCTGGTTTTATTGAAGGTTATGCACTACCTGTCAGACATAGGGAAGAGGCAGGCTATTATACAGTCATTTATTTTTCAAGCAAGGGTCAAGGGTCACATACATGCTTTCATAACAACATCTAAGGGATGCTATACTATGAAGGACATTCCATAAGAGTGGATGAGAGGTTGGAAGAATTTCTTATGTATCAACAACCAATCAGAACATTCCATCAATCAAAGGCCCAAACTGCATGACACCCCTAATCTATACTGAAGCCCTATGCCAACTAAGCATCTCTCTTCTGGTATCTCTAAACCATCTGGCAACAAATGCCCCAAGCTTTCCAAAATGTATAATATTTCCACAAGGCTTTCTAACTTAACAAACCCTAGATAAAGTTTAAGTCACAGAACAAGAAAATCTACGCTATTTTGGAAAAGAATTCTTCTGTACATGTACTATGAAAGTTGATTACAGACATTTCATTTTCCAAACTATTAATTTCACTGAAACTTTTGATTATTCCAGATTAGAAGAAAACTATCCTTATCTGGAGTGAAACAAACAGTTCTGTAGACTTAATTTATGCTTCGCTTCAGATTATACCCCGACTTCAGATGGTTTAAAAATTTTTGTTCTTGCTTCTGTCATAAATGTTTATTCATTTCAAGTAATGAATGCAATTAGAAAGAGACTTCTGTTACATCAAGCATGAATTTTTGAGTTTTTTCTTCACGTCTGAGGAGACAAGAAGTTTTTCCATTGCCAGGAATGTATTCATAAATAAGGCGTACAGTGAACTGAGGTATTAAACCCATTCCTAAAGACACTACTTTTGTTAAATTTGTCTATCAAATGTATTTTTGTATGGTAGTCCTGAAGTATATTATATGAATGAAGTTTCTACATTTTAGGAATGATTTCTTCAAATTAATTCATATTTTCTTGAATCAAAAATGTGTCCCATTTGTATATAATGTATTCGAGGGAACAAACTTTGTCAAACACTTGAATACTTTTAAATGGTATGAGTGCATTTTAAGAATGAAGTTAATGTATGGTGCTCCAAGAGAAAAATCATTTACATTTTTGAATTGTCTGGAATGAATTTCCTGGGTGAAGAATGAACCTTCACCCTGAGTTCATTCTGAGAAATGTAAGTATCTGGCATAAGTTTTTACTTTATGTGATAAATTTTATTTGTTGAATGTTTAAATGTTTGAACTTGGGGCATATTTTCAGTAAATTTACTTATTAAGTTTTCACCAGTCATGTATCTATGAACTACACTGCGATTATTTGAACTACACTGCGATTATTTGAACTACACTGCAATTATTCAAAGAATGAACTCAACTTGTTAAGTATTTCTGAACAATGTTAAGGTATTCATTCTACAAAAAAAAAGTCAGTCCATGGATCAAATGGTAACATTTTGTATAAAGTGAATGGTGATTAATATTTTGTAAAACAAAATGATCTGTCCATATTTTGAATTCAATTATATGGAATGTAATGTGTACTTGGAATCACAGTTCATACAGAATGTATTCTATGAATGTATGCTAAATCTTCTAAAATGTTGGTTTCATTCTTCAATAACAGTGCTCAAATTTTTTCTTTTTGTAGTGTATTGTTAAAAATGGTGATTTTTTTGAAAAATTTTCCATACAAATATTACTACCCATGTAAAATATATAACAGATGTTACGTTGACATACATTATTTAAAATCTATTACAATAACTTAACATAAAACTACCACAACCCTTTTTATTTATTGTGTATACCAATAACACACCAAAACCACAACAATGGTACATTGAATATAGATAGATTATAAACTTACTGTGATTCTGTAAGATGCTACATTAAGCTGAACTTTGTGAGTGAACAGCATGTATTAAGAGTGCCAATATTTGGAGCAAATTTTGAAGCTTGAAATGTGAACTTGTTGTAATGTGCTTTTTGTTGGTGAAAAGCAAGTTCAATATTTACAGAGAATCATGTGTAAAACCTTGTCTTGATTGGCTGCATGTGTTTCTTTTGATTCTGAATTTTAAACAAAGCAAACGGAAGAATACATTAATGTATAAAAACATGAAACAGTCCCAACTCCAAATGGCTTAAATGTTTTCTTATCAATATTTTTTCAAAAGAAGCAATAAAAACATGAATTGGATGAAATTTAATGTTTTAAAGCATGAGGTGGTTTGACTTTGTTTTCAATTATTTGGAGTAAGTAATACATTCAATAATTTGTGCCAAAACTGTGCTTACAGTTTTAGTGACAAATAAGCAGCTATACTCTGCCTTTTATTTTTTTAAAACTGGTGTTATGTGTTTCATGAGTGTAGTTTCTTTTTGTGAGAGAGTTCTAAACTACACCTTACCTTTAGCAGTGAAAATCAGAAAAAAGTCACTTTCTGACAAAAATTACCTCAGCAAATGGATGAAAGAATGAGAATAAAGCTGAGCATTAAGATAATGCCTTTAAAGTGGTCAACTTCATGAAATACACTGTGAAAGGAACACTGTCACTCTTTTTCCGAGGGGTTATGTAAAAACAATAAAACAATGTACTAGGCCTGAGTTGGATAAGAATGATACCAGGCTGGGTTCACCCTGTTCTCAAAGAGCGACAATGTTGCAGTTTTGTAGGACTCTAGAGTGGTATTTTATATACTGTAAAATATAAATCCTGAGTAATGATAAGGGTCTGAAAACAAAATGTACTTTGGTAAGAAGTGAGTTTGTATTTAATGCTTGTTAATATCACCCTATGATGGCCACACTGGTGCACTGCCCTCTGTCAGCACAGTAATATCATAAACAGTAGATTATTTTTTAATGGTCAGTATTGCATTATTGCAGCAATGTAACCTATTCTGATTAGTATGAAAAATAAAATCAAACTGGTTAATGAATCCCAGCAAAGTCAATTAGTATTTGGTTTCAGTCAGTGTTTACTACAACTACTGTATAGAGTGTCAGAATTATTTAAGTTGTCGTATCGTTTGAGAAGAGCTGGTGTTTGGAAGCGCAGAATGTAAAATTGAGGGAGCTATATCACCTGGCATTATCAGGGAAGCTGGCTGATGACATGCATATAATTAGCAGAGCAAAAATGGGCAGTTAGCGTACAACACAGAGACAGGGTAATCTAGGGCCACACCCCTCAGAATTTCATACCTTTTTAAGGCCAAATTCTGATATTTCATGGAAAATATATATGGTATAACAAATGTCACAATTCTTTCCAATTCAAACCATTTTCAGACTTCCAGACCTACCAAAAGTACAGCCAGTCATGGACAAGCAAGTGATTATTAAATCCAAGAGAATACTGGCAATTTAGCCAGGATAACAGAGCAAATATTCTGGTATCCAAATAGAACTAGCAATCTAAAAAAGTAATGGTTAACGATGCTACTTTATTGGTTTATTGGATGATGGTTTTTAATTCTAAAAATGTTGAAATAACTCACTGGCAAATTAACCAGTGGCATGTGAACGAAGGACTGCTCAATCCTATTAAAGCAACGTATTATTAACAAAGGTCATCTTAGTCAGGAATTCATCGCATTTTGGTTCACTTTCTTCATTATCATGCAATTAAGGATTGTGGTTGTTAATATCATGAATATGCATAACATGCTAAATTACAAGTTGGACAATGAGTGTTGTCAAGGGTATACAAGCCAATAGTCATAAATGGATTTATTTCTCTGATCAATCCAAAATATTTGCCTAAAATTTTACACACTGACCTATACTCAAATTTAAATTTTAATCGGTCATTCTAAAGGGTATCAAAATCTGTCAGAAGTTAGAAAATTTGTCAGTTAAATGATGAGTACGTGAAGAGATTAGTATTTTAGTTTGACAGATGAGAGATACATGACAGGGCACCACAAAAGTGTTATGATTTATTTTTTAATTTTTTTCCAAACCTACCCAACATTCCAGGAAGAGTCAACTCTTTGCACTAGTAATGAACGGCATTTAGGCCTTTGGCCAGGATTTTGATTTATTAAAGAAGGCTCAGTTCTTGCTAGACATATACTGTCTTGCTTTGCCTTGAAGCCTTGTTGTCTTGCTATGCCTTGAAGGCAAGCCTATGGCATACCAAATTCAAACACATATGCCTCCAGTTCCTTTATTTTATGACAGTTGGGTGCACCTGGTACTTGTGCAAATTTACTTGTTCCCTGTCTTTCTTTCTTTCTTTCTTCTTTTTTCTTTTTTGTTACCTGTCTCAAAACAATTTGTCCTCAGTAATTTTGACTGTCTACATTACGTTTTAGCCATCTTAAAGACAGCAAGGTGTGGTTCTGGCCCAAGGCCTGATGGCACGCCATCTAGACTTCAAAAAATTGAACCTTAACTAAGCTGGGTAGTAATTGCAAGTATCTAAAATGGCTTGAGTCAAAGGCTGAGGTTGGGACGGACACAAGATATATAATATTTTTTTATTTTTTTCAAAACTGATGATGTGAAACTTTTTACCAATGAAGACGATTACTTGAACACTGTGGTTAAACAAATTAGACTTAGGGGTCGTGGACGATAAAAATGGCCAGAAATTAATATTTTAATGGGTTTCTTTTAATGACTAAAAACAGTTTTGTGAGATGAGAAATGGGTTTTAAAAGATGAAAGTGAAAGTTGAAATTATAAACAAGTGATGGTGAGGAGTGAATCGTGATATCTGACAAAAGTATGGAAAGAATTGCGACATTTGATTCAAATCATGTGACCTGATTCAAACAAAGCATACGACATGTAATACTGAAATAATGTCACAGAATGGAAGTATGTGACAATTATATAATGATTGATATATATGTTGGTTTGAATGTAAACTAACACGAAATGTAACTAGAAACTTAAAATTAAACATCAGAACTTCTACATCAACTTAAAAACCAAAAGAAAAATAATGAAGAAGAAGAAGTGACGACTGATCACTAAAAATGAAAAATTCCCCTTAATCATGCAAAAATAAATTTCTAAATACCATCCTAAAATTAAACCAACATAATGTAAACATGTATATAAAAATATCCAAATGAATTTGAAGCAAGCGTGATAAAAATAAAAGAAAAAATCTCACAAAACTCACAAAAACTACACAAAACTCACACATATTCAACAAAACTCACACAAACAAACTCAACAAAAGTCACATAAACTGCCTAAAAATCTCATACAATTCTCACATTTCAAAAGTTGAAATCACTGTTTCCTTCTGCAAACCCTTGTGTCTATATCATATCAAAACTATTGTGCTTCATTAATTCATATGTACTCCTTCAGCCCCACAGCAAGTTATGCCTGTCTATCAGACTTTACTTGTGATAATTGTGAAAGGCATGCATATCAAACTCATGCTACGATCGATTTTGATATATGGCTACAGGGGACAGTGTTGAATATATTCATAAGGTGGGTCAGGCTCGATTTTTGTTCTATACTTTGCTCATATCACCTGGCATGCCTGGGGGGGGGGGGGAAGAAGGAACATTCTTTTGAGAGAGGGGAGGGGTTCAAATTCTGAAACGACTGCTTTACACTTGAAAGTAACAGAGAGACAACTTCTGAGACCTTTTTGACCTACACAGTACAACATAACTCTTGAATTATCACAATATTTCTGCCACAAAAAGACATCCTGTACCACTGAACCACATCAAGAAAACTATTTTGAGAATCACAATTATTTAAGATCATACCATAATTATAATCAATTTGTATCTATTTGGCCAAATTACCATGTTTATTGAAGGATATGAAATGTAGTATAAAGAAAGAATATTTTAGAGATTGAGGGATTTGATGCAATGATTAAATTAAGTCCTGCCAAACAACAGGTTTGCTCATATCTTTGGTCAATGGTCAATGTCCTCAAAGAATTACTATTTGCCTATGTTACAGTTGGCCATTAGACTTCAAAGACTTTCATACAGTTTCAATGTAAAGCCCCACCCACATTAAGCAATGCAATTTGCTGCTACCAGACTGTCCCTTTCCTATGAGCAGCTAATGGTCAACTCCTGCTGACCAGTGTTAAGAGCAATGTATCCACATTATGCAACTTATTTCAAATCAAACAAAGTAATATTTCCATGGATTCATAAGATTTAAGACACCCTTTTTTACCATGCCCAAGAGTAAAGGATACAAATCTGATAACGACCTGCAACGGCTTTATTCTAAAGTCTAAGTTAGTTAGATGGAGTTTTACGGCCTAGTTTCCAACCTATTGGTTCAAGTCGAGCCCTACACAGTCCTTTTTCCAGTTGTGGCTCACTGGATTGTTTTCCTTACTCCATTGCTTATGCAGAGCATCACAAACAACGGCAGAAGGTTCCATTTTTAGCCTAAAGTCTAAGACAGACATGGTTTGAAATAGCAACTACAAAAGACTGACGGATAGATTTTGGTTTTGTTGATGTCATTTTACTGGGGCCAAAAAAGACACACTGAAAAATACCATCCCACAAGTTTTTGAAAATTGCAATTTGGAAAATGGTCCATTGTCTGAATCCTTCAAACAAGTTGCAAAGAGCTACGAGATTTTCATTTTTGCATTGGTCAAAAATCACATTCCCCCAACTACTTGCATAGCACCAAGTTACAATGTGAGACTTTACACAGTTCTACGGAGCCCACTCCGACAAAATTTGGTGTTTGAGGGACTATTCCCATTTTTGATAATATCTAGTTTAGGCTGTCCTGTATTGCATCTGATTAAAGATCAAGGGAGGCCTTTCCTGTAACAACTACCTTGCATGCTATAAATATCAACTATGTCCTACAGAGTGAGTAAATCCTATTTCCCATGAAATTATCGTTTAAATCCAAGTGATAATTCCTAAAATGACAATTTTGAATCCCCATTATTTGAGATTTCTGTGATCATATTTGCCCAACTTCATGATAGTTTTTACTAGTGTCTTGGCTATTGCTCCAATTATGTCCCTTCAAAAAAGACTGTCACCATGAATGCACCTTAATGAAACTTAGTTAACTTTGGCCATGTCCATTACATTACATCAGGCAAGTCTATTACATTTTAAATATTTTTTTTTTTTTTTGGGGGGGGGGGATGTTGTGTTCATCACAAAGCAGAGTGAAATATTTATCCATTTTGGGTGGACTCAGAATTCTATAAGACAAAAAAAAGTCAAATATCAAAAAGTAATCCAAGCTATGGTGCTGTTTCAAAATATTTCCTCATTGGTTCAACATCTTAATGACCTCGAGAGTGTACCTGAGATTCTGTCACTAAATGCAAAAGACACAATTCTATCCATCTAATCTTAAAATATGATGTCATACATTCTTAACAAGCTATTTAAATCCTCACCCTCAGCAATGTTTTATTCTAATATCATTTTCATAAATCATTACTTTTTTACGGCATAAAATTCTGGGAAGTGGTAACTTGTCTAACCCAATGAAAGTTTGGAATATGTTTTCTAGCTGTTGCACTAGGTACCACCCACTTTCAACAAACAGCATTCGTGTCTTAAAAATTCATTTCCCTGTATGATTCTAAAATCCCTTAAATAACAAATTTGACAAGGAGTACGATTTTTTGAAATCACCAATATAAACAGCTCCTATGGGATACTAAAGATCTTAAACACTAAATCAAGAAGACTCCCAACAGAACGACGGTACAGTGCACATAACATGCAAACTAAGAATGTGTCAGAACAGAATACACTGTATCAACAGACAATTGGAAGGGACAATCAGAGTTTGACAGAGGAAAATTAACCTTTTTCAGGCACTTGAATTTTTCCTTTCTAAACTGATCATTTACCAGAATATAAAGATGGTAAAGAAGTCTGTCTTCCAAGTGTGAAGAATCCCTACAATCATTTGTGTCAACTGCAGTCGAATGTGAACTTCTTGGTAATTTCCTAGTAATAAAATTCCCCCTTTTAGTTCTGCAAAAAAAGACAGCTTTCTCCACACAGTAACTAATTACAAAATTAGACAGTGATAAAAAAAATCTTTTTATGTTCGATATAACTCAATGAACAATTTGGGTGTAGAATAATTATAGTAGAAAAATGAAAATAATCTCTGATTGTCCCTTTGACCCTCGTAAACATGGAACGTATACCTGTACCTGGCAGTATAAGCATGGAATGACGAGTATGTCGACCTTTTGATTTCCTCATGGGATATTCATCTTAAAAGTGAATGAATGAGAAGATGTCAAATTTTGTAATCAATTGATGTCTTTAACATAGTCTCTCCTTCTCTCTTGCGGCTAGAGAGACGAGATAACTTTCTGTTACAGGAGTGTTAATGTGTGCAAGTGTAATATGCGCATGCTTGTGCATACTTATGCTCAGTGCATGTTAGCTCTCTTATAAAGACATGTTTGGAACAACTTCCACTGACAAATTTTTCACATTAAACCCTTTGCAACTTTTGTACAATTTATGCCAGGAATAGAGTTATATGAAAATATGGCTGTAAACATAATACAACCCTATGCTTACTGCCAGCTGCTTGGATTACATCTTGAGCTGAGATAGATTGCAAGTGACCTTTGCACAAAATTAAAGGAAAGAATGGAAATGCAACTTCCATATATCCACTCTACTTCAAAATCATAAAATTTAATTTCCCATAATTTTCCAGCATGTACAACACCAAGTCATCCTATGACGGAAGATAGCACAGTCACTCACTGACTTAAAACAAGGAAAGAATGTGTACTGCTAATTACTGGTATACCTTACTATACTTATTCCACAAAATTCTATTTTCTTTTTATTTTTTGACCGAACTACCAGACCTAGCTACCCCAAGGACAAATGTTACTGATATCCAGATCTGTTGCTACAATACAACCTACAAATGATCCTACCACAAATTGCCTGTAGCTATTGTTAAAATATCACATTGTTCATGCAGGGACAAAATGCAGGGTACAAGCATTATTTTATCTCATGATCTCTGCATGGCCTTGTGTCAGATTCTTATACCTATCTCATTCCTGTCACATGATCTATGCATCATCAATGTGGATTAATAAGCAAGACTCATAACTTGATATTCCTACAACCTATCTAATTGAACCCTGAACACATCAGGTAAACCCTCTACCCATGTCGCAACAGGACCTATTAGCCAAATGCAGCACCCCTGCAGCTCTTTCCACCTATCACCAGAATTTTTATCTCTCCTTAAAGGCCCACTTCTCTCACCCCAAACAGTACCAATTCTACTAACCTTCTTATTTAAGCCTCTCCCACAAACCTATGAAATTCATCCTCATCCAGACACAATCTCAGTTTATTGCTTCAAGGTGACTTTAGAAAAACTCTGTTTAATCAAAACACTCTCAGTACCAGTTCATGCTGTGTAATATAAGCTTTAGTGCAAACAAGCTCCAAATTAGTAACCATAGACCACAGCTTCCTTATCATTAAGTTTCTGGAGCCACTGGCTGCTAACTAGCAATTAAGTCTATTGTCTGAGAGATTACATATGCACCTCTGCACAACCTCTCAGAAGTAACATTTCAAATACACCTTGGCGAAAAAATCTGCCCAGATAGCCACACGCAGGATTTTGAGTTTCCAGATGGGAGGCTGCATTTCAGTAAAGGGCATTTTAACAGCATGCCATCACATTCATACCATATGTTCTGTGTGTGGTAAGCATGAAATGTTTTCTGCCTAAATCAACTGAGACTGCATCAGGATTAGGTTTCTATAACTTTAACCCTCTTTAGCTGTCATACTCTGTATAATCTTGTGACAGACTGCCTCCACCTATCCCAATGCTGTCACATGAACTGTGAATGGAAACTGTAATAGTTTTGGCCTAGAACTGAGACTCAACAACCTACTTTTTTAAATTTTTACCTAACTAGCATATGATTTATGCATGATCTAGCATCAGACTGCTTGTACTTAACCCATTCCTGTCACATGATCTATGATGGGTAAGCATGACAGTTTTGGCATGTGGTTGAGATTATAGACAATGATTATTTCTGTGTAATCATCTCCCTACTATCACACAATCTATGCATGATCCTATGTCAAACTGCAATATACCTATGAAGTTATGTCATTGTTCCAAGGGTTCAATGTACCTGAAGTTCAATAATTGCAAACAATGCAACATCCAACCCTGGGGATAACCAACCTTGTTTTCACTGTCAACATTTAAATAATACCAAAATGGGAAGTGTTGAGCCTTGGAAACACTGAACCACAGAAAAATGGGGTTGATCTTGTACCTATCAATCTGCTACCACATGTCCTGTGTGTGGCAATCATAACAATCTCTGTCTGTACTGAGACTGCACCATGATTAGTTCTTTACAGTAAGTTTGTTAGATGGAGTTTTACAGCCCAGTTTCCAACCAATTGGTTCAAGTCGAGCCGGCTAGTTCTTTACAGCTATCCCCTGTCACCCTACTGCCCTATGCATGATCCTGTGTCCGTTTGCATGCACCTATCACTATCCTGTCACTTGTTCTGCACATAGTATAAAGTATAACAGTTTTTGCCTGTGACTAAGACTTCATAACAATGGCTCTTATTTAATACAGTACCACCCTGCCAACACAGGATTTATGCCTTAAAGTAACAAATTCAGCTTTTATCTACAGTAGTGCACTATCACATGATTAACACAGCAGTTCCTTGTAGTCATCACATGTCCTTCACATGATGTATGTATGACTATAGCCCCCTAAATATTTTGACTATCACATGATCTGTATAACAGCCTGCAGTGAATGCTGCCCCTGCATGCTAAGTGCATGGCTTACAACAAAACCCATTGGTAACAAAGGATGCAAATACATACACAGTGCTTGTCTGTCACATGCTTACCATAGCAAGTTGCACACAAACTAACAAACTCACAAACTCAATTTAAAGCAACTTTATGCAGGCAGATAAATGAGGCTCTGCTTTCTAAAGCTAACCAATGTGTGATATGCTTGCATTAGGTTCAAGATATATAGCAAGTGAGTCATGCAATTTTCAAGCAAATTTCATGCATTTTGGTGTTAGCATTCACATATATCAAAAACAAATATTTTCAACTGAAATCCTAACCTGCTGAGGCACCATTATATAACAAAACAGCAACGCTACTGAGCCAAACTTTGGTTGCCTCAGCAGAGCTGCAGCTGCCTCAGCCAGGCTACAGCTGAATCAGCCAAACTGTGGTTACCTCTGCTAGACTGCAGCTGCCCTAGCCAAGCTATGGCTGTCTCAGCCAAGCTGGGGTTACCTCTGCTAGACTGCAGCTGCCCTAGCCAAGGTATGGCTGTCTCAGCCATACTGGGGTTACCTCTGCTAGGCTGCAGCTGCCCTAGCCAAGCTATGACTGTCTCAGTCATACTGGGGTTACCTCTGCTAGACTGCAGCTGCCCTAACAAAGCTATGACTGTCTCAGCCATACTGGGGTTACTCTGCTAGGCTGCAGCTACCCTAGCCAAGCTATGGCTGTCTCAGTCATACTGGGGTTACCTCTGCTAGGCTGGTCAGCCAAGCTGAAACTGCCACGAATACTTTGTTACTGTACAAATTCCAATAGCAGGGTTTGTTATTAGGCAAACCTCAACAATCCTCAGCCTTTTCAACTTAGCTGAGGCAGATGCAGCCTGATGTAGTGTCTAACTGGGTGCCTTTTCTCCACTTCTACATTAAAATACCCCTATTATTGTGGAAAAACACTACAATAAAGAAAAGCAATTTATTTGGCTATGATAAAAAGAAACTGCAAGAATATATTTATTTATGTTATACCTCTCCGCAGGGTAGTGACACTAAACAGGGGGTGTTCTGTAAGGTGAGGGGTAAGGTAATAAAGCAATGTCATATGAAAATCTCATAATACACAGCATAGGGAGGGCAGAGGTTCATTCTTAGTGACTCAGTTCAGAAATGGAAGTGAAAGCTTGTTTCAAGTGTTTCCATGCAGTTCATATTTTGGGTTTTTTTTTTTTTTTGAACATTATTAATTGGTATCCATTCTCAGGTAAAGCAGCTGGTAAGCTGTTTCTTTCAAAGTGATAACTGGGATTTCCAAATGATGGTGAATAATTCATTAACATGGTGACCTATTTACACAGGGTGAAATATGTAGCAATCAATTATGACAAACATTCAAGGTCCCACTGAATGAAAGCCGATAATCATTTTTGGTTTTAGATCCATCGATGATGATAATCCAAAGGATTTTTGTTTCAAAAAGCCATTTTTTTGCCTATAAAACAGAACTGCAAGAATGCATTATTTTTATGTTATACCACTCTGCAGGGTAGTGCCACTCAACAGTGGGTATCATCTAAGGAGGATGAGAGGTAGGATAAAAGGCACAGCTATAGACCTTTTTCCAATTAGCAATAACAAAATAGGATTGAGGGATAGATTTTTTGTACGCACTGTTTTTGTCAATGTCATTTTTTTGTGAAGAGGCTAGACAGGTGCAATGCAAATCCAGGTGATAGCAATTTGTGGACATCAGTGCGACTTTTTGGATGCCCTAGCAGTACCCCTCCAACAGCATGTAATACTACAAATTGATCACGCATGAAGCAAAGATACCCGGAAATAAATTTTTAAAGCTTGACAATATTAACCACAACAAAAGTCACCATATAATACCATATATTCTGAACTGAGTCAACAAACAGAAAGTTTTGTAATTTGGGAAAATTGCGCAGCAGGTTTGGTGCTGTAACATGCAGGGGATGTGTGAGGGCAGCAGATAAAAATATGGACCCGAACTAAAATACCTTTCTTTTAAAACAAATTATGTTAAATATACATGAAGGGGTTTTCTTTTTCCACTTGGCTTTACCTTTCATCATGTACATCAGTATTAAATCATAAGCTGGCCAGATGAGTGTACACCAAAATGAAAGTAAACTGTTTGTTTAAAATAATGCTTCAATGCACCCTCAATGCTTTTCATTGCTTTTTTTCCCCTTCAGTTTTTGTGTCTTAAATTGTAAATGCAATTAACAGATTGAAACCAGCAGTCACATAAATTCCATGCATTGTACCACTGCTTGACTAGCTACAGTAGACCAAGCCTGCCCCATAAATATGCCTTCTTATTTTACAATGATTCATTCCACAGTAGAATAAATAAGCATTTAATTTAGAGTAATGCAACTCAACAGTTTGATTATAGCCTGAAGAGTCACAGTAAAATGGGTATTCCATTCAAGAGAGCTTTTCATCTCCACCTAGAAGAATGCTCCAAACGAAAAAGTTCAACCCATCCCTTCAGGTTTCAAAGTAATCAAGCCATCAAAGTAAGAACTAAAAGGGAATGGAATATTGTTAAATTAAAACATGTATTTTTTTTTTTTTTTTTTTTTTTGTAGAGAGCAGAAGACTCGCTCTCTGCTCAAAACCTGGTAACACAAGCAGGCTTTACTATGATTTATCTTTTGCAACACTCTTCTTTAGCATGTACAGGATTTCCCCACTCCCTCCCTCCCCCCCCCCCTACCCCCACATAATTCCACAGAAAAAAATGTTTGTTTGACCTTTAGGTGTCTTTTAAAGCAGGTTTTTCTTTCCTGAAAGAATTTCATGATAAAGAAACATGACTTACTCTCCTAGGATCACAAATAGAAAAACTTTATGTGCACAATAATTTGAATGCTAGCTCCCATTCTTTGATATTCCAGAGGTGTCATGCAACAAATTAAAATACCTTTACTGCCTACACTGGGACTTTTCCATCGTCTACTAACATTGAATGCACCTGTTAGGAGCAAAGTCAAGTTAACAAAGAAAATCAAAAAAAGCTATGGATTAAAAAATAATTATTTTCTTAATTCAGGCCTTGGAGATGACAAACAGCTTCAAACTGTAAATCTCAGTGGAAAAAATTGGCTTACAGTTTGGCAATCAAAATTTTAGGTTCTGCAAAAGACATGGCAGGGTTAAACAAAAACATTTAAAGGAAGGGTTGCTTTCAATATTCTAACTTGTTAGTAGGGTACTAAGAATTTTAATTAGTTAAATCATATTGTGCACAGCATTTATGAACAATGGGCAACTTCAACACAAGGGGGTAATATGCATGCAACCACTGGGTTGAACAAAGCACACACAGCAGGGACAGAGGGGGCTATGCAACATCTTTATACAGTCATAATCTCTCACAGCTTATCAAACTTTCGCTTCCAAAGCAAAATACAACACACAGCTCCACTGCTGCTAGACACACAAATTGTATTTCTTTTTCTAATTTCGTTTTATCTCTAATTTTGTGACCTTTTGTTTCATTTTAAATTGTATTTGGGTTCTAGCATCTAAAAAAGCTACAATGTGACAATTTTGACGTGCATGAACTGAACATTTTTGGCTTCATCTTAAAAAATATGAAATTTAATTTCAATGGTCACTGCAGTCAAAATGTAGATGAACTTATTAGATTAGTTACACATGCTGCAGCCATAAAACACACACACGAGACTCACACTGTTTTCCCGTTCCCCACCCCTACTTCTAACCTTTGCATAAATGACATTGTGTAAATAACCCACACCTGTGCATGTTCAATGTTCAATTCTTCCACCAAAACAAACTTGATGACATGTTAAAGTGGATACCATCCACCATTTTCTTTTTCATGCATGTTAGAAACGTTCTCTTTGAGCATTATTTGAGACAAATAAAAGATCACAGACTCCACCACCAAGTATACCCCATACCACAGGTGACCCCAATCACCCACCCCTTCTTTTATCATCTGGCTCAAAATCTGTTGTCCAGTCCTGCCCTACTTTCAACACCATTGTCCTTTTGTTGCTACAAATCTCTCATCACTGTGCAAACCTCACACTCCATTACTCAACCCTACCCAAAATCCAACTGTAAAACCTCAGTTTTGTAAGCTGAGGAAATAGTTCAACAACCTCTCCCCAACAAAAATTCAACATCCCCCTCCCCATCCTCTCCCACTAACAAACCTCATGACTATGTCATTCTCACTTACCCCCAACAACTTTACCCAAGGTCACTGTACTTTCCACACATGGCATTCGCACACAAAAACTGTTATGTATGAAAGTCATGCCCTTTCCAATCCACCACTCCCCTCAATCCTATCAATTATGCCTATCACATTGCGAAAGTGTCAATGTTTGATCCCTTAACTTACCTTCCTTATCCACTTCCAACTATTCAGGTATTCATCATTGGCAAATATTCTACCCAAAAAACAGATCCCCCACCCCCTGTCCCTCACCCCCCCACTTACTGAAATGTCTTCCTCTGAAATGAAAAGATTAAACAAGAACCTACCTGGTTTGAAGTTTGATCTTGATTTTATGAAGTAATAGTGAGTGAGAGGTAATGTGAGATCCCGTCCGCGCATGCGTGATCAGTCTTTAAAGTATGAGGCCTGAGTTATCAGACCACAAGACAGCACCCTATTATTATAGATGGCTGTACTCCTACTGTAAGCTTTTCCATACATGTATAGAAATTAAATGCTAGCTGGCTTGACTAACATTTTCATTTATGAAGTTTCTGGGTGGGCGAGGAGGGCACATTACCTCTCACTCACTATTACTTCATAAAATCAAGATCAAACTTCAAACCAGGTAGGTTCTTGTCTAATCTTTTCATTTTATTTCGTAATACGTTCGATGTAATGTGAGACCTTCAAAGCAACTCAGGTCTCATACAACACATTAACAGAACACAGCAGTTGACTCCTCCATAAGTGTTCTGTGTCATATACAGTAAAATAATTTTTTGAACAGAATTTACTGTTAAAGGTGTTGCTTCAGTGCAATGCTTCATTCAGTACTGACAGTACTATAACTTTTCTTCACATCTAGGCTTAAAGGAGTACATTTCTTCCAGAACTCTGATACTAAACCTAACCCTTAAAAGGTTTGTTGAAAACTTCAAAAAGTTTCTTCCATACTAGGCACTCCATTCTGCTTGAGAAAAGATTTCAGCAAATAAGCAGATGTCAGTTGGACACTGCTACCACCGATCTACTGCAGTAGTTTGTGGTTTGAAGTCACTGTTGTCAACATCAGATTGTTGACTTTACTGTTTACACTTCCAGCCATGTGCCTATGGTATCATGTGACACTTTAGAATGAGGCTTACACAAGCAGACCAACTTTCCACCATTCCTCTATGCATTGCTGTCCTCTTTTGGTTCAGTACTCCACCATGTTTATACTGTACATTTATGCCACATTGCTTATTTAGTGGATATGCAATACTGTAGCAGCAATACCATATGCTCCACATTTTTGTGCCATACCTACATTGGCTGGTCTACTAATATCACATAATCCCTTTACAAATAGCTCCTAATGTTTATTTCCATGTGTTCAGCATATACGTATGAACGGTCTGTCGGATAGACTAAGTACTGACAAGCAGATTTTTATTTAAGTTCTTGGAAACCAGCATTCTGGCAGCTGTAACATGGATCTTTCAAGTATGCTGCTTTAAATCACAACTGTAATCATATTGAGGCAAGGGAGGTCTGAAATCAAAAGCCCTTACAAATTTTACAATAGTTGTGTATTAAATTGGTGTGATCTCTTATTGACTATCCATGGGTTGATAAGGCTGCCCATGCCAAGTTAAAGGCACTATATTTGACAATGTCAAATGAAGAAATAAGGCATCATGCCTTAACCTGTTCTGGAGTGGAGTATGCACAATGGATCAATGGAATGGAATGCTAGCAAATGGGAATAACCTCCATAGTGGAGTTGCACCATACTGTAAGTTTCCAACTGTCTAAAATGTTGCTGAGTGCACTTTAACAAATCCCCTTGTCTTCAATGAACAATTCCAATAATGTGAAGAACAAGACCTTGTAGTCGATTTAAGGGTAATATCTTGAGGTTGTCAGCATTTTCCCTGCCAATCTGCTGCAGGAAAACAAGTTCCATGTTCTTCAGGGCCAGAAATGAAAATTATATCATTGTGGCAAACTGGTCCACATTTGGAACCAAAGCAATTCATACTCTTAGGTGATTTCCAGGCTCCCCTTGCCTAACATCCATTCTAACTGGTCACTAAATTTTCTACATGCCTAATCAACAATTTCATTTTGATCACCTTTTCCTACTGGGTTAAACACCCTCAAGTTCAATTTGGTAAATTTCAGTACAAGCTAGCAACTTTGTGCTGTTCAGTAGCTGTGCTATTGAGCACTACTGCATTTAGGGTTTTAACAAAATGCTTGCTAAGCTAGGAAAACAGCATTCCCTCAACATACGACTGTACGTAGTGTTTAGTTCATTGTTTTTTGTTGGTATTCTATCTGACATCAATCTGTATTGCTACAGCTGTATCATAGGCACTTCATCCTGAACTGAGGCATCACTTGCCAGAGTGGTTTGAAAGACACCCATACAGAAGATGAAGTTTTTCATATGCCTCAGTGTAAACACTAGTCCAAATTATTTCTTCTTTACCTTAAAGATAAGGACACATCAATATCAGCACAGTACTCCCGTTTTTGAGACATACGATAGTACTACTGTAAGTAACATCTCTATAAAGCTTTCTGAATCCAATAGCCCCCTGTGGGCTAATAACGGAGTGGGGCTTTACTGTACTGTTGGGAAGCTGCTACTGTACCAGCTTTCCAATCCATGCTGCCACTCTAATTATGACGGGCAGTCTAGCAAGATTCCATCAATTTCTCATGAGGTCAATCTGACTTGCACTGTCGGCAAACTAAAATTAGTCATAAGAGTTTTATTTCTTTTGCAGATGCAGACAAAGACTTCTCTGGGTGGTGAAAATTCATCTCAAATCTGAGAAACTTGTAGTTCTGGCAACAGCTTCTTTGGCATGTTGCTTTGTTACTGTGGCTATAACCAATGTACCACTTCAGTAAAGTATCATATACTTACGCACTGAAATCCCTTGGAAGCAGTCCAAGAGATGCAAAGCAGTGCTTTACGTAATTGTGTAAAATGCCTTGGCATTTACATGACCCCAACTGGATTTTGTCTGGCCATAACTGACCTTTTCACAAAGCAGGACTTCAGACTGTGAATTTATTTTCTTCAAATGCTAAAGAGAAATAATAATATGCATCTCTCATGTCTACAGATGCCATTGAATAGTCCTTTGTAATAAACTCCCTTACAAAACTCTTTTCATAAAAGGTTCCGAGAGATAATGGGTCATTCTATTTTCCCCAGCATTCTTGAGCCATGAAAAGGTATTCAATGAACCCTGCATTGGAGTGCTTCCATTTCTGCACATCCTTTTTAGGTTGTCAAGGTTGTGTAGTATATTGTCAGCTTTCTCATGGAAATTGGGTAAGTTACTTTGTCAACCCCAATATCCTAGCCTTCTAGGTAACCTAGGACCATGGCTTCCTACTGCTGGTTCATTTTCCCGCACTCTGGAATGTTGCACTTGTTTCCTGTTTGTTACCTGGGGCCCTAACTTTGGGCCTATTTTTGGCATGTTTTGCCAGATTGATGTTGGTACACAGTAGCGTCCCACAGCAGGGGGAGCTTTTCTCACACTGAAATATTGCTGTAAGTTAAGCATCAGCTAAAAATCGTGTGTGGCATCTACCACACGTACAAGCTATGGTTTTCTCTTCAACCAGTTCTTTGACCATTTCAATGGTAGTTCTAGGGTTACAGTAGATGACCTCCCAGCAATCACTGAGTTTTACACTGTTTACATTATAATTTTGGTCTACGCCTGGTCTTAGGCTATGCCTAGATCTCGTCAAGTTTCCATCTTGACTTACAGTTAACATAGGCTAGGCCTATATACACTAGGCTATGTAGCCTAAGCTACTAGCCCTGTAAGTACGACAGTAGGGTCTGACTTGTGTGCGGGAAAGTGCTTCATAATTGTTGGCTGAGTTATCTGACATGTTTCGGCTTTCTTTCTTCCACTTTTGTGGGTTCTTCTAGGTCGAGGCCATTGGCCTAGGCTAGGCTATGTGATATAAAAATGCTGCTAACAACTGGTTCACCTTTGTAAACCTTGACAGTTGATGCAAACCCCAAAGGTTTGTATCAGGTACCATCCTTTCTAATTCTCACCCTCAGTCTCAGACTGGGAAAAATCTTTATGTGACTGTATCAGGTATGCCTCTTTCTTGGCTAGGCCTTACACTCAGGCCTACAGTAATTCCCTGTTAGGACTTGCACACTTACCTATTCATAGCCTAAGTCAGCACTTTAAACTGCTGCTCTCCATAGCTCAATCTATGGATAAGCAATCAGTCACATCCATTTTTCAAGCCTGGCCCAGGCCTAGGCTAACCAACATTTGTTGGTTTATCTTTATCAACACAAGCCTGTTCAGTGTTGCTGAACTGTTACTGCTACTGCTAGAAACGATCCTGCAGTGTTCTTATAGGAGGCATTTTCTCTCCTTCCTTTGTCCTTTTGAGCCTTTCTTGACCTTCACAGAGCTTCCGTCAGCGAAGAGGCTTTCTCCTTCAACCCAGTGTAACGCTTCCACCGAGTGCATGCACTACTACGTTCAGTAGGTAGGCTATATATTGTACTGCCTAACCGCGTTAGGCTATGGCACTAGAAATCCCGCCATAAATCATTTTCGTGGAACTGGCTCTCGCATGTTACATGCCTGGCCAAGCAGTGCTTCAGTCTCGGTGGCTCGCACCGGACAATTTATTGGTCTGAGATTAAGACATCGTGATTAGAAACGCTCCGAACATCGAGAAATCATCAAAGTAACACCCAAAATCCTTTAGATTGCAACAGTTTACGGTGAATTAGCCACATATCGGGTTGAAACTCAAAATTTTCTCCATGGTAAAGAAAGACCACTGATCACTACACTTATTGCGAACGAACTGATCACGCATGCGCGGACGGGATCTCACATTACATCGAACGTATTACGAAATAAAATACCACACTAGAACTTTAAACCCAACCCTACTCTTCCAATTCATCTCAACTTACTAGGTCGGAAACCCTGAACAGACTTTCCTCCACTGGACCTCAAGAAACCTCGGTTCAGCAATGTCCCACTTCTTTGTTCATGGTGCCTCCTGGACCCTATGATGGGGGTACCATCTGGAGCATCGTTGCTTGCTGGTATGATGGTGTTGAGACTAACCAGGGAGTCACTCTTGTAGTAACTGCCATAGGGAGTATTTAGGACAACTGTTGAAAAATATTTCTCCTGTTCCAAGCTTTTACTGGTACTAGTCTCTGATGTCCCTGTATGGGAAAATGTTGGACATGACAAGTTGAAAGTAATAGCAAATTTATTATGCAGTTGGACCATACAAAATGGGTGCTGCTGAAAAGCAAACATTCAAAACTCTTTGATAGGAACAACATCTTAAGGCAGGGTCTGTACATCATCCAATATGACAAATTCCAAAATTTGTCCCTGACTTTCAAGGACCTTCACTGATATATTCTCAAGACCTTTAAGAACAGTCAGATTCCATAATCCCGTCTTTTTTTTTGGGGGGGGGGACAAAAGAATGTATCTGAGCGCTGACAAAAACAGAAAAATAAGGTAAATTCCTAAAGCTTCCTGACATTCCAGGACTGGAAAAAATCCTGAAAAGAACAGAAAAAGGACCACATTAGACACTATTTTTATCTAGTTGACACTATATAGTTAGTCAGTTAGTTAGATGCAGTTTTACAGCCCAGTTTCTAACATATTGATTCAAGTCGAGCTGGCCATGGCTTTTTTTCCAGTTGCAGCTCACTGGCTTGTTTTCTCTCCCCTTTTTGTGTTGGTGTGTTGTTGGATCTCCTCTAACTAAATAACTAACCCTGGATTATCTAGCCTCATACGTTTACAGCAGCAGAAAAGATTCCATCTTACAAACCATACCTGCTGATGTATTCTGCGATGATTTTATCATCCCCATCACACCCCTGCCGTGAAACCCGCTGGACCTTATAAGGAGAGCCTTTGTTCGTGGATGCCTCCAACAAATGCATGGAAAGCGGTTCTGTCTATGGCATTTGGCTAATCTTCTAACATTGTCATCTGAGCATGCCCCTGGTACTACCACAACAGGTGGGTAACTGTAGACAGAAAGAAATATGAAGAAAGCTCACTTTCATCTTATAATATTGTACAATTGCTGGAGTTGTTTTAATACACCAATGAGGAAATTCAGAACAAGACTTTCAAATTCAAAATACATCCTGGTTGCTTTCTTCTATTTTTAAATTGTTTTTCTTTTTTTTTTATTGGTAGGGCATTAGAAATTTTGTTAAGGGAATGGGTTTTTACATGGCAAGGGATGGTTTCAATATGGAAAGATAGTCATTCCATGTAGCTGGATGAGGTTGTGAAAGCTTTAGTTGTGAAAGGTTGTGAAAGAATGGATAGGACATTCTCCTGAGTTTCCTTTGCCAAGTTTCACTGCAGCTAAATGAGGGCTACACATGCATATACGGAGAAAGGAAAGGGGAAATATTTTTACAAGTTTTGACTTATTAATGCACACTTCAAAAACTCCTGTTCATTTTTAACACCTATTTACACAATTTAAGTTTTGCTTGCATATGTCTCATAGTCAATCAATTTCTAATACCATATTACTCATTGCAGTGTTGCTTAGCAATAAGTTTTCTGCAATGAGCACATGGTAAATTTTCACCTACACGATTGGTCAGAAAGTTCTGTCTTGCTTGTGATTTAACATGGCGCATGCAACATCGCAAGTGTCACAAAACCACAATTTCGCAACTGTTTGCACTGTTCCTTTACAAAGTGCTATTTACGAAGTGTCTACAAATAGGCACTATTCACAAAGTGCGTTTTAGACTTATGCGTCAGACCCAAGTTAATATATAGCAGGTGACAATAGGCCTAGCAACACTTTACAACAACACCATGACAGCAGTTTTTAAAAAAGTCCCACCAACTTATTTAGCCTGACATGTTCAACTTACCTTTTACAAACATCAAAATGCATGTTAACCTCAGATATCCTAAACGGTGCAACTGGTACTGATTTAGACTGAGCACCATTAGCATTGGGTAAACTTCCTAAACCTAGTCGGTGGTAGTCTTGAACAAACAGTCGTTCTATCAACTTTTCAGACGTCAAGTTGTCTCTTGGCTTCAGGGTACCCGAGTCATTCTCATCGATCACTGGAAATGAAAAACAGGTACATGAGGTTAAACTTCTGAAGCAGTAAAATCTGATTTCTGCTTTAACCCTTATCAGGCAGGATTTAGTTGAGGGTGCTTTCGAATTCTGCTTTAACAAAGACCCTGCAGTTTCAGTAACATTCTCCCCCAGAATAATTGCTTCCATTCTAGTAGGGCACCACCACCCCAATCTATAACGTTAAGTAAGGAAGTAAACAGAGAACACTTTTTTAGTATAGGTAGAGCAGTTTTAAGCATTTGTAATTTGAATTACCCTAATAGCAACATATATTGTCAAATGTATGATGTCGGTTAATAAAGAAACTGATAATGATGGCTACAACATTCCCTATTAGAAAAGAAAATCACCCATAGTGGTAAAATATACTGCTATTTTTTTTATGTAAAATAGTAATTATACAGAAAAGAACAAATTTCAGAACTATTCTCTGCGGTAAAATAACAGACAATTACAATTTGAAAGATGTTTGAATGCAATGCATCATGGGAGTATGTCAATGGTTACCCTACACCTATGGAGCTTGGGTACTTCTTCAGCCATGTACACAAACTGTAAACAAATCATGAAAAATGACGGAACCTGCAAGTGGGCTTCCCATGATTCTTGAAATACAGCCTGCTGATTTTTTATTTTAAAGCGGCTCATTGAGTTGGTTCATGAAATTCTTCAATTTTACCAAACCTGTTAAATTAGGTTTTCTTCACATACCAATGACATTAATGATCAAACTTAGACAAACCCCATATCCTACATTCATATTACTGTTGCATGAGTGAGTACTTAACAGTTCAACTCAGTTTCCAAAAATTTGTGACCAGACACTTTTTCAAGTCAGGCTAGGCTATGCATAAAACAGTTACAAGTCAGGACATCACAAAACTCAAACTTTTAACTTTTTCCATAATTATTGGAAATGAAACCTGATTTATAATGCTAACTTTAAGCATTTTCATGGAGTAGTGACCCTTTAACACCCTCATTAAGTTATCAATATCGACTCAATGAGCCCCTTTAACAAATATGTCGAATGAACAAAAATTAAAAAGGTGAGGTTACGCTAATAGGGAATATATGGCTCTCCCCTCACCTCCCCCCCCCCCTCCCCCCAAACAAAGAGTTTTAGCAACAACTTCCTGCTTGTTTATTTGGACATAACTCTTAGAGCTGCAAACACAGCTGATAACTGCACTTTAAGTGACATTTGAAGATAGGTATTCAACACCCAAGACATCAGTTCCAATTCTCCCAACCTACTACCTTCTTGCCCTCCCACAAATGTCTAAAACTCATCCTCATCCAGATACATTCCTAGTTTATTATTTAAGGGCACACCCTTATAAGCATGAAAAGCCCCAATGTGTAATCAGAACACTCTCAGTGCATGCTGTGCAATATGAGCTACAATGAATTTTTTTTTTGCATTTGATATAAATCAAAGAGCTGTGCCAACTGACAATTTGGAAAGTCTCCAGGTATAAATTTAGTTTTGGGTAACAAATGACTGCCTTTAATAAGCAATACACTTTCACTCTAGTTAATAACTCCCATTAATTGCAGACTTACAAACTGTGCATGGGGATCACTGCCTCCAGCAAATTCAAAACTGGAGTCATCTGAGCAGGCTACTTTGGCAGCTTTCTATAAAGTAGTCTCAGGGTTTGCTTAAATCAGAGATACAAATTGGATGAGGGATTAACATCAACTTAATAGACCTGATGCATATGATGTCAAAAAGCAAACAGTATGTGCCCCCCCCCTCCCTGGAGGAAAAACAAACCTACATCAACAAATGCATACGCTGATTGGTCAACCGATCGGAAATGCATGAAAGTCGGTACACACATGGGGAGATTTCTCCTGCATGCTGCCCACAATGTGTTCTACACAAAGATAAGTGGTGCAGTCTCATATACATTCCAAAGACTTCAGTGGTGAAATCAATGCACCAGGTCTAAAAGGAGAAGCATTACTGTCTGGCTGAGATTAGGCAGCCTTTAATGTGAATATTCATGACACATTTACATATATGCAAATGATTATTAAACCTTCCCATGTATGATTTACAAGCCACCATAGCTTTGTCAGTAAATCGTTACATGTAGCATTGTAACTAATATACTATGTGAAAATGAATACATATCTGCATTTATATATCAATGTTATAGCCTCCAGCAAGCAAGATGTAAGTCTAATATAATGTTATCAGTAAAGAGAGATAGATTATTTATTAACTTTGTCAAAAAGGCTTAAATAGCTTCTAAGAATTAATGTCTGTAGAACATCCCAGATTTTTGGCAATTCAAGGTTCATAGGCATACAGTGGTCAATATTGATTGAGAGGGTTACTTTTGACCAAATTTAAAATGTTGGACATAATCTATTTTCTTGGCTGCCTCATTTTCCCACATAGATACATTTTTGCAACTTTTGGCATTCAAACCGGGAAGGAATATTCTCACTTGCCCCCCTTCATCTCTTACGCTGCATTATACAGTAGCAAGGGGGTTAATACAAGAAGAGTAATTTACTGAAAAGAGACCCTCTCTCCTTCCCCAAATTTATGTGTATGCATTCTTCTTGTAATATCTTGACTTCCTCCTGATTGACCTCCACAGGTAGAGTTGTGCCAAACCCCCCTCTCACATGCAGCTGATTTAGTTAAAGTATGGTGCATTCTTTTGTAGAAAGGAATAGCATACATATCTAGTGTTATTTAATAGCTATGCCTGGACTACCATGGGGTTATAATATATATGGTACAGCATTTTTCAAGTTACATACCATGTTCCATAATTATCAAGGGTAAGTACAGAAAGTTTCACTCTATCTACTATGCACATGCTAATTTTGCTGCAGAATATATTATTTTCAATGTTACATACCCTGAATAATAAGAAGTAATAGTGGTAACACTGCTATTCACTGTATGTGATGTTTTACCCAACCAATAGCAACAATGTACCTCTAAAACATCTCTCTCTGAAACATCTATCACTTTTTAAATCTCCTTAAGTCCTTATTCCTGAGGCCTGTACACATTTCGGTAGTTCAAACATATTAAGCAATAATCCTCAGTCTTGCATTGGTCCATTACAGTCAGGTGACCATGTGTTGTCCCCAGACTCACGGTAATAGATATATGCACTAATCTTAGGCTACTCCATCTTACTCAGGGTTGCAGTTTAAACGAAAATTTATTTCCATTTTTTTTTTTTCCTCTTTCACATCTTTCAAATCAAAATTCTGTTGGGTGTAGGTCAAACAACTCTCGACCTATGTATTTGAACAGAGTGATAACTGCTTTTGCCAGTGAGTGCATGAATCCAGATCATGCAATATCCCATGTCAATTCATAGTCCACCCTTGTTTAACCTTTTAATTAACCAGCAGCCAATTGTGACACTCCTGGTTAGAAACTCACAGGAAACACTTTCTTGCTTTAAAGGGGATATGCAGTCAACCCAACGTGAATTGGTATAGTAAACTGTCCTGTTTCATGATTGGTTCTTGAGAGTCACATGACAATATGTTTTCTCCTCAAATGGGAAATTTGCTGGGAGTCAATGTTTGTTTACCTTGAATATGTAATATTGGAGTCCTTGTTAATGTTAAGAGAGGTACTTTGAAAGGAATAAGAAGAAACCTGTGAGATTAAGCTGTTGCTTCAATACAAGTTTGAGGCTACTGCTCTTCCTCTTTAACCCCCAGACCAAGCACCTAAGGATAACAAGGTTATTTATGTCATTCATTTGGACTTTGCATTTCACCCGAAAATTTTCAATTTATTAATTACCCCACAGAAATGATGCCCCCCCCCCCTCCATCAGTTCTAGATTTAACATAGGATGATCTACACAAAATCTTTAAATAATCAAGCATAAAGTGATATAAATACAGTGTACACCTCTGTGTGCAATTTTCAAGAATGAACTTGAAGAAATGAACAGAATTGACTAATATTAATCAAATAACCTCCAAGCTATGACTATCTTTAGTTTAAACTATACTTAAGACACAGTCACACTAAAATCAATTTGGACTAGATTACTGATCCAATCTTTGTGAGCTTTCATCAAAATCTTCTACATTGCTGATCAAAAAAAGAACCACAAATTTGCCAATCTGTTACATTATGATCTGTATCACGGGACTACGAAAAATAAAAGACTTTTCTATGTCTAGAAAAACCTAGTGATACAACTGTAGTAATCAATTTTAATAAGCAAATTCTGTACTTCTTTTTGGTGGCTATGCACATGTGCGCATGTTCCAATTCATCGGGATAAACAAACCAATCTTTCTACTACAACACGTATTCCAAAATTTAAATGAACATTCCCGAAATCATGCTTTCTAAATCCATCCATAATATAAGGAACAATTTCAAGTGTGCTTCACTGCAGTGAATTGTGTCTAACTTCCCTTTTTGGTATAAAAAATTGCATTTTAATCTGCCATAAAGAAGTACTGAGACCAATATTTTGGTTGGAGTTGGCTAGACACTTAGAAAGTGTTGTATGCATGTACTGATGAAAACAAGGGAACCCTGTACACTATTTGATGACCTCGGTTGTATATCCCTCGCCATGCCCCACAATTCTATGCGCCAACAAACTACGGAACTCCCCTCTTTCAGTGATTTATTTAGTTCAACTTTTAACGAACTATTTGTATAAGATTTTTGGATAAAAGTTATGATTTAAAACTGAAAAGGTCTGGAAATCTTATGCCTTTGAATGTTACAGGTATATATGGATACGTAAACCCAAGTTACTTTATGTAATTGATTAATTCCATACGGGGAGATTTTACTACTTTTTTTAAGAAATGCATTTTGCAGCTTTAGTGATAATTTAAGCTGTAAAGGGTGGTCAACTATATGCCAATTCAGTTACAAAGTGATCACAAGATTTGTCGGCAAGTTGGTTCATCTACACGTCCAGTACCAGGAATGCTTGTATTCAATTCAAAAAACCTAAACTTAATCTGCTTATTATGGGTTTTGGATTGTCTGCAGCCATCTACAGTGTTGGTAATTAAAACGATACCTACAACTAAGGCTGATGGACCCCTGCAATATCTGACCGTTACTTGACAGCCGGATTCATCTATATCAGTGGTTCTCAAAGTGGTCCCTACCACCCCCCTGGGGGGCGCTGAAAAGTTTCAAGGGGGTGCTGAGGAGTTTGAGAGCAATTGGGAGGCATTGGCATTGACTAGGGGGTCCCTGGAGGTTCTCATACATTTGTGCAATAAAGGAACCAAGGAGGTTGCAGAGTGGTTGACACAGACTGTCTTCTCCCAAAGACTTAGCAACTACTGAACAAAATTTACCCAATAAAAAACTTATTTGGGTCATTTTGGTGCTGGAAATTAAAATTCGAAAGCTCAAAGTCAAAGACTTATATATATATATGATGACATGTTGGGTGGGAAGGGGCGTTGGATCAGTCATGAATGCCTCATGGGGGCGGTATTTTGAAAAAGTTTGAGAACCACTGATCTATATGGTTAGCATGCAAGAAGATTACCATAGCAAATCTCCCCATTAATACTGGACTGTCAAATTTGCCTATTTAGCTTATCATACAAAAGAAGCTTACTAAGTTTTAAAATCAGAGCTTCAGTGAATGTGTTGCAAAAGACCTGTCATTCCAGAATTTGGACATGTCGTTCAGTTGATGTATCACACACACAAATTGACACCCAACTTCACACTTTGAACTGACTGTGAAATTGAGCTAAAAAACTGCCTGCTTACTTTCTTTTTAAGTATTGTCAAGCACTTGAAATTTATATTTGCTACTGAAAATAAACTTTTGAAGAGTGTTATAAATTACAGCATGATCAAAATTTAATGTTTGAGCCTTCCAAACTTACCCCATTATTTTAGCCTTCATAGCAGGTGTTGTATATGATACTCCTCTTTTCACGTTACGTAGTCTATCAGTGCAGCCAATGAAAGTGCAGGAGTCACACACTTTGCCAAGCAGGCAACTATTATTTTTAACAGTTCTAACAATATCCAAGTTGTTCACTACTTAGTTAACTACTTAGTAGTTGTTCAGTTCATTACTTAGTAGTTGTTCAGTTCACTACATAGTAGTTGTTTTGTTCACTACTTAGTAGTTGTTTAATACTTGTTCACCACTTTACCTTTCTTAATTCCATGGAAAACCCTCTCAAAATTTGGTAAATGACTTTGGTAAATTACTGCAAAAGGCAAATATTACACTAGATTGACAGTTTTGTAGTAAAATTTGAATGATATGTTTCTGTAATGAAGGAAAGCATGTGCATATTATAATTACCATTTCAACTATACAGTAATTCCCATTCATTGTGGTGATTAAAGCATGAAAGGCTTTTTTCATTGTACAATCAAATCGTTGCATTTTAAATGATTCAAATGGTGATTTGAAAAGCAGGGAATAATAACATTTATAAATCTTTATTAAAATAACATATCCTTCATGAAAAATACTGCTTCAGTAGCATATTCAGCACTTTACAAGGAATAGCAGTAGATGTGTACATGTCGCTATGGCTGATGGAATACAGTCCCAACAAAAATTAAATTTTCCAACTACTGCAGAAAACTGAAAATCAAAACTCACAACACTTAATGTGGTCCATCCTCTTATCCCAAAATAAATAAATAAAAAAATTAAAAAAACCTGTACTTCTAACATGCACAACATAAATGCATAAACTATACTACATATTAAAAGTAATAACTATGGTAGCAAAATAAAATGTTCTAATCTAAACATTGTTTTGTAATGTCCAACATGTACCCTCAAGCTAGATGTCATGACTTTTTCAGTTACACGTCTATTTTCAACCAAGAATTTTTCGGAAACGATATAAAATGATAGCACCATTTGCATGCATAATTTGAATATTGCTCTGTTAGAAGTGTGTCATGGAAAGCCGATGTGTTGCATATGTAAAGATTCATGCACAAGTGTATTCAACAACTGATTCGGCTAGGGAGCCCACTGGCCAGATAGCCTAGTGGTAACTCTTATTCGGGGTTATTAAGTGCAGAAGCAATGATAAATGACAGCACTTTTTTTGATGCAGAAAAAGCGATTTGATAAAATCCCATCAAACCTGGCAACTTTCTGCCCCATTTCAAAGTAAAGAATGAGTGCTCTCGTTCTGAATGGAAGAGAAAGGATATATAGGTATCATTTCAGAATGTAAAGGTATCGTCCAGTGATATGAATATATATTTGGGGGTGTAAAGGCAGCGTTCATGGACATAAATGTATCCCTCGGGAACATAAAGCTGACCTTTGGGGACATGATGTATCATTCAGGGATGTAAAGGTAGTGTTCAGTGATACAAATGTATCTTTTGAGGATGTAAAGGCATGGTTCATGGACATGAATGTATCCTATTGAGACAAAAGGTAACCTTCAGGGACTCAGATACATCTCTAAGGGATGTAAAGGCATCGTTCAGTGATATGAATATATCTTTCTTGATGTACAGTACAGGCATTGTTTATGAACATGAGTATACCTTACTGAGACATAAAGGTAATTTTGAGGGACATGAATGTACCTTTTGGAGATGTAACGACATCATTCAGTGAAATGAATATATTTTTGGAGGATATAAAGGCATCATTCATGGACATAAATGTTTCCTACTGGGACATAAAGGAAAATGAATGTATCTTTTGTTACGGTATTATTCTGGCACATGAATAATATATCATTAAAGCACAAAAAGGTATTACTCAAGGTCATAAATGTATCCTTCAGGGACCATAAGGTATTGTTTGTGGAAATAAATTTATCCTCTGAGGCAGTAAATGTATCATTCTGGGACATGAACATGGCATCAGTAAAAGACATCAAATGGTTCAATGGCTATCATTCCCTGGCATAAAGGCATCACACAGGGGCATAGCAGCATCTTTCTTAGCGCTGAGGCATTGTTTGAGTCATAAAGGTATCATTCTGGGCCACAAATTATTTCTGGGGGACAGAAACGTATTCATTCACCGGGGATGTTAAGGTACATTGTCAGGACGTGAAATCATCAGCGGACATTGAGGAATCATGTTGGGACATAAATTAAGATACTGTTTGTGGATACAAAGGTATCATTAGGTGTCATTTAGAAATTGCTCTGAGACAAAAACGCATATGTCCATTGAGGAAATAAAGGCATCGTTCAGATAAATATAATGACTTAAAACAAGTTATACATATTAAGCCACCTGATATACTTGATGTACATACAACAAGCAATGATTCAATGTTCCCATCCCCTGTGATATGACATTTTTGTGACTTAATCATTGCCTTCCAGTGACCAAAGTATGGAAGAGACATGTTTACATTCTTTTTTTTCAGCTAGAAGAAATCAATTTCAGCCAATTTCAAAAGACGTAACCATTTGCAACCGTTTCATTACTGGCTCTTACTGACACTATAAAATGTTAAAGTTTAAATTTTGTGACTTGTACTGCTGTGCAAACTTTATAAAAGGCTGTTGTAGGATGAATAAACCCTGCAACTGGCTGTAACAAATTGTGTGAAGCATGCAGAAGTGATAACCTTACCACTTTACTCCTAAAAGAGAAATGGGCTAAATAATTCAAAACAGCTTTTATTCTTTCTATTAGATGTGTGTATTATGATATACAGACAATGATCCAAGAGTTGTCACCGAGTCACTACTTTTTGTTTCAAGTCAAAGTCAACTGCACTTACTTTTAGCGACTCCAGCCAGATCTAAACTGGAGTCACTGTGTTTAATTTTTCAATAGGAGAAATTTGGCTTCAATGTTTCAAATCAGGCAATACTGCAAGTTGTGACTCAGGTCATGACTTCATTACAACTCTACAATGACTGCCAGTTCCACAAGCAGCATACCAAATTATTTTTAAAATTACACTGCAGCTTGGAGAATCCAATGGATCATCTATTTTGATCACATGACTCCATCACAACGTAGGTGTATGTTCCCCACTTAATATTATAAGATTACATCGACATAAAGAATATTTCTGCTTATTGATAGTTACATCTCATTTTCATATGGTAAACAAACATTCCACATGAGAATAAAGCAAAATGTTTGCAAAAAAAGGAAAAACAACATGATCTTTGATTGAATGAATAAAGGAGTGCAAGAACTGTAATGATGCATTGCAGGTGGCGCTCAACTGAAATTCCCTAAAGTCTATGATTTATGAGTCTATGAATAAACAATACATCAAACAAAAGTTTAGACAGAATTAATGTTTAACATACAATGAAGACGATGGTCAAACATGATACTGCCAAAATAAGAGGTGCACAAGTTCTGCAAATACTTCAAAATATTCTCAGTTAACAAACTATTCTTGACTAACTCTCATACTACACAGCAAGAGCTTGTAAACAATACCTTGCCGGGTACAGGCCACTCACGAAAGCTGAAGCCTCGCACGTCTTTCCTCGCTCACGCGGAGCTCATAACTGGCATAGCTACCCTAAAATTCGGACACCGCAATGAGCTCTGTCATGTGATATGCAACAGCCCGTCCTCGCTCGCGGCATTCACGTGTCGCGTGACATAAATGGCTAAAGGGGAATTCCGACCATTTCCTTACGGGGAACAGTTCCGTGTACCCCGTAAGGCACTGAATACGGGTATGCCCTGAGTTTGTCAGTGCCATTTTTATAGAGCAACATGTAAGACAAGGTCTTCAGTATACAGGATTACCCCTGGGCTTTTTTTTTTTCTGGGGCATTCACCTCACAGATTTGGTTTATCACCACCTCAAAGAAAATTGCTCTTTTTGTACATGCACTGTACTAGCTATTGAAGAATTATAGTCCTCCCACCCATGTGGTGTCAAAATTGGCTATGTTTTACTGCGTTAATTACCGTCAACTCACTAACTCTGAAACTCAGAGATGGAAGCAAAGTAGAGGTCCATTTCCTAAAACTAATCTATGATTGTCAACCTGGGGGAGGGGTCTAAGGAAAAGGTACCCTTTATGAAAACTATACGTCTGGAGGCAACCTAGATAGAAAATGGTGCTATTTGGTTCTGTTTTTCAAGTACATTAAAAGCAGAAAAATTACACTTCTGTACAAATATTTTAAATAACACACACTCTTCCCACCCTTGACCATTCTAACCACAGTGACCATTGAAAAACTTTGCTATCTTGCAAAATGGAATTCCTGATAATTTTGCAAATTAAGACTTCGAAATTTCCTGAAATCAGGGGATTACCTTAATTCTTAAATGTTTTAAAACTTGGATAGTCCTCATTAGTTCATACTGAGGTAGGGATTTTTCTTGAACTCCTTCAATCATGTGATTTAATGGTTCTTAGACCATCCAGACAATGGTGACCCACCTCTGACTGACCCCTAACCCCTTCCAACATTCCCTTGGGGTAATCCCTACCATGGACAATTGATATCCTTAGACTTCCCCATAGCAATTTCCACCCTGGACAAACCATCTGTGAGGGAACTGCCTCTATTTTCCAATTATCTGCCCTCAAATATTTTGAATACTGTTTTAAACTTTGACCCCAAAATCAAAAATAACCCTTACAGTGAAAACAAAAAACAACCAAAAACTGATATCACACAGATGACACCTGGTTTTCAAAAATTTGCAAAAAAAAATGCAGACACCATACCCCTACAACCACCCTCTAACCCCCACTCCCTTATTTTTGCTATCAGTACACAATCTATAAGGAATTCAGACCTCCACCCTTTATTTTTTGAGCCCACTTCACGTTTTACATGTAAATAATGACTGCCTATTATGTCCCCATAATTAACAAGCAGTTTTACACATCCTTCTTCCACTCTCTCCATCCCCATCCTCCTCCCTCCCCTTCTACTATTTTCTCCGCTCCTTCCCCATTTCTCACCCTGCTCTCCAAGTGCCAGACTTCCCCAATGCACCTTTCAGCTCAAACTACACATCCCATCACCTTCTATTGACAATTTTAAATCACTAGAAAGTGCCACCACCATTGTTTTTTTTTGCACCACTACTGGGTAGCTCACATGCCCTGTGCCCTCCCAGCATGCCCCTCTCACCCTTTTAGCCCCAAATAATGGCTCCTAATGACTGACCCAAATACAATCTAACAATTCAGGTGTTGCCACTGCTTCTCTTGAACCTATCCTAAAGATACCCCTTCTATCACAAAACCCTCTGTTACTGCATTACATCACTACAGCTACAGAGCAAATACAAGTACAAACTTTCAAGAAGCTCAGTTGAGGTCTTAAGATAGACACAGACATCTATGAAACTCTAACTTCAACTAGAACCAAGAAGAACATGAGAAACTCCACACAACACCAAATTATTCTACACAAAGATGACAAATGAAAATGGAATTTCCAAAAAAATTAAAATGCAAAAAAAATCAGAATTTGTGCCATGTTACTCCACTTTCTCTCAAGATGACAACAATTAAACAAACTCTTCGAGTATTTTTTTTCAATCTGGCACCCTAAAGCAGGGAGCACCTAACCATTTTCTTCAGGAGACCCCATCTTAGGTAAAAGCATCACATGATCCCGCCCTAAATGAACCCTGGCGAAAGAATCATATCATTGCCGCACGCACTTACTGTTTCTAGTGTGACAGTGTGATGAGTTGCACATATGACACTGTGTAGTGATTGCATTTAGTGTATCGAAATTGCAATTGCCAATGTTTTAGTTCATGTCTTGTTTAGTTAGTCTGTCATCTTTAACAATTCAGAATTAAAATTCTGGCTATGTGATATTGACCTTTTTACTTTTTTCAATTTAATAGAAAGTGACAAATTTGTAAAAAGGGAAGGAACTTGTATGAAAAATATCAAAAGGAGGTATCCCAGTGAGCTTGAACATCTATGAAGCCAGGTGAGCACTAAAACTCTAAAACTATACTGTGTATCAATTTACTACTTCTAAATGTAACTGGCCACATACGTGCAGCAAGCATCCAAGGTAACTGTTCTGCTTTTCTGAGATAAGTAGAGCAAAAGCCAAATTTTGATACAACAGCACTGCAAGCATAGCGTTTGGTTCGTAATGCAGGGGTTAGGGTAATTGTCAATGATCCTTTGGGGAATGGAGGACAAACAAGAATGAGAATCGCCATTTCCATTAAGGGGGTGAAGGGGAAATTTATCAGCTCCCCCCCCCCCTTAATAAAGGAGGGTTAAAGGGGAAGAAAATCTGATTAACTTGCTTTTTTAATTAAGAAGAGGCCAGCTTTGCAGCAATGTTTAACAACTTACATAAACAAATAGCCTTTACATCCTTCAGATTGCACCTTAAGGTCTTGAAGCAAGTCCCCCTCCTTGTCCCACATGTAATCTTATCTTGGCCAGGGACAGCTTTGCTTTAATTTGGCCTCGGAGTTTGGCAGTAATAAATCCCCCCACCTCCCCTTGAGTTTTTAGCAGAATCCCTGAGAACCATTGAATAACATCCTGGAATAACATGGCATATGATTCAAGAAACCAAAAAACAAGAAGGAAGAAACCAATAAACAGCCAAACAAAGCACCTATATAATTTATGTTAAGTCAACAGAATACCAAAATCAATTGAATCAAACCAGGTCTTGAAGAGCAGTTGTTTTATAATGTTAAGTAACCACAAACAAGGAAAAACAATGTAGCTTATGAATATTATACCTTGGGTGGCACTCTACTCAACCATGCAGATCAAAATTTTGGTTCTATGGAAAGGCTTGGTTCAGGTGGGAAGCCAAACATTGCTCTTGGATGAAAAACCTACACCTAATACAGGCCTCACAGCACCTCCTTTCTTAAATGTAGGTTTTCTTAAAGGTTTTAATACTGAAAATATGGGTTTTTACAGGTTATCAAAGGCCAAAATACAGGTTTCTACAGGTTTACAAGATTTGTTTTCGAGCACGATAAAAGTAATAAACAGGAAATTCTTTCCTTAACTGTCAGTCTTATAAAGAAAAATTCAGAAATCACACCACTTTGCAGGTACCCAAGGAAGCGAGCATCATCCCTATACACTTTTATTTTTCAAGTCATAGAACAAATTCAGAATGTAGGTTTTTATAGGTTATATAGGCTATTTTTGAAAATATACAGGCTCCCAAAATGAAAAATAGGTTTTTATAGGTTTTATAGGTTTCACTGTGAGGCCTGCTAATACTTTGACCCAGCCAGAAATCAAACCCCCACACTCCTCATTGCTAAGCTTCATCATTTCAAAAACCACTCCTTTTGTCCTTTCTGACATAGCACTAGCTAAAATGATGCCTTGCAAATACTATAAAGCCCAAATAATGCTGAAAGCAAATTTTGAGTCACCCATTAATAAAGTAAAGATAGTTGAAATACTAGATTCCCAGCTTTTTAGAGAGCAAAATTTTCAAGTCTCTCCTCTTCAAACATATCTTTAAATAGAGGGTACATATTCCCCTCAATGCTGGTTCGCTGTTGCAGCACACTGTATGGATATTTCAAACCGTGCATAGTGAGTGCATCATCACTCACTAGCTCGTCTAGAACAGGCTTGGGGTGATTACATCTCAATGTAATCGATTACAATTGCAATTACTTCATATTTTACGATTGCGATTATGATTATGATTACAGCTAAAATTGAAAGTAATTGATTTCCATTGTGATTACATTGCAATCGTGATTACATTTTCTTTCCACATAAACAATGTAGTAAGCAAAACAATCCAGTGCCCACAACTGGAAAAAAGGACATGGGTATTGCTCTAGATACGCCCAGACAGAACCAAGGCCTCCCAAAGTGGAGATTATTGAACCCATGCACTTATCACTCATTTTAAGCTGGAACATCCAAGAAAGAGGGACAATTAAATTTTGTCATTCCAACAGAAGAATCAAGCACTGAAAAAATTGTTTAGTAACTTTACCCTTTTTGTTCAATTCAACTTCAGTGTAATCAGAAATGAAACCACGATTGCGATTACTTTGCCACTGTAATCGATTACGATTGCAATTACTTTGTGGTTTTCACAAAAGTAATCGATTGCGATTACAAATACTTCAAAATGTGTAAATGTGTAATCGATTGCAATCGATTACGATTACTGATTACGAATACCCCAAGTCTGGTCTAGAATATTCAAATGTTTGAACTTGTTCAAGATTTTAAGCATTTTTTTTTTAAATTTCCTGTTTTTACCTACTGGGATAGGGGAAGCCTTCTCTACAGACTCCTCCTGATTTCATGTTTGTACATTATCCTTATAGATGTTAAGGTTTCACTTCTTATTACTTTTGAACTTAAATTTCACATAATAATATATGTCATCATCTAAAATCTTGAGTGAATTTGATTGGTTTGTTGGATTTTTACACCTCAAATTCTGGTTAAATCTACACAAAGGAAGAGTTGGTTAGTTAACTGGTCCACCTGAAGATGGTTGTGCCACCATACAACCGACTTTGTCGACTGATTTTATCTAGCCGCAGCCAAGGCCTTTATTTCAGTTGTGGATGATTGGAGATGAATGTGAAATGATTGTGAATGACACATGAGAGTGTGTATGTGTAAGTGATACTTGGATAAAATGTAGTAATGAAAAAATTCATTCATGAGTTAATTTATGGAAGTATCATAAAATTCATTGTACTTTCAAAAATTGTTTATTGAGGACAGAGGCTAATGATAAATATTATGCTAATGATGATTAAGACTTAGAAATATGTATTTTTAATTAGAAGTACTAACGATTCACTCAGTGTTAAAAAAAATGCCATCACGACTGGGCTTTCAAAGGAGTTGGTAAGGCGTGCTTACACTGTTGTCACAATGACAGGTAGATTCCAACTGGCCTACTTCCTACGCACAATCACACAAGCATTAACATGAACAACACCTAACAAACACGCATGTGTTCTTGAGCACACTCTATGCCAACTAATGCCAACCAGTGACGTAAGCATGAACATCCTTACACTGGGCTCATCTGTTATGATGTAAAACCAAGGAGGTCCTTGTGGAATCTCCTTGGTATACCTTAACCCCAAATGAATGGAATCAGGGATTGAAGATGTGTGATGCAGGGAGATTTGAATACCCATCACCATTGGTTAACCAAGCCAAGACAGAGCTACTTAATGGAAGCTCCTGGCAAAAAGGGTGATAGTGTTCATGAATATTAATTAACCAGTGAATGATGGGGTGTATCAGCCACCAATAATAAATAAACAATGGTTACAGTGTATGTAGCATGCAAACCTGGGGATGAGAAGAAGTTTCTCTTCAGGGTGAAGACAGATAGATCGATATCTGTGGCACAGAGGAAAAAAAAACAAGATACATAGACGAAAATAGATGGCAGCATTCCAAAATGTATGAATCAACCCATGCAGGAATACTGGCAATCAACAGACAATGATTGTGATTATACAAACCCCAACACTAAACCTCTCTCATTCTTGACTACTAGCCCCACCCCAACCCCAACCCCTACAAAATCTCATTTTCATGCCTTCCTATACTTCTACAACTTAATAAAGAACAGTCCCTTCCGGTAATGTAATTATGTGGACGTTGACTACTATATGCATGTCTTAGTGTCCCATTCTAAAATGTTCTTACCATTTTACAGTATCAAAACAGGCACCAATCCAGGATTTTGATAAGGCGGTGGGGGGACACGATGTCAGCTGAACAGGTGAGTGCTGAGGTTGCAAAGCTCCCTCCCCCCCCAAAAATTGGAATTCTAAATGCACTTAGATGCAATTTCCCAGCATGTAGAAACACATTTTCCATATCTAAACAACTGTCCCTAACTGAAAAGGAAGAGGGGACATGCATCGGCTGCATCCCTCTGTATCTGCACCTGTCACATTCGTGATACAGAATGGGTATTGAAAGTGTCTCCAATGTAATGTTGTACATATCTGGAGGCCACAATGGCAAAATGTTAAAGGCCAACATAAAATTTGACTTCCTGAAAATGATTTATTTGTCTCAATCTGCTAAACTAATCCAGTGACCAAGTTTTTAATATCAAGGCAATTAAGTTTAGTTTATGATATGATGAGACTGATCTTCAAACCTCTGAATCTTTACAGATTAGTTAAGTGATAGTTTTGAAAATTTTAACAAATGCCTGCACATTATTTCTCTAGGAAGTTACCAACTTAAGTCATATTTAATTGAAAATCTGATTTAAGCTTCTTTTTAACTAATAAAAGAGAGATTTGGCATTACATTGTTTAAACAATCCTGGACAAGTTAAACATTTTCCTGAAAGAAAAGTGGTCTATATATATATTATTCTCATATGGCAAGCTGTAAATACTATTTTTACAATCAACTTCAATACTTACTTGACAGTTCGTCATCTTCGATCATGACACTGCTCGGCCTGCTGTCAATATCTGTGACGCTATCTGTACTGGTGGATAGTACACTGTTTCTGTTACTAGTTGAGGCTTGTTGCATGCGGTAGGGATCAGGAATGACATATCTATTCTTGCGATCTGCACCCTTAGCCTTTGACGACTGTGATCTCTTCCCAGTCCGAAGGAATGTTTTGGAAGTCTTGGCAATTTTTCTTAAAAGAGGAAATTAAGTACGAGAAATAAAAGTTTATGAGTGCAACAGAATTAATAGTTTCATGAGGTGAAAGACACACTCTATTCGATAAGGCAAAAGCGGATTTGAATAAAACTTACAATTTTTTAAAAGATAAAAGGATTTCATCACATGAATGAAAAAAGCAGTATTTGTTTTATACACCACCTCATTACTCTTGTGCTCTCTAGCTCACGGTTTGTAGGGTGCCCCATTAATGTCTCAAGATATGTATACCATACCTAATATAATGTCTCAAGGTTAAAGGTATGAGGTTAGTTTAGAATTGGGTGGTCTCAAGCATTATTGTCTAATATCATATACTGTGAGGATTGGGTGCTCTCTAAAAAAATCTTGGTGAAAACTTTGCTCAAGGATAAAAAGATTCCCAGTGCTACACTGATTTAAAGAGTACTGGCATGGCATGGTTTTCCATATCGCACCGAATGCTGACTCATCTCCATGGGTCATACACTGATAAGCCACAGTTGTGTGCTACACTGTAAGCCATTGTCTTGTACCACAAACTGGCATGTGTTCACCAACACCTGGTTTGGAAGGTTTATGACTTTAACCAGCTGTAACCTTACTGAGGCAGCAGAAGACTAAAAATTTGCATGATGTCTGTATCTTTTCCCTTGTAAATTCATAGTTGTATTCTAGTTTGCAGTACGAACTTTTAATTCTCAAATAAAAATGTCCACATTTTTTTGCAGTTCTTCTGGGCTTTGAAAATAGAATTCTATCATTCCAAGTTATTATTTCCAGGCATCAGAAACTCCATATTTACCTTAAAGTTGTGCTTTTCTCCTTATTCTTCATCTGAGCTGAAAGCGCTGGGGACACATCTGCTCCATGGAAGGCAAACATCTGATAGACAGACTGAGGGTACCTCAACTTCATCAAAGTTTTACGAAACATTTCGATCTTTTCCAGTCCGCATTCTTCATCAAATGCTATTTTCATAAGCTGAATAAAATCACCAAAATGAAAAAGATGTAACACAATTGTACTACACCACTGACATAGGTTCCTACACATTATGTGAATAAACCCTTACCCCCATCAACTACCGCTAACAGTCCAAAACCCGACTGTTGGTTTACAAGTCAGGTTTCTTCTTAACGTTCACACTTACAGTTTATAGCCACTTCAATGCTAAAATCAATAAAAAATACAATAAAATCGAATCAATTTAGAGTGATTACATACTGTGGGTGCTTACATCAAGTAAGCATCCCACTTGCCTCCCAAAGGTCGAGTTTTACACTGTTTAGAGGTAGGCAATTTGAGTAAGGGCTACTATACATAATGCAGGGAGGGATAAACGACCCCATAACAGAAGTGTTTTGCGACAATTAGATGGAATTGACCACACGGATGTGTTCAATGACATCACCTAGAAAAAAAGAGCGACATGGTGGGGTAAAATTAACTAAAGAATGAACAGATAAGGTAAACTTCCAATACAAAGTCTAAAAAGACAGAGGCAAACAATGAAGCCAAGTTTAGAAGATAGACAGGGGGTAGCAAAGATTCTCAATTGGTGACTGTTCCTTAGTCCACATCAAATTGTAAAGATTCAGAGAAGTTCATGTCACACTTGATACACAGGGAGTGTTCTGATTACACATTAGGGCTTATACTCTTCACTGGGATAGGTCCCTCAAAGAGAAGTTTAAGCAAAAATTTCATTTTCATTGTGAATTTGGGAATAAATCTACACAATTTGGTACAGCTTCCATTCAAACTGGCCATGCAGTTACAACATTTGACATTTTCAAAGGACAACAGAGGTCACATCAATTTCTCACATTGGGAAGGAAAACCCTCATTCTTTTCCTTTTTTTTATTTTTGTGGCATGTTGCATTAACCTTGGAAGTGAAAGAGGCAAAAGACTTCCCCATGGAGACACAAAGTTGTAAAGTTCTCATGCATTTTACACAATCTCATTCTAATTATGTTTATTTGTTGAGGAGAAACTTGGTTGACAAGTTTAAAGCTTGCTTCAAGTTCACCTTTTGTTAAAACGTGATAACTTAACCTGCAACTGTCTTGAGAACCACATAGCAGATTTCAATGCAAATTTCACCAGACTGCTAAGATTAAGATCCTCTTTAATACAAACTTTGTTTGCCCTTAGAACCTTCTTTAAAGCAGTAAATTAGGATTGTGTCTGCACAAGGAGCTTTAGATGGCTGTAGGAGGCCAGAAGTAAATAGCCTTGCTGGGAAAATTACACCTGTCTAAGACGATTTGGCCTTTACAAACCATTAGCTACAAGGGTATTTTCCCCTTTTTCATTTTACTATCTACTTCAACATTTGCTGTAAAAGAATTTATCACTTTGTTAATTTTGCAATAATCATAAACCTGACAAATGGCACTTTGTTCCCCGATGATTAAATGTTTATGTCACACCCATCAGGGAATGCCCCAGAAACACAAAAAAGGGTGGGGATTGATTACCACTAAACCCCATGCCCAAAATGATTCTGTACTAGGTTAAAGTTACTAGTGGGCTCAGAGGGACAAAAGCTGGCTTCTAGGCCCCTTCAAGGTGCAATCTGAAGAGTTTAAAAGGCCATTTATTTTTGTTAGTTCAAAAATTACAGAAAAAGTGTCCTCTCCCTAAAAAATAAACCAAGATAATAACAATTTTTATGGAAATCAAAAGGTGGGATTTTACCCACCTTTTCTTGAAAACTTTTAAAAAGGGAAGGGGGGCAAACACACCTCCTTTTCCCCCTCTGCCAGAAACACCACCCATCCCCCCTACCCCACAAATATACTTACTTGAAATGTTTCTGATCTTAATTGCATTCCTTCTGGCAGAAACTGTTCCAGGTTTAACAGATTGCAGACGTTAGTGACATTAATCTTCTTCTCCTTCAGTAAAGCTGACACTGGAAAGCTACGTGTCACAACTTGTTCACAAGCTGTAAGATAAATCCCCGGTATCATTTGAATGATATTGGTTGACATGCTTTGTATTTACTCGAATATGATGAAGACTCATTGACCCTATAGCAAATCTTCTTGTAAAAGAGTCCTCATATGAAAACAACAAGTTGGGAGATTTGAGAGCCACTTACACATCTTCACTTTAATATTGGCAAATAAGCTCTGTGAATACTCAGAACCCTTTTAAAATGTCTCTGCAAATTCAATGCCATGGGCAATAACCTTAAATAATTACAAGGCATTTCCTAAAATGCATCATATTTCAAAACAATCTGCTCATATATTTATTTTCACAGATGAATCACTCCATAGATATTATTATTTCACAAAAAGGACGAAAAACAAAACTTGACAAAACCAGCAAAGAAAGAGAATAATATATTCAAAATTCTTGCCTTCAAATACAAACCTGAAATTTTGTGCAAGTTAAAAGATTGGCTCACAGATCAAAACAAAGGCAGATATTTCTGGAATGAAAATCAACAGTACTCCAATTCTAAGGTCAAACAAACCCCACTGACTTTTTTATCCATAAACTTCACTCCTTCGAGTGTCAACACATTTGCACATGTCACCATAAACACCCCTTATTCTGGGAAGCTTGCACAATAAAGACAAAAGTATCCTGGTAACCTTCACTTCAGTTAGTCCATATTTATCTCTGACATTTTATTATTTGCATCAGCTTGGTGGAGGTGCATGTACAAATGAGAATCCACAGGCCCATCTCTCTCATCCTCCTTCCCCCACCCCAGTCCCCAAACCCCCTCCCTACCCCATTCATTCTAGGGCAACCAACTTTCACAATGTAAAAATTATTTTTCTAGTACTCAGGCTGTTTTCTGCTCTTTTCTGAGGAAGACTCTAGGTCATGACCATGTCTGGCACTAGTCCTCATCCCCCTCCCCTCCAAGGTTCTCTCATCCTCTCTCTTCCTTTTCCTCTACCTCCCCCTTCCCCTTGCAGTACATCCAAAATCCACCCTCTCCCTGGCTCTGAACAAACAATACTAACAGATGATAACGTACCTTGCATATCTACAGGGGTACCTTTAAATACAACTCTATACGTAGTTATGAAGATAGCTCCTTCTGCTGGTAACAGTGCTGGTCCTCCAAGGATACCACCCTGACCATCTTCTCTGCCATCAGGTAATAAGTATCCTCTCAAACCCTCTAGGTATAACTCCTCTCCAGAGAGTAAAATAGGCTTCAAAATGGTTGGCTGAAGAGAAAGAAACAATCGCTTTGGATAACACAATGTTTAACTGACGCAAACACTTTGCTAGATAATAGAAAACAAAATTGCACACTTGTGCACGGTGTCAAAACAGCTCACTCAGCCATGTTGCAGCAGCTGCGGGATACCTTTGCTACAAGTCACACCACACTTGCAGAATCAGCTTAATCCTGCTATTGTGAGGCTGGCTGAGGCACCTGCAAGATAGCTGAGGGAGCTACATCCCTTTTTTACACAGAGCCGTATCAAAGTTTTTCCCTCTTGCAGACATTATTATCAATGACTATTCAGTGACTATTTTGTGACTATTCTGTGACAATTCTATGACTATTCTATGACTTTTCTGAGGCTATTCCATTACCTCCCCTTCTAACTCACCTTCTTAATAGGTGGTAATCTCTTGCTCTCTTTGTTAACAGCCTCTAATGTTTCCATTTGCATTGATACCAAACCTGAGAAATAGAAAGAAATCAGTGATCAGAAACTGGCGATTACAGATTGTCAACATGCAATACTGATAAAGGCCAAAAACTTTCTCAGCCCAGACAGTTCTAACTCTCCTAAAGTACTTACGTAAAGGGAAATATTGCATTTAAAATGCTCCAACATAGCATTAAAAGTTAATAGCTCTAGTCATGCTTAAATCATTCAGTCTTAATAATAAACCACAACAATGGCTTCATCTCCTCAAAATATTATGCACAAGAAGAGTTATGGAAGTTGCATCTTTTGAATGTTGAAAGTTTGGGTGTACAAATTATTCTTGAGCAACAAACAACTGAATACCTCTCTGAGGGAAACTTATTTCTTGAAAAGAAGGCCACCATACTGCCTTATTTGTAATTATTCATCACTCTTTGCCAATAAATATTGGTTTTAAAAGGATAAAATTTCTCTGTAAAACAAATGCAATATTTCCCTTTAAGCTCCTCCTACAACTTTGTAAATCATTTTCATGCACGGCATGATGTCAGTTCATTGCTTCAGGATGAGCATACAAGATGCAGTGTGTAATCTGACCACTATCAGAACTGTACAGTAAATGTTGTGCACTACAAACTACAGTACTCTGCATTGTCAATTTATGCTCTGCATAAGCAATGGCGTAGGGAAAACAAGCCAGTCAGCCACAACTGGAAAAAAGGCTGTGGCAGGCCCCACTTGAACCAATAGGTTGGAAACTGGGCACTAACCCTCTATCTAACTAACTGCATTGTCAATTTAAAGACCTGTGCCAATTGAGAATTTTCATAGACTACTACAAAAATTGTAGTTTGGTATGAGGGTTGACTGCCTCTAAAAATAGTTACCATGTGTAAGCATGAAAGATAGTCCTAGATTATCCCAATGACATGGAGTTTCCAGAAGTGAAGCATTTTGGGGATGCAATCATAGGACACAAGTTACTTGGTTGATCCATGAACTTGTAAATACTTTCCACTACTCAGAATAGTCACTACATGTTACTATGAGAAATAGTCACTAAGTGTTATCATAAAGTCATAGATCACCCTCATTGAACTGCATGCAGTAATCTCAGATAGTACCACTGAAAGTGGGAAAACTTCAAACTGGATAAACTCTTGGAAAGTTTTGAGAACCATCTAAATTGAGGACTGCAGAGTTGATCCTGAAGGTTACCAGATAAATTTTGTTTAGTTCAAATATAAGGACAAATCTTCATGACCCCAAACTGCACTTTCTCACAAAATTTATTTGTAGCATTTTATTCAGTCTCATCAAATCACAGAGTTGATAGATGTTACTGTCAATGCATTTTGAGTCGGTCAGAGGCTACTTTCAATGGGTCGTGGTAAGGTTGTGCTTAACACCTGTGTGCCAGACAACTGCCCATTAACAACTCTCACGTGAGGTAACTGTGACAGCTCTGGATAAATACAGGTGGATAATCAGATAATCCCCCAATCCCACCCACTTCACAATTTCCATTCATAAGCATTATCTTATGACAACTCCTCATGGGGAAGGTCCGGGTTCTATTCCCAGGTCAAGTCATACCAAAGACTCTAAAAATGGAACCTACTGCCTTTGTACGTGATGCTCCGCATAAACAATGGAGTAGGGAAAACAAGCCAGTGAGCCGCAACTGGAAAAAAGGCTGTGGACTGCTCGACCTGAACCAATAGGTTGGAAACTGGGCCGTAAAACTCCACCTAACCTTACCTGACAACTCCTCACACCTGTCATCTAAAACTGTTTGGGGGTTATAATCTGTCCAGGAAAAATTGTTCAAGATGTGATTATCCCAAGGGAATATTTCCTAAGTGTAAATGTTCCATAAGGAATTGTCTGTGGGATAGTAGTCTAGGTAGCCAACCTTTGCACCATCTTACCTGGTATCATGGTATGCAGTGATTTGAGATGTTCCTGCGTAACACCAGCCTCTGTGCAGACCTTGTCAATAAACCTAGACACAAATTTGCAGACTACAGCACCAACATCGCCATCATCATAGTCAATATCATTGTCGTATTCATCACTACCTCCAATACTGTAAACAAGAAATAAACAACGATGGAAAAATCATGGAAATGATGCCATTTATATTTTACACTGCACACACAGAGAGATGTAAGCCAAGCAGAGGTCCATTTGCTGTAACTTTGTTATTCAGGACCATCAGCGGTCTAAGGGAAGGGTTCACCTTTGGGAAAGATTTTCAAAGAGGAGGCCTAGGTACAAAATGGTTACAGTTTTCTGTTCTTTAAAAATATTTATGCAGTAGAAATTAAACCTCATCCATGGACAAAACAATTAGTATATGAAAATGGATTTCCTCAAAATTCTGCTCAAGACTCCCAATTTTCTGAAATGGAGAAATTTTCTGAACTATCACATCTTTGTGAACTCTTACCTGTAGGTGTAATATGAATATATTTGCATTTATGCATATTTTTGAAAGATTAATTATCTAATAGCTAAACTTTCAAACTGTTTGCACATTTTGGCAATTTGAAAGAAAGGACAGTGCTAAATTTGTGTCCATAAAACATCATGGGATTCCCTTCCCAACGATTACATGGTCAACAAGTGGTTAGCACATCAGACTTGCAGTCTGGTGGTCTAGAGTTTATCTCCTGCCCAGGTCATACCAAAGACTTAAAAAATTGAACCTACTGCCATCGTGCTTGGTGCTCAGTATAAGCAATGAAGTAGGGAAAATAAGCCAGTGTGTCACAGCTGGAATAAAGGCTGTGGGTGGCTCAACTTACTATTGGTTAGAAACTGGGCCGTAAAACTCTTATCTGGCCTTACCTCCAAACCATGATCCACTTACCTGCCTGTTTGATTACTACTTCCCCCACTATCTCTTTCCAAGGTGATGGAATTCTTCAGCCCCCTACTAGCATCTAGGGGCACACGTAAACATACCATCCTATTTGCATAGTGTACTGCCTGGCTATAAACTATCCCTTCCTCATTTTGTATAAGCTCCTCTTGAAGTTCTTTTGTCAAATGAGGCCAACTTTTCAATTGCTCTGCAGCAATTTGTAAAGCACTCTTATCCTCAGGTATAATGATTCCATTGGCAGAAGTATTGCTTGAGTTACTAAGAGAGTCCGAACTTGCAGTAAACCCTTCATTCAGAGCCTGAAAACAAAATATGTCACACATAAAATATGATACCACCAAAAAAAGAGATTTGTCTCTGGCACTTAAAGTTTCAGTTTTAACAACATTTATTTTGGTCGATGGAGACCATGCGCATGACATTAGCTCTTTCAATTTGACATACGGGATACCATTGATTATACATGATAGATGTGTTACCAAATGTGTGCACATGACAGCACCAACACCTGGATGGCAAAATAGAGAGATGCGCAATGCCATGAAGTCAGTGGATAGACTCTACAGATGATCAGTGTATACTTTTGGAACCTAAAAATTTTATATTTAAAATTCGTTAGAATATTGGCTAGAGACACCTAATGTGACGTACAAAGAGTTCCATTCATGCTAAGTTACACCCCCCCCCCCCCCCATGAAAAAAAAAGAAGAAAACTGTACCCTTTACTGCAATGAAAGGAGGAGGGTTGGTTGACAGTTCTAGGTAAACATTGTTTGCTTCAGTAAACATCCTATTTTGGTGCTCTAACAAATATTAAGTATGAAAATCTTCAAACTCCTAAAGTATGCATAAATCATCAGGTTTGTTTCTGTGAGTAATGCAAGCAGGCATTACATAGACAATATCATAGTTAAGTATATTTGTAAAATACTACTTTATTTCTAGTGTATGCCCTTCAGGAGAATGAAATGGATTTTCAAACTACAAACTTTAAGCACAAAACTAGTTGTCCCTCAGAAAATATGGTAGTGCCACTGATTTTTCAGAAATGCTAAAATCACACAAAAAATGAGAAAAAAATTACATGGTGATTACAACTGGGCTTTATTAAAAATCATGGGAAAACAAGTCAGTGGGGCTTGCAGATTTCGTTCCCATTCTGGAATGTATGGAAATTAGGTTTGATGCACCCAAAATCTGGAGTTGTCATCAGGACTATTAGTCGTCTAATATTTGGTAATCTGACAGAGATTCTGGTCACATCAGGCACAGGGTCACCTTCAGTCTTTAAAAATATTGTGTAGGAGCAAACAAGATTTAACAACTCTAGCCCTGTGCATTCAAGCAAGATAATGTACTACTGAGGATTAATGCTATGACTGGATACACATGGGCTGGGTCCTTGTATATCGCTTGCCTTGACTGGTGATCAGGCGTTATCCTCTGCTAACAAAAAGTAATTCCCTATCAAAAAAATTACACTCAGGTTTGCATCAGTACAAAATACTCATGATTTCTTTTTTAATTTGAAATCATCAAGAGTGTCTCTGTTGTGTAATACTTAGCATTGCTTCAGTATGTGGTGCTGGTATACTTAGGCATGTAATACACTGGTACTTACTTCCCTATCATTGCTCTCAGGAAGATAGAGGGCTTTTATATTCAGTTCTACATCAGCATAAAATGCCGTCTCCCAAAACTGTGTACTAGCCCATACTGGATGATCCTGTGTACAACTGTATGCAAACTGGATAACCCCAGGACAGAGTTTCTGGAATAAGAAAAAGAAACACCATAAATGCAACCGAAGGGAAAAAGTAATACAAAGGAAAATACGAAAAGATAATAAAGAAAAGACATAACACCTAATAGAGGAGAAATTCATTCCTTTTTCTCATTCATTTTCATCTATACAAATATTCATGTTACATACAGCTGCCAACAAAAAGACTCCACACAAACCCTAACAGTGTGTCTATCCCTTGGCTAAACACAGTGTAGGTTACATTCATAAGCACATTTAATGACCAAGAATAGTTTCCTCTAAGGAAATAAATTAGAATTTAGAATTCCCCTTTATCAGGTGAGCTAATGCATCACATGAATGTCCAAAGTTAGAGTAGGCTCTGAGGTATCACATGAAAAACTTCATCACAGTGGCAGAATTTTCAGGTAGCTAAACCATTTATGAGCTGTGAGTGAGTAAGGAAAAACAGGGAAGGCTGGAGCTCTTAAGAGCAACTGGTACCCACTGAAGCTTTGTACACACTATTCTAATTTCACATTGATAAGACAAAAATTCATTAATGTACATAATTCAACAATTATTGAATAAAAATTTCACCAAGAAAATAAATAGGGGTTGGGAAGTACATCAAACAATCTGTGAGACAAATTATTTCGGACAGACCCCCATTACATAAGCAATATGTGGGTAAATTTTAATGGTGGATCGATATAAAACTTGTGGTTTGGTTTGTGGGGGATTTTAATAGACACAGTCTGTAAAACTTGCCATGTGTCTTTGGGGATACTTTTTTAGGCTTTCACAAGTACATACTACAATGTTTCCCCCCTCCTCTTCCCCTTTCCCCCTCTTCTTCCCCCTCCCCCCTCCCCTTAATCATAGACACAGTCAATAACACCTGTCATGTATCTTTTGGGTACTTTTCTTCAGGTTTAAGCTTTCACACCTTTGTATTACAAATCTGCTGGCCCCTCCCCCAATTATAGAACCACCCATTTATTTTCTTCTTATTTTCAATACTTTTCTTGGTCTTACCCGGCAGAAAGCTGTAACTAATGGCAAGATAGACATGACAAGACTGTATTCTTCTGTTGAAGAGTCCTCCTGAAAACAAAATGAAAAAGAACAAAATGTGGTTATATCTGAATGATGTCTTTTGCTATAAATGTTTAGCCTTTTGCTACGGAAGGGGGTCCATCTTGTCATACTGAGCTATGTATTATATTATTTATACACAGTAGGTATGTGCCAGTTCCATGAAATAATATTTTCGTATGGATGCCGCCATACTTGAGCTTGCTATGCCTGAAGAGGATGCATTTGTGTTAAATGTTTCCTCTTGAAACCTATTTCATGTCCAAAATGAGATTACACACCATAGGTTCATAATGAGCTACGCCAGGACTCAGCTAAGTGCTATGAATTTGCAGCGAAACCATGCATATATAGTCGTGGTAAATTATGGTTCTGCAGCAAACCCATTCATAGCGAAGGGGTTAATAAAGTAATTTAAAGTCAGTATAATCTTGCAGTTAACTAGTATTCAATCTCTGCAACTCTTTTCCAGAACTTGAAAGTGTATCAACAGTCTTAAGTTTCAAATATATAAAAATATACACATTACACAGCTAGAATAACTTATTCAAATAATCCCACTCATGGGTTCATGGAACATTCCTGAGGTGAGATATAAAAAGTTGAAACTTATTCCCTTTTCTTCGAATGGTACATTGCACAACCCTTTGTGATGTCACTGTTGTACTACTCAAATAGCCTTTGTACTTCAAAAAAAATATATATATTCGTAATTTGGTTTCTAATTTCTTTGGGATTTAGACTTGGATCATAAAGGATAATGGTTTTCAACACCAATTATTCCATGAAATATTTAATCAATGGGAATGTGATTTTCAGAAATATAAGTATTTGATAGATCATCAAAAAAAAGTCTTCTCAAGTTTGTATTTCTTTGTATATCCAAACCATATTGCCCCTTCAGTCAAAATGTGATCATTTTTACTGCAATGGGGTAGCTTTGATTTGTCAGCCCAATCTGAATAACAATGAACACGCTATGAAAGAAAAAACTACATGTAAATCCACTATGCTCTCAACATTGCCAGGTGGGTTATTACAAATAGCTTTGAATTTCAGCAGGTAAGGGCAAAGTCATTATTTTTGTTACACTATGTACAACTACTGGTCAATGAAGTGGTCTGTGTAATGTCCACCTAGGTCAAAGTTTACTGAGAGTGAACACTCACCTGAAGGGCACAATTAATTAATCTAACAACCATATCAAACTGTTGACCCTGCAGGAGGGCTCGATTGGCCTCCACCTTGGCTGTCAGCTCTTGGCACAGGGCTTGTCTGGCGATCCTACTTTTCAGCGATCGGAGTACTGCTGGGAAAAGCTGCAAAGCAGTAAAAGAACAAAATACCAGATAACATTTTACTATGACATAAAACTGATGAAGTAGAGGTTAGACCTGCAAGTTTATTCAGCATTTACCAACAACTCTAAACTCATCAGCATCGACTAGCTGTGCACGAGGGCTGTGGAAAACTTGATTTCTGTCTGCAAAAAGCCATGGTCATGGGGCAGAAAATGGCTTTGGATGTATTCATTACAGAGACTCCTTTATCCATCATATATTTTCAGATGAAGTCTGAAGTGATAAGGCTAACTCATTCCAATACCTTATGGCAACAGAGCTACACCATACTTTGCTGGTTTCTACCAACAATTGTTTTCTGGCAACCAGAGTTGAAACCCATAGCAGTAACTTTCAAAGGAAAAGTGAAAGTGCTGGCAATGTGGTAATTACTGAAAGTTTTACATCCTTGTTTCATTTAACCATCCAACAAACAGTACACATAGGGGACATGGCTCCTTCAGTCTGAGCTGAGATACCTTCCTTTCCAGTGAATTTTTTTTTTCAAAACATAAGGACATTTGCTAAGAGTAAGTGGCCCCTAATTTTCATGAAATCAGCATTACACACAGAACAACATAGTTTCAAAGTTAAAAGTTTGATGACTCTAGACCAACCCTGAAGGTCCCTGCTAACTAATCAAATATTCCTTTATTCATTATGAGAGAAAATCTTATGTGTCCACAATGTATGCACTTCCTGTCCCGACCTGTATCATCCCCCTAACACCACCCAACCCTCTTACCCTGCCCCAACCCCTAACCAAACCCCCATCCCTAACCACATCTCCACCCCTAACCCCACCCCAACCCCACTCCACTCCTAAACCCCCTAACCTTTCCCTTAACCCCGTACCCTTCCATGTGTAAATCTTGCTGAACTACTGAGAGAAAGAAGAACACTTACCCTTCTGGCATCTAACAATTTATTATCAAAGATGAATGATATACAAGTTCGTAACACTTCCAGTCTTCTAGCACTGTTATTCAGAAGATTGATTTGTTCCTCTAGGTTTGTCAAAGGTGGTCCTACAGGTACAACCTGGGCCTTGGCTGCCCTTAATTTGGCTATCCTTGGGTTCATACTTTGTACCAGCTATGGAAAAAAGCACAACAGTAAGACAGTAATACTTGAATCTGGGTTTCTATCTCAAGGACAACAAGGTTAAAATATTAAAATAAGCACAAATGCTCATGAACATATTACAAATTTTTAAATGATGCTGAATTGTCCTTAAAAAGAAAATGCAAAGTACACAGCAATCCAAAATGTTTATACTGTAGATTTTACTAACTCAATGGCTTATAATTATAAAACATTTGTCACACTCTTTCACAATGTCATGTAAGGCGACCATAAAATCTCTTGATTTGCCCTGGATGAACAAACTGTTGTACTGTTGGGAAGGTCACATTTGTATATCAATGGGCAAGCGCAATCACCCCAAATTTATTTTGAAGCAACAGCTAAATCTCACAATTTGCATTTGATTTCTCTTTCAAAGTATCTTTCATAATATTTTAAGACTTCAATATTGCATATTCAAGGCAAACCAAGTAATTGCTCCTTGTGAATTTCAGATTAAAGGAGAAAAAAATTGTCACATGACTCTAAACAGCCAATCATAAAACAGGACAGCCTACTTTTAAGTTGGTGTGAATGCATTTCTCCTTTAAGCAATTGATATACAGCAAACCATCATTTGTAAAGAAACACTGCTCTCCACATACTACTGACATTTGATACGTGGAGAAATAGGAACAAACTTTATACAACGAAAGGTTGCAATTTGCTGGGATTTGAGAGACAAACCCTAAGCCAGGGTTTGTGCAGATTCAAAATAACAAAATTCCATGACTTTTCCATGACTTTCAACAGAAGACCTTGACTGATATTTCCAGGACCTTTAAAAACAGTCACATCCCATTCCCATCTTTTTATTCCACAAAACAAATTGTATCTGAATGTTAAGAAAATAAATACAGTAAGGTCACTTCCTTAAATTCCCTGACTTTACCAGAATCTTTAGGAAAACTGCTTATTTTCCATGACTTTCCAGGCTTGGATATTATAATGCCAGTTTCCCCCCATCTTTCCAGGATTGCCAGGACCTACATGAATGAACCCTGTAAGCTTTCTTTCTTGTTACCATGGGTTAAATGTGTACAAACACCTGAGAACATTTTAATGCACAGATAGCTACAAACCAATAATATGACTGATTTTGACATTTCAAAAACCTTGCTGTAATACATATGTTTTATAATTTTGGACTTACGGAACACTCAGAGCAAAGCCATACAGTACTGTAGTTGCCAACTTAGTGTCCAGTAAAAATGAACACAATCAACGAGACATACACCTATTTCTTTACACTGTAAAGGTTTACATGAAAGTTGTAGGTCCCAACATTTCCACTAATAATCAACATAAAAGAGAGCGGTTGGTATCTGGGTAAATTTACCCACAATGCAACTGCTCTGAGGTCCACAATAATAACTACATGTATGTACATGCAGTATATCAGTACGTATCTGGAATCTAATGGCCACATTCAAAATTTCATTACATGCATTTGCAACAATGTGATTTGGTTAGTAATGCTTTATGTGAAATATTGATAACCGGCATTGCTGCTCTGCACAGTTGAGCTGCTCTCCCTGCTTTTTTTCTTTGGTTTCCTGTTTACTTTCTGAAAGTACAGCGGTAGCACAGAGTAGCTGCTTCTTCAAAACCATATTAATGAAACAATTTGCAGACAGCTATACAAATCAGTGGGTCACAGATGCAAGCATGCAATAAAATCATTGTAAATATAACACACCATATGTACAGGAAAAACAGCAAAAAAAAATTAAAAAATATTGCAATCTAGACAGTTTTACGTGAGTTCCACTTCATACAATTTCAAATACAGACAGAGTATCATGTACCAACGTCTCATACTCATGGATTTTCATTGCAGTACATAACACATTTTTGTCTTACTGCTACTGCTGCCTGATATTCTCAGTACAAACACACTTTGAACCAACTTGAAATACAATTTCAAGAGAAATAAAGTTTTGAGTCGCCTTCATTCCACATAGAACGTTGAATAATGAGACTTTTTTATTTTTATTTAAATTTTGTTATTTTTTTTTTTTTTCAAGTTTGCATTTCTCTTAATTTATACTGCTGATTCCTGGTCAAAGTACAGAAATGGCAGTAACCTACAGGCCATCATGGTAATAAAGCTAAAATTTGATCATGTTTTCACTTGCCCATTTGTTCATATGTAAGCAGTCTGTAGATTCATTTCAACAGAATATCACAAAATAGTTCATTTCCCATTAAGTGGTAAATTAACAGAAATGAAATACAGTTCACCAGCAACCATAAGTATGTTTCACAGGAAATTTGTTTCGATATAAAATGGTACGAGCATGTGTGGCAAGATGATGTTGCATTTTATCATACACACAATCAAGTTTTGATACCATGCTACCATAGAGGTTGAGATTCAACCTCTTAATAACCTAGATATGATTGAGATAAATTCTTACCGAACTCATTTAAGTATTAACCTTTTTGCTACTAAAGGGGGTCCATCCTGCCAGCTCTATATACTATGTATACACAGTGCATATGTAATTTTGCAATTCTACCTTGCCTATTCCATTCATTGTGGAATTCCATGAGATTGCATGATCGGATAGCCAAGATCAGTGCCTGTTTGGATTTGAAGAGGACGGACGTATTTTGTGGTTGTCTCTTCAAATTAGCCAAGTCGGGGTTATGTATGCTCTATAACCTGCATATCCCCTCCCAAGACTCTACTGTAAGACTGTGCTACTACATAGTTTAAGAGCTACTTGAGTTGCATTGACAATCAAGCTGTGGCTTATACTGCATTGTTCTCGCTTCCTCTTGTGAGCGAACTAAAAAATTGTAAGTATACCCAGCAGTCATGCATGCTTTTGTTGTAACGCACGTGAATTCACTTTCGTCCTAACCAGGGAAAATAACGCTTGGTAAGTAAATTTCTTCGTATCTCGTGTTGTGTAACAGTACATATGTAATTCTGCAATATTAAGCTTTTGTATGGAGGCTGCCATATTTGCATTTGCTTACTATAAACAAAGAGGGTGCACATATGTAAAATATCTCCTCAAGCCTCTTCCATGTCCACAAACATGATTACACCCTGCAGGTTTATAAGGAGCTATTCCAGGGTGCAATTGTGCAATGGATATAGCAAGGCTAAATTATGATTTGCCAACAAAACCATGCATAGTGAAGGGGCTGAGTAGAAATTACAGTACAACGAATTTGGATCAGATTCCCACGCAATTTTTTTTGAGTTTATAATCTTCTATATTTATGGTTGGAAAGACCCCAAAATTTGCCAATCTGTGTAAATGAGTTGCACCCCAGGACTTTGACAATTAACTTTATGCTGTTTATTTGGTGATGTCAAATGGACACACAGATTTTTTTGGCCTATGCTGTCGAATAAAAATGTATGTTCTTGTGAGGTCACAAAAAAATCAGCGTTTTATTTTCATTGACATCAGATGCAAATCATATATTAACGTTGGTTGGAAAATTTTTGTCTCTTTCTGACCAGAGGTGGAGAAGATTTTCACAAAAGCTCCCAAAAATTGGATCAGATTCCAATCCGAATTCATTACAGTGTCACTGCTGCTTTCACCTCTCACAGAATCCCTCCAAAGAATGCAATTGCGGTGTTCAATACGAAAAGTCCTTAATGGTACCCATTTTATGACTTGTGGGTGACATGATACAATTTAAGCACCTTGTCAAAGACCACAAGCAATAGACACGACTCGATCAACCAGCAAATCCTGTATCACAGATCCTACTCTTTTCCAAAATGGAACCAACTGCCGATGCTCTGAATTAGCAATGGAGTAGGGGAAAAAATTCAGTGACCAAGCACTGCAAAAAAATATTGTGGAAACTACTAAAATAGACAAGAAATTTAGAAGTTAGAGGAGACACTGAACCAAACCAAATCCTTAGCAAAGGGTTTGGTCTTCTTAAACTTACTGTGTATTAAGATGATTAGTTCAACAAAAAATAGGGTAGGGCATTCAAGTCATGGATTAATTTTGATAATACAAACCCTTAAATACTTGGTTCTGAGTCCTACCTCTATTACTTAATAATAAAATCATTCAACTGAGTTGAAGGAGTTGAATGTTGAACACAGGACAGTAACATCTAATAAATCACCCTCATGAGATTTCATACAACATAAAAACAAAACCAAGAGTTGTCTTTCTCTGCTGTCAGTGTGAATCATTAACAGGTAGGGTTAGTCTTGTTAAACATTTAATCACAGCAAAACACTTCACACTACATGCAAACATACAAATGGTTTAGTTAATGGGTTAACTGGTTCAGTAAGGTTTGTGATTATATGATAACCTCTTTCAGGATGGGTGAGACGAGAAAAGAGATTGAAAACATCTACAACGTAGGAGAAGAGGACGGAATAGCACTTCACACAGGTACCGTGATGGAGGAGGATTGAAAACCTGTCCTTTCATCGCGATGACAAGTATTTAAAAAACTCCATGGTTTGTAATTTGACGATGCCAAATACTTCCAACATATTTATGTAACTCGCACTTTCCTGTTAAGCCCTTGAACACTAATAGCACAGTGGAGAGAGGGCGCCCTTGTACCATAAACTGAGGGTGGCATTTCCTAGGCCTCTTCTTTTTACCAACCCACTTAACAACAAAGTTGCTGCAACTGGCCTGGTGTTAAGTTAAAAGAGGACTAGGAGATCACACACAAGTAAATTTGAAGGGCACCCTCCCTCCACTGTGCTATAAGTTTACAGGAAAACAGTTAAGCGGAAGTACGAAAAGGACTGATGAGGTGTTTTGGTTAGTTATTTAATGCTAGTCAAGATGAATGAATCATACTTAAGGAGAGATTGACAGCACTGATTTTTTATAAACTCAACCAAGCCTTACAGTTCATCTTAAAGGGATACAGTCACCCGTCCTCCACACATCAGGATAAATATTGTAAAATAACCTATTTCTTGTTGGCTCCTTGACAATCAGGTGACACTGAATAATTCAATATAAATATATTTTTATTTAATTATTTTTTACCTCCACTGTGAAATGTACTGGGGAGTCTAGGATTAACTACTGTCAGGTTTACCTTAGACATGTCATGTTTACATCCTGAAATATCATGAAACACAACTGGAAAAATGGCAAGGGGATTTTTTGAGATTAATCTGTTGTTTTGAAATAAATATGGCGCAACTGTTTCTGATCTTAAGAGATAGAATGCACACAGCATTTTATGACTTCCAGGCATCCCTTTCAGCATTTGCAAAACCAACTTCAAAATTTTCCGTTAGCAGTTTACTGTCAAACAAAACTTAAATAAGACTACTGTGGATGCTCTTAATAGGGTGCAAAGAAAGTGACAGATCCCATGCAGTAGGATTTGATGGAAAACTTCACACGAGAATTCAGAACGTTCTTGCACGGACCTAAATCTAGGTTAACAGGTGCAAACCTAATGATTGGTTTTCATGATTAGGACTTATGGCATGTGACTTGGCACAGAGCTAATACTTGGTCAACTGAAGCATACCTAATGGAATGACAATTTGCCTAATCCTTAATTATATTATATCAAGTGAAACATACATGTTATGCACAGGCATGGTAGACCTTATAGTAGGTTAACTGATATAGCCAAATGGAATGACCATTTGCCTAATCTTTAATTATGTTATATCAACTGAAACATTGGTTATGCACTCTCAAGGTGGACCTAGTAGTAGGTCAACTGATACAGACCTAATCACTTGGCTAGGTGGGAACCTAATGGAAGGACAAGTTGCATAGACCTGATGCTAGATCAACTGACATAGACCTGATGCTTGTCTAAGTGGGACCCTAAGGGAAGTCCAAGTTGCATAGATCTGATGCTAGATCAACTGACATTGACCTAATGCTTGGCTAAGTGGGAACCTAATGGAATGACAAGTTGTATAAACCTATCACTTGGTCAACTGAAATAGACCTGATGCTTGTCTGAGTAGGACCCTAATGAAAGTCCAAGTTACATAGGCCTGATGCTAGATCAACTGACATAGACCTAATGCTTAGTTGGGAACCTAATCAAATCCTGGGTTCTACTATAGTGTACCAGGACTTCAAATCACACTCAGGTGAAGGAAACAAAATTTTTAACTTAGAGAAAATGAGACCATGAAGTGATGTGAGAATGAGAGAATGTGCATCAGTGATGATGGTAATGATGATGATGATGATAAACCATGTGATCAAGTGAGGGCAGTATACAATTGGCAGCTGTGACAAACATGCGTACAAAGAGAGAACCCAACTAAAGGGAAACAGAGAGAGAGAGAGAGAGCGGGAGATGACACAAGGAAATATCTCACCAGATCTTCTAGATTCTGCTCAAAGCAACACGACAGCGAAAAATGATGGCAGTGGAGAGAAATTGAAAAGACAGGTGAAAGAACAAAATGATCATTTCAGCTCCAGAGGGTCTAAGAGGGGGTATAGAGGGGATTACATCCTTGAATGAATCTTCTTCAACCAGTCACTACAGGAATCATGTGGGGGGAGGGGGGTTAAAAGTTGAGGTGGTCTTTCTCCAAACACAGATGGGGAACTCTTCAAAAATGTCAATGTTTTAGTATATAAAGTGATCCCAAGATACAAAATGCTTAAATATAAGTGGTCAACACTGTCCCAACATGATGAATACACAGCTTGACCTTTAGTCTGTTATGATGTAATATATATACATATTTTGGAGTGAGTATCATGTTATGTTAGTGATACCTTCGATGTTAGGGTACACTGTGGAGTTCAAGATTTTTAATGATGGTTGAAACCAAGAGCTTGACAAATGGTATTGGGCATAAAAATTTCAATTCTTTCGTTTTGAATTAGAAATAATGAAAGGTAAGTTAGATTTGAAAAAATCAGGACCTAATGAGGCATGGATGCAGTCCTGAATAATTTATCTGGTATGACACCTCACTTTATGACGCAAGATGGACAACTTGTTAAACAAATGAATAGTTATGTAGCAGAAAATACACAAGAAGAATATTTTGTTCCTATTTCATAATTTTGTGCACGAAGCCCAGAAGAATTTCTTCAATTTCCTCATTGCATTGACATTTAATTTGCAGTTTAACAGTACCATTTAAACCAACAAAAGTAAAAAATACAAAGGAAATGTAACAAAGTCAAAAACACAGTAACACTTCTAAGAAAACTCTTTCAAAAAAATGATGTTCTTTGAGGAATTCTTCCACCTGTCTCAAAGAGTTTTATCAAGAAGTATGGTTATATTTATTATAGAGGAATTTGGTTATTTTATCTGCAAGCCCATATCATGCTATGAAGCTGAAGCTGTTACAGATGACGCAGTTTGATATAAAACTGTGAGAGTAAAGCAGAAAGCTAAGCCAAGTATAAGATCCCTTCGTGATACACAATTTCACGAACAAGGAACCATGTTGCAACAGCCATCCCTAAACTTAAACCAGAGCATATTAAGAATATCTTGAACTGCAGGGTGTTTTACATTAGTTTTCCCCAATATCAAATTGACTATTCCCTGTAATTGCTGAGTCTTCATCGACATCATATATTGTATTACCACTTGTAATTGTTGTGTCTTTAACAATATCACATTGTATTAACACTTGTAATTGTTGAGTCTTCAACAATAGCACCTTTAGCAAAGCAAAAGGTTTGTTTTTTCACAATATCAAGGAAAGACTAACAACTATACTGTGTGCTCAGACTAATACACTTGAGTTGCATTTAAGTATCACTCTGATTGGTTTAAAATCAACATTAAAAAATACATTACACGATATGAGGAATAACCGGTGTTTAAGTCTTTGCCTGTTTTGACTGCCTGTTTCCAAAGTGAATTCCTAAATCTATGCTTGATTCAAATAACAGAGATTTATGGGCAAAAAGTTCTAATAATTTTTCAATTCCCTTGTAGAACTATCAGATCCTATCATAGTAACATACGAAAATGTCTAATTGGTTTTGGTAAGCTTATAGAACTATCTGTAGTGTTCCAATTCACTACATTGAGCCATATAACATGTTACAAGTAACTGACAGAACTCTCTACAATGCTCTAAGCAACCTTATAGAAGTATCAACAATGTTCCTGTCATTGTAATGAACTATCCACATTATTTCAAATTAGCATAACCAAATTGGGTGCAAGGGGGGGGGGTTACTCTTAAAAGGGGGTCTGTACCTCATGCAAACCCATTATTCTATAGCTTCATTAAGATCACAATGCTCAAAACAGTTTATGCCAACACCATCCTTTTATCATACAAAATGAACAACATGACTAGTGAAGCTCTTATGGGATCTGTTTTTCAACTGCATGGCCTATCAGTCTAGAAGTGAGAAATGGTCTTCAGGCGCCCTCAATATTCAATACAGCTACAATCCTACACATACTAACCACATGACACAGAGTTCAGCAATTTCTTTGGCATGTGTTATGTCATTATTTCTATTGTTTTCTCTAATTCTTAGTTAATCTTGAATCACATTGTTACCATCTTTTTTTCCCCATTTTTTTTTCTAGAATTACTTCTGTAATGTTTTGGGCAAGTATTAAATTTGACTCATTAAAAATATTTCACCCTTACTAAAGGTTGACCTTGTCAGTAAAATCCTTTTATTTTGGAGTTACAAATAAAATATTAATAAAAGTGAATCATGAAATCTTTTACCCAACTGATTTGCTTAAAGTAACAGAAGTAAGGGAGTGAAGTATGAACATGACAAACCAGCAGAGCAATATCTATATTATCTATGTGCACAAGATGGCATGTATGCCACACTGTAGATGGCTCAAACTTGATGGACTAAGCTTCTACTTCTAAGTGACAAAGAACACAATTTAGAAAGGCATAATGTCAAAATAGCATTGCTGCAGCTCCCTCGGCTAAGCTGCAGTAGCAGCAGGATGGCTTCATTACAACACACAATAATACCATAGCAGACTCAGTTTAACCTTGCTACTGTAGTAAATATACCATTAAAGCGTGGCTTATGCAGCTGCAGCCTAGCTGAGATAGCTGCAGCCTAGCTGAGATAGTTGCAGCCTAGCAGAGATAGCTGCAGCCTAGCTCGGATAGCTCCAGCCTAGCTGAAATAGTTGCAGCCTAGCTGAGATAGCTGCAGCCTAGCTGAGATAGCAGCAGCCTAACTGAGATAGCTGCAGTCTAGCTGAGATAGCTGCAGCCTAGCTGAGATAGCTGCAGCCAAGCTGAGATAGCTGCAGCCTAGCTGAGATAGCTGAAGCCTACAGTATTCACTTGGTGCCTTAACATATCTATTGCCAGCTGTGTTTAATATCTAAGCAGTGTGAGATGAAAGTCATTGTACTTTTTATTGTTTGGTCCCAGAGAAAGTGATCTATGTTTAGAAACCATTCCAACATATCATACAGCAGAAAAGGTTAAATATCTAAATATGCATCAGATTCAAAACACAAATAAAAACACAAATCACATGCTACTAAAACAGACAGCAAGCAGTATGCTAAAATACATCATACATTATTGACCCATTCCACCTTATGTCAAATCCTGTTTACACGGCAATGTTGAAGAATGAGTGGGTAAGGAATAGGTGAGGGGTATGGGGGATAGGTGAGGGGGGAAAAGGGGGCAGTGTTAACTATGCTCCCCCCAGATGCACCTTTTGTAGCATTCATAGACAAGTTCTTGTCTATAAATGATAGTTTGGTGTGTATAGAAGCATACACCAGTGTCATCTACGTTTTCCAGCAAAGCAGCTCATGTGCCTTTTTATAAGGCATTGTTATTGACAATGGTGGAATGTGTCCATACAACAGTCTAGGACATTACAACCAGTTCAAACCACGTGGTCCTGCTAGAGGTACAGGCCCAAGAGTAAGAGGCTGGGATTACTTACAGCTTTGGCCATTCCATCTTCTAAAACCTCAGAAACTTTCTCTGGGTCCAGGTAAGGAAACTCTGTGTCACATTTTTTCAAGATTTCTTCAGATGGTTGCGGAATCTTCTGGAGAACTTGTGACTTATTGGGTACTTCCTGTTAGCAAGTACAGAAGGAAGAGATGACGTATGAACCAGTGTTTTCAGCTCTCTATGCATCCATTTGTTAAGGAGCATGTTCATATAAATGTTTGAACAGTTGTTGGGAAGATCAAACATTCAGCAAAAAGTTTAAACACTTTCATAAATATTGGATGTTGCTCAAATTTGCTGATGAATCCATGACAAGAAATGCAATAGTTGACGTAAACTTGCAATAGAGATGAGCAGTGTGAGTTGGAATGACTGGTTCTAACTTAGCAACATTATATCAACCACGTTGATACCTTTGTTGGAGTACAAGCTAGGATTATTCTTCAAATTTATTTTGGATGAATTTTTTTCATATTTTGCTATACCTATTGCACAAAATGCAGGCGGGCTAAATTATTGATATGAAGTGCCTTTTATGAATAAGTGAAAGTTTTCTAGCCCTTGCAGCTAGAACAGCCTTACGTTGTTTAATACCATGCTTGTGTCATTGACAATTTTTACTTCAGAAGTAGAACATGACTCTTGCAGGGTAATTGTAAACATTGCCATCCCAGAATTTGCCCCTTAACAATCCCATGTTATCAAAATGTGATTGCATTGATGGCATAAAAACTTTACAAACTCTGCATTCCCCAAAGGGTGATCCTATCACTATTAAATTCAAGGTAAACACAACCGTCTGAACAAAAAAAACAAAGAAAAACTTCCTTGTCAATGTGAGAAAAAGACATAACATCTGCTGCCCTCATGCTCACTTTGGAACACAAATCTACTGACTCCATTATTTTACTGATTATCTTAAGAACCACATGTACGATTTGAATGGTAGTTTCACCACACCTTATAGATTTGGTTCCTCTTCCACTTATGAAAATTACATTTTTGCTCAAACTTTCCTTTAAAGGACAAGAAAGACAGAGAGACAGAGAGACAGAGAGGAAGAACCTTACATTATGTAAAAGTTGATCAGCTACTTCTTGAATCCTCTGCATGGTTTTCTCTGGTACTCCACCCTCTCTTGATATAATCTCCTGGATATTAGCAACCAACTGTTGATAAAATGGGAGAATGTGCACTACCATGGAAAATTTAGATAAGACAAAAATGAAAGAAAAGTAACTAGTTAACAACATTCATGAAATGGAATATTTATAAAACATACTTTCACTTCTACATATGGAAAACAAAGCTTCCACTTGAATAAATTATTTTTGATTCACCTCATAAGTTTAATTTTTGCCCCTTGATTCCTCATTTTTGCATGATTTTTTTTCATTTAATCAAAGACATTTTATTTCTTCAAAGCCTAGACATAGAACTGTCAGATTTTCAAGAATTCAAGCTATCTATTTCATTACCATGGAAACCATCAAGGAAGTCATTTCAAGGTGTCATGAGTAAAGCATGATGAAATTTTCAATCATAAAGAATACTACTATCTATTTGTTTAAAAGAATAGCTCGCATTAATAGCATTTTCTTTCATACCATATGGCAGTCTAATGGACTCCACTTTTGATCCCTAGAATCTATTAAAAACTCAGATTTCTCAATCTAGTTTCATTTTCCCAAGTAGAAATATTTTTTAACAAATATATTTCTCAGATTAAAGTTATAATCCACCTTACTCAAGATGGGATTGAAAGGGAGCTATTGCGTTTAAAATGCTCCAACATGACATAAAATGGAATGGGGACTCTGAAGAAGAGTCAAGTTCTTTGCCCATGCCTAATTTTCATGTCAACAGGATGGGTAACAGACACTGAAAATTTGCCCCAAACTGAGGCAGTACTCAACACTGGAGACCATACACAAAATACCCCCTCGAATTTTGAAGTTCCTTATTTAAACTAGAACAGAGAATCCTTATTTTGTACAAAATATCCTCTTTTGGGACTGTCATCTCCTTTGTCTAGGCCTAAAGTCCCTGTCTCTTCATTTAATTTGCCAGTAACAAGAGGATACGGTGACATTTAAACTTAAACATGCAACTGGTACTTACCATGTCAAATATATCACAGACCCTATATGGGGGACCTCTTTCACTTACAAAGGTTCCAAATGACATCCCATCAATTAATTTGCTTAAAAATTCTTCATTTACTAGACCCCTTCCAAAAAGAAACCGTCCCTGGAGAATAAAAAAAGACATATTAAATTACAGGGTTGAAACACATTCAATACGACTGAATTTCCAAGGCCTTTCCATGACTTTTAAAAACTTTGACTGACACTTCCAGGGCCAGTCAGATCGCATCTTTTTTTCACAAAATATTGTATCTGATCGTTGAGAAAATTAGAAGCGTAAGTCCACTTCGAAAAATTCCCTGTCATTTGAAGGACTTTTGGAAAATTATTCATTTTTGCTGATTTTCCAGGCATGGAAATATTAACTACAGTTGCTCTCACTTTCCAGGACCTGTACAACCCTGTACAATAGCAGGAAGCTTGTTCTACTTACAACTGGAATGTATGAACCATGGTAAAGCATGGGCGAAGCTTGACAGAGGGAGCTTTTGTTAAATTATTTTGACATGTTGCCCTGCTGGCAGGTGTACAACGGTGAAATTGAAGTTGTCTGAAACAAGAGTCACTTTCTGTCAAAAAGAATCTCATGGTTTCCCTATTTTTATGTATGCAGGAGACAATTTGTTTGAACATGACAGGATGAACAATTTTCAATCATTTATGCACACAGGTAATGTTCAACAATGACTGATGGTACTTTGGGTACAGAAATTGGTGCCTGGTAACGTATTGGAGTCTTAGCCCAGTGCCTAGGTATATTGTAACATTGCAAAGTGACCGTACCCTCAGTCCTGTTCTAACATAATTCTTTTCCTTCAGTTCTATTGTGGAGCAGGTGTGGTTTACAATGGCAGTGTCCCCCTCCACTACCAATTTATTTTCACATCGATCAGTAATTTCCTTCCATTATGTTTGTTAATGTGTGAGATTTATCACATTAAATGAGATGTGTACCCACAGCCCTTAATTTTCAAATGGTTCCACCAGTGAAGACTTGTTCATAGTGAGAGACTAACAGATAGATGGAGTTTTACGGCCCAGTTTCCATCCAATTGATTCAAGTCAAGAGGACCACAGCCTTTTTTCCAGTTGTAGCTCACTTGTTTTCCCTACTCCATTGCTTAAGCCAAGTTTCAACAATGGCAGTAGGTTCCATTTTTTAAAGTCTTCATTATAAAGCCGCCAGGACTCAAACATAGTGAGATGCAACTAGGCAAGAGATAGTTAATTATCAAAGTCATGGTATAGCACCCTTACCTTGTTGAATGTGATGACAGGACTAGGATGAATTCTAATAAATGTCAGGCAAGACCTGTAGCAATTTAACAGCTCTGCCTGTAACCTAAGAATGATTGCACGGATTTGCTTGTCTAAAACCTCTGGCCTTGCTGGGGTTTTAGGACTGACGGGAAAGGCCATGTCGGCAATTTGAAGATCTGGGCTTAGGAACTGAAAAAGGAATTGAGAAAATAATCATTTAGTTAAGTAAAGTGTCGCTGTGTTTCAATGTTGCTAAATTATTACAAACACATACCAGAACCAAAGTTGGGAGTAACGACAAGAATTTGCCACTTTGGAAATGCATCATTCCAAATTGGAATCGGTGGTCTATATTTGCATGATCTTCTGTTTTGTAAAAGTCAAGTCCCAATTTGTAAGTCAACCAATTCTGCTGTTTTCAGGAGGCTAAAACTGAAATCACCTCCCAACCATTGATTGGTTATGATAAATGAATATTCATTTCCACAATAAAACTTCAACTGTAACATTATTCTGTGACTGAAATGCTTGTACACAGTGAGTCTATTGTTCTTCTTTGTGTGTGCTGGAAGGGGAACAAAATCACACATAAAATCTCACTGACCACATGCCAATTATGCATCTTTATAAGACATGCTTCAGTCAATGTTTAAATGAATATTCATGATTTTGGTCCGAGGTGATTGTATGTATATAAATAGTTAAAAGCTTAGCTCAACCTCTCTTACTTCCCTTTAAAGTACCTAAAATGTGTGTTTTTTTTTTTGTTTTTTTTTAAAGATCGATACTCCTAAAAAAGTGAAACAAATAAATACAAGGTTTTAGGGCTCGATTTTTGTGGTTGTCCGATTGTTCGGGACGACTAAAATTCCATAGGGACAACCAAAAGTTAAAGGTTGGTTGTCCAATGGATGCCCATTTTCCTCTCACATTAATGAAGTTTACTGCTGACTGATCAACTCTTGTTTGTCTCTCAAACATCACATCTTTGAATCTTCAAGACCAGTAATACTGGTCGACAGAAGGACAACCAGAAATTTTTCTGAAAATCGAGGCAAAGGATTTGTTAAAGAATGATTAGGCATTTTGGTTTTAAAATATTGTCAAATGACAAAGGGGATAACACACATGAATAACCATGCCTAAATGGAAAAGACGTTGGGAGGGGGGAAGAAGTGTTGAGGGAAGGTGCAGCAGTTGAAATTGGCACATATTTGGCCTGCAACGCTGTCAAATATTCCATGTGGGTTTTCCAAACCTCTCTTACACAATTCTTACCATAGTTAGTTCTGCTTGAACCCTTTCAAGTATCGGTGTTGGTGGTAAAGGCAGATTAACACACTCAGGTACAGTAACCCTGCCTCCATCTAAATCCGCTACAATTACATCAACCTGAACAAAAAAGGGAGAACAACTTTATGTTCAGAGTAGAACCAATCTTACTCCAGACCATGAAAAATTCATTCATTCATTCATCCGTTTTGTTAATTTTTCCTTTACAATATTTGATAACATGTAACACAGAATACAGAAGTAAAGTTGTCTCCTGGTCAGGACTTTTTATTTTGAGACTCTCAGTTGATACTTTAACACAAGCTTACCTTCATCACATTGCAAGTGCAAAGCCCTATTATAGATGTGAGATCCAAGCCTGGTCATATAACGCATACAAAACGCAAACATAACGCCTCGAGATTCCCCCAAAGTCCCTGCTTTGGAGATCTATGAGCCCCACTTCTAACCCCTATTAAACTGTTTGTTACCCCACCTTCCCACGACTAGACTCCCCAAAACTCCCTAGACATTGGGACTGACTGCATGGTCAAGTGATTCAAGTATCAGATTTGCAGTCAGGAGGTCAGATGTTCAAGTACTGGCCAGGTCATACCAAAATATTTCAAAAATGGAACCTACTGCAGTTGTGCTTTGTGATCAGCATAGGAAATGGAGTAGAGAAAACAAGCCAGTTTGCCACAACTGGGAAAAAAGGCTGTGGCCGGCTCGACTGGAACCAATTGGTTAGAAACTGGGCCTACAACTCCATCTAACCTAACCTAACCCTAGACATTGAGAGTGGAGATGGAGGCCACCCTCATCCAGCTGAGAGCCTATGTCACCCTTAAGTCCTGGCATTTTGTACCACTTACAGTGTAGACTACCTGCATTTGGCTTGTGCCTATCAATTCTCATCAGTCTTTTTTCTTTCCTTGTTGGCTTTTTTGTTTGTGTATCTCTAAAGGCATCTACATCATTCTCAAATCAACAAACACAATTTTAATATGATACCATAAATTTACTATCTATACACCCCTTTAAACATGGTCGCATAAAGCCATGATCAACATTAATTGACATATCCCTTTAGTACGATCCCATGGATCTCAGAGCAAGATATCCCTTTCATTAGTCTTGCTGCTCAGAATAAGCAATGGAGTAGGGAAAACAAGCCAGTGAGCCACAACTGGAAAAAAGGCTGTGCCCGGTTCGACTTAAACCAATTGGTTAGAAACTGGGTTGTAGAACTCTTTTAACTTAACCTAAGCCTTTCAATATGAACAAAATTTACCATTTATCCACCCCTTTAACATGATCACATATATCCAAGACCCACATCCCTTTAATATAATTCCATAGATCCATGAGCAATTTACCCCTTTAACATGATAATGCAGAGTTATTACCTACACACCCCTTTGACATGATGCCATAAATCTAAGACCCACCTATTCCTTCAATGTGATTACACACATTTAGGATCAATACACCACTTTAAATATGATGAAATTGATAAATTATCTGCACACCCCTTTAATGTTAATAAAGACCTTTCAATAAGGTGGCAGAAGTCTATTATCAATACCTTCCTTATACGTGATTCAAAAATTAAATGAAATATGAATCCATAGATCTAATACCAATATACCCCTTTATAAAAGGTTACACAGAATTTTTGGGTCCTGGACATGACGTAAAACTGCATCCAGGTAGGCTGAGGAGGTTGTGTGTGGCAAGAAGTTTGTCCTCAACTATTGCTATAAAATGTGCACATAAGACCGTTATTACTTATCCCTTTAACTGGTGGGTTGTTGGAGCAAGTCCCTCAATGGTTGTCCCCCTGTGGGCTGGGGGTTTTAGAATACGCCCATGGTATTCCCTGCCTGTCATAAGAGGCGAATAATTGGGAGGACTTGAGCAGTATTTGAACGCTATGACAATGTATAACACATTCGTTTTGGTGTGCTATTAAATCTTATCTAACTAACTAACTGTAGAGAATTTTTTTTTTACCTACACACCTCTTTGACATTATCCCATCAATCTATGACCCACATATCCCTTCAACATGATTCAACAAATCTCAAGACAATACACTCTTTCAATAAAAGATATTCATCTATTATCTACGCTTTTCTTTAAAGGACCTCATGAAACTACAGTTAACATACTCATTCAATATGCTCCCCTACATCTTAGATGAATATTCCCAGCCCCCCGCCCTTGAAACATAATGTCACAAATGAATATATCACACACTTTTTGACCCCATTCATCTATGATCCACTCACCCTGCCGCCCCCCCACCAACATGACCACATACCAATATATGCCTACCCCTTTAATGTGATAACACAGATCTATCATCTACATACCCTTTAATATGATCCCAACTGTCAAAATGCTAAGCTCTCTATCCTGTGTTAACACATGGGCAACTATTCATTGGATTAATACACAAAGCCTGTGTATGGCAATGGTAGCACTAATCTAATCAATTACACCATTGATTGATAGTCCCATTGGAACAAAAACTAATAAGTTATGTCACAGCTCTCATAGAAAGAACGTAACAGTATACTCTAAATTCACACATGACTTGTCTTCACGTATCAGATAAATAGCCTACACTAGGCTGGAATGTTTCTCAAGTTACGGACACTATTTTCAACTTTGTTTAAGACCTTTAAACGTTTTCTGACAGGAACTCCACATAAATCACATGAGTTTATCAAATGAATGGTCCACCGCAAAAGTGGTCGACATATTTCATCTTCAACATAGGAATCGCAATGCTATTCAAACTGTATCACAACAAAATTAACAACAAGAAGAACCACTTGAAGACTGGGATGGATTACCTCGTTCTATTTCAAAAAAGTGACACTGGCAGGGGTCAAATATCAGTCCTACTTTCTTAGGAGTTAGATGAGGTTTTTCAATTTCTCAATTTCTAGCCAACTGGTTTAAGTCAGGCCAGCCAAAGCCTATTTTTCATTTGTAGCTCACTGGCTTGTTTTCCCTACTCCACTGCTTTTGCTCAGCACCAAGCACAATGCCCAGTACGTTCCATTTTTAAAGTCTTAGGTATGACTTAGCCAGGACTCCAATTCCAGACCTCCGACTTCATGTGTCAGATGCTCTAACTACTTCCCTTGAACTAAAACAGTAGCCTATTGCCAGCAGAATGCACAAAAATCATGCTTTCCTGTTCATTTATAAATTTTAAAGGAGCACTTAAAAATCAAGCTGTCTTTTGGGGCTTTTGCTTTGTTTTATCTACTTGTTTCCCCTGCATTTACATCTCTATGAATCACCAACCACCTCAACCATTGCATAAATAGTGTTGGTTAAACCACTTTGTTCCTATTCAGAGTTAGCCTCCCTAGTGGTACTAGTCAATTTGAGAACTTAAGGCTATTTCAGACAGCACTCTCTTACTATCTTCCCTCACCACTGCCTCTTCTACACCCAACCTCCACCTTACTCCACTGGTAAATTGCAATTTCTCCCCTGAACCCCCCCCCCCATCCATCCTTCATGGTCAACAACTTCATCCCAAAGAGTAAAACCTTTCCCTTTAAATTGAACTTATAGCCCCTCCTCCCATTTAATAATAAATAGTACACCTACTTGTAATGTGACATCTGACATTAAACGGAAATACTGTGTTAACCCTCTGCTGCCCAATGTAGCATATTTGCCACAGACGGAGAGCGCTGCCCACGCATGTCTTTACTGTTTCACGAGGAGCTCGAAACTGCGAGTAGCTACCCGAAAATTCGGCCACAACAACGAGAGGAACAATAGATTAAGGTCACAGGGTCAATAAACTACGGAGGCCGATCCCGGACGTGCTACGTCTGCTTTTCTGCCGACCCCCGAGGCGCACAAATATGCCCCGGTTGGAGCCGGGTACTAAAGGGTTAATCTAAAGTATCTGCACCACAGGACTGTGCACACATGCAGAGCGCACCTCCGTCAGCTAAGCAGTAAGCGCACTCCGAAGGCTAAGAATAACCCTCTACTGCCCAATGTAGCATATTTGCTACAGACGGAGAGCGCTGCCCACGCATGTCTTTACTGTTTCATGCGGAGCTCTAAACTGCGAGTAGCTACCCGAAAATTCGGCCACAACAACGAGAGGAACAATAGATTAAGGAGGCTGATCCGGGATGTGCTACGTCTGCTTTTCTGCCGACCCCCGAGGCGCGCAAATATGCCCTGGTTGGAGCCGGGCACTAAAGGGTTAATCTAAAGTATCTGCACCACAGGACTGTGCACACATGCAGAGCGCACCTCTGTCAGCTAAGCAGTAAGCGCACTCCGAAGGCTAAGAATAACCCTCTACTGCCCAATGTAGCATATTTGCTACAGACGGAGAGCGCTGCCCACGCATGTCTTTACTGTTTCACGCGGAGCTCGAAACTGCGAGTAGCTACCCGAAAATTCGGCCACAACAATGAGAGGAACAATAGATTAAGGTCACAGGGTCAATAGACTACGGAGGCCGATCTGGGACGTGCTACGTCTGCTTTTCTGCCGACCCCCGAGGGGTGCAAATATGCTCCGGTTTGAGCCGGGCACTAAAGGGTTAAAATGCTCCAACATAGCACTAAAAGTAAATAGCACTGGTCATTTTCAAACCATTCAGTTTCACCAATACACATCAGCAATAGCCTCATCTCCTCAAAATATTATGCACAAGAAGAGTTATGGAAGGTGCATCTTTTGAAAGGTTGAAAGTTTGGGTGAACAAATTATTCTTCAACAACAAACAACTGAATTTCTGTCTGAGGGAAACTTATTTCTTGAAAAGAAGGCTACCATACTGCCTTATTTGTTACTATTTATCACCGACCAATAAAAATTTGTTTTAAAAGGATGAAATTTCTTTGTAAAACAAATGCAATATTTCCCTTTAAAGCACAAAAAGATGTGCTGAACTGACCAATGGCATCCAGGCACTTTGTGTGAGTCTTCAATATTCAATGAGTCCACCACTGATGGTTCAAGTCAATACTTACTAAACCAAATAAAACTTTTGAGTGCAATTTATGTCAGCCAGCCAAAGTGTTGCCATCAATTGTGAATACATAAATGAGGACTTCTCCTATGACACCATGTCAAAATATTTAAGCAAGCTGCAGCTCCCTAAGCCAAGCTGAAGCAATTGCAGCTATGCATTGTTACCATGCACTTTAAATTAGCAGACTACCTTCATCTTGCTATTACAATCTGTACAGAAACAAAGCATTGTGGAGGCAGCATATGTATTGATATGGTAGCTTAAGTTGATAATTTCAAGTTAGGCAGATACCCCTCCAACTAGCACATCTCCAATGACCTCATTTCGTGAACCCACCCCCATCTCACCCTTCCCCAAGTCTCCAATACCCACTTTTACTTAGATATATTTTTAAGTCTTACCAGTTCAGACATTTCATTCCTGAGAGAAGAATGCATGCCCATGATGAAAGGTGTTGGAGTATTCAAGACTTCAGTGAGGTATGCAGGAAGTACTGGGATATAGACATAACTGTAAAAGAAAAACAAAGGAAAGCATTTAGTTGAGAAGTATGAAACCCTTATCGTGCTGAATTAAGTTGAGGGTGCAGGGCTCGAAAATTTACGTGCCCAAGGGTATCTTGTCTAATAGCTTGGGCAACAAAAATTAATGAATTGCACGGCAGGAGATGCCCGACTGTGCACCTCAGGTCACTGTGCAGACAGTGAGTTGGAAGTTTACCGTTATAACTATTGTAGTAACACTACAACTCATTGTACTCTAACTCTCAATGCTTGCTAGAGTAATTGTTACTGTAATGCCATGGGCCAACAAAGTTATTTACAAAGCATTACCACTATTTGTTAATTTCCTTTATCTTCTGATATTTTCTTTATTTGAGCAACAATAAAGGTATGTTGGGCAACCAAAAACTACCAATTTAAAAAAAAATGGGCTGCCCAACAGGGTAACAAGACAATAGAAAAATTTTTAAGCCTTGGGGTGCTCTCCAGTTTTGCTTCAACAAAGACATATTGTTTCATTTGTTTTCTCCTCCTAAAAAAAAATCTAGTGGACTGTCACAACAATCTACACAATGTGAGCTCAGGAATCGAATGGAGTGCATGTATTCAAGTCTGTGAGTGCAACTCACTTTCTAAAACTGCACTTTAAATGGCCTGAAATGCCCCTAATGACAAATCATGTTGCTTTAATTAAACGGACTTCCTAAACATGGACAGAGCATACTGCACGGTGCATTGTCGCCACCATACGTGTGAGAAAAAGCGCACCAAGATGGTCGTCTGCTATGTTTTTGTGTGAAAGTTTGGACTTGCTCAAGTATGTTACCATATTTTGCAAGAAAGTTGAAATATTTTTTAAATATGGCAAGGTAAGGTCAACATCACTTCACGTATTGCAGGAATATGATATTTTTCCCCATTCAAGTTTAACTTTGGCTTTAAATATTACAGATTTGTTGTCAAATCAGACGATTTATAGGTTCACGGCGGCCATCTTGGTGCGTCTTTTTTTGTCTCAGTCAGTGGCAACCAGCTACGGATAGGATGCACACGTTACATGCTCTGTCCATGTATACAAATCCATGAGTGCAACTCGCTTTCTAAAACAGCACTTTAAATGGTCTGAAATGCCCCTAATGACAAATCATGTTGCTTTAATTAAACGTTAACCTTAGGCCTGTTTTACCCATAACTCCCAAGCTGCATGTAAATACAGAGTGCTGAGTTATGTTTCTCTCGCAAGGAGTTTGCCAATTTGTTTTTGAGGAAAACTCAACCAACCCTATATAATTAAATTTTGTAAAATAGCATCCACCTTTTAAATTGTTATTTCCAGAGATTTTACTTGGTGGACACTGTAGGTCAGGGGTGTACATGACCTGCGGGAAGTGCTGAGAGTCTAAAGAGCAGTTTCAAAAACACACAGATGAACCTGGTTAGTGGACTGCAGGTTTAGTTTGGCCAAGTAAATGTACTAGCTTGGTTGGGAAGGGGTTAAAGATCACATGCCCATTAAATCCTCCGCTCAAAAAATATCCACTTGTATAAATGTCCACTTGCATAAATATCCACTTGCATAAATGATTATGACCTTTGACCCACCTGTATTTCAGAGGGAATAGCAAGGCAAGTAAGCCACCACAAGCATCTGCTAGCCTGTTGTAACTTGTTGAAAGGAACAGAATCTTATTGTCAGTCAAAGCAGCACAAAATAGTGAGACAAAATTCTGAATACCTGCAAATAGGAGTAAAATATCTATAGATAAAATACTGCATGAGCAAAGGAATTGGATGTCAATTAGCCATTAAAATAAGAAAACAGTTCTGATTATAAACCTCACTTCAATCTAACATTTGAGTGGAAATTCCATCTTGTCTTACCCTCTTAGTTTCCTCATTTAGATTGCCCCTTGCCCTCGCCCCCTCCCCTCTCTTCCATAAACTTGTACACTACAATTAAATCTGCTGTCATGCAATTCAATTTGCAGATCATTCTTATTATATTCCACTTTGAATACTAAGTACAGCACATAAAGATTGAAAAAGCAGCAACACTTTGTTGAAATTGTTCTTCAGAATGTACAGAGTCAAGCGAAAAAAGAAATAGAAAAAAACAAAAAGGGGGGGTGGGGGGTTGGTGGTTGGGATGATATTGACCACAGCTGGACAGATCCTTTACCACGGCTGGACAAATTTATCGTTCCAGCATCCCTGACAAGGATAACTAAAAAGTCTTCTTCTACCAACTTTTCACCGAACCAAGATTAAAACTCTTTACTATTACTCCTGGTCAGCAGTAAACTAGCTTAGGTCACAACTAGACGATTCCTGGCAAATAGTCACACATGGGCTAGTGACAGCTCACAATGAATGTCCTATGGGCAAGTGAAAAATACAAAATGGAAGGCTAGTGAATCTTCCAAGAGGTGAGTGGGCTTATAGCATAAGTTTCAGTAATTTCAAGCCAAGTGTTTGATGTATCTATTTCAATTGTTGAACTGTAGATTGTCACTTAGATTCATGAGGTTTATGGCTCAGTTTCGAAATAAGGCATGCTTTCCTTACTCCATTGCTTATGCTGAGCACCACGCACAATGGCAGCAGGTTCCATTTTTTAAGTCTTTGGTATGACCCAGCCAGGAGTCAAACTCAAGACCTCCCAGCTCCAAGTCAGATGCTCTAATCACCTGACCATGCAGTCAATTGCATAGACATAAGTTTGTAATTCCTACAAGTCAACAGTGTAGATATGCTTAGTGTGTTGATTCTTACCAATACACTGAACCAAGAATGCTACTGTACTCCTTGTTACAGGCAAGGACTCTGAAAGTGGTGGCTGGAGGGCCTGTCTGTCATCTGCACCTATAGAAAATAGTACCTATGGAGAGAAAAAAAGAGACAAAGTATGAAATTTGTGAAAAAAAAAACTAATTTTTAAGATGATGGCAAATCCTCTACCTGTTTGTTGTCATATCATAGTTTCTTGACTTAGAACATCAACAACCAGAAGTACAAAAGTTCATAGTTATTAGGTGCCTTTATTTGCTTTGAGTAGCTGATATTTTTGGAGTGTGGTACATATTTCCATTTTTTGTCATAATTCTTAACTCGAATTGTTTAGTTTAAATGACTGACATGTTTTTTACTCAAAAAAAAAAAAATTCAACCCTGCGCTGAATGAGGTTTGTGACTACAAAGAGATCTTGAATGAAATAGAAACATCCTTTCTTCTTTTTCCTTTCTCTCTCCTCCCCCTCTCCCCACCCTCCTTTTTTACTTTATTTGCCCTTTATTTTTTTTTTTTGCAAATAGAAACATCTTAAGCACAAGCTACTGGGGGTCCAGTTTAGTAAGATGAGATCCCATCACACTGTTGACTTGAGAAGATGGTAAGGAGAGACAATAAGGATGGGAAATGTAGATAAAGTGATAAAAGAGTAAAGTTCAAATACGGTTCTGTCAAGTCCTTTCATTTAGTCACCTTTTATGGCACTCAGACAGGAACAGAATACCAGGGGCATATTCTAAGACCCCCCTTTTCCCAGGTGGTGCTATCGATTTTTACTCAAAAATAAAAAAATTTTGCAACCCTGCTCTGAATGAGGTTTGTGAGTACAAAGATCATGAATGAAATAGAAACATCCTTTCTTCTTTTTTCTTTCTCTCTCTCCCCCCCTCCCCCCCCTCCTCACCATCCTCCTTTTTTTCTTTATTTGCCTTTTTTTTTTGCAAATAGAAACATCTTTATAAGCACAAGCTACTGGGGGTCCAGTTTAGTAAGATGAGATCCCATCACACTGTTGACTTGAGAAGATGGTAAGGAGGGACACTAAGGATGAGAAATGTAGATAAAGTGATAAAAGAGTAAAGTTCAAATACAGTTCTGTCAAGTCCTTTCATTTAGTCACCTTTTATGGCACTCAGACAGGAACAGAATACCAGGGGCATATTCTAAGACCCTCCTTTTCCCAGGTGGTGCTATTGGGAGCTAGCATTGAGGTTGCCTTCACAGACTTTTTGAGAGGGTGATACAGTTTCATCTTATAAAAGACATTGACCTATCAGCCTTCCAAGGAATATTACCACAACAGTAAGAAAAAGGAAAATGTTACTTCTTCCTCAATATCTTAGGTGGAGTATCCTGGTCCATGTTTTCTAAAAATCATAGTTTAATACAAAAGCCTCAAAATTTGTAATTATGTTCAAATTAGAAAAAGATAAAATGATCCAGCCAGTGCTTTTTGAATACATCTATCTATCTTAAAAACCAATAAAGACTAACAATGGTAACTTTGAATATTCATGCCACTGAGAGTCTTGACGAATTCCTAATGAGTGAAGAGTGAAGCTATTGTTTGTTTAAATGTCAATAAGAGTGCAGTTTCCAATTGCTTTTGAACAAATTGGAATATAAATGAGTCAGTTGTAAACCAGTCTCTTTAAGACTTTATATTTGTACCACTAAAGTGTGAGAATTAATACAAAATATTATGATGGAAGTGGTTTGGATAAACAAAGTCCCAAAGGTCACGGTGGAAGCTTTACTTCCATGAAAACTTGCAAATCTAATTTAAATTTCGGCAACCTAAAGGAAATTTTGCATTAATGTCCTTGAAAATATTGAAGAGGTTGTGGAAATAAAACTCTTCCGAGGAAATGAACTCTTTTGTCCAGCTAGTCAAAAGTGATGGTAAATACAAAATTTGAAAATTAAGGAAATACCTTCCACCCCGAAAACCTAATTTCACAATTTCAGCAGGCCCTGCTGCAATGACAATCGTCCAATAAACCCTAGATGCCCTCCTATGTCTGCAGTAAAGCAGGTAGACAGCTTTATACACAAGATACAACATATCCAAAAGGTTCATCAGTTAAATGCAATGCACTGGTGGCAGTGTGCAAAGCTATGGATAAGGATAAGGATCATCCACAACTGGAAATATATCCTTCGTGATAATTAAAGCATAATTACATGCTAAATTCTTTAGCCACATCTCCATTGCCATATTGACAGGCAGTGCCAATGCAAGTCGTGCACATTGTAATGCTAACCTGCAATTACAAAAGTACTGTACATTCTAAATATTTAAATCTATATAAATCCCAACCAACAAACAAAACTATGGATGAGGCTAACAGCCATCATTAAAGTCCTATAGTTCATCACATAATAATACTACTTTATGTATAAAGCATATATCACGCTCTGTAACACTACATGTAGAGCAAACAGTGGATCAAAGTCAGGGTACATCAATCTGCATGGCAAGGTCTCCCTTTTAAGTATGCTGGTACCTAAAAGATACACAGATATAATCATCTGCCAATGGTGTAGGCTAGCTAAAAGGTTTCAACAACATCCTTTTGGTAATAGCAACATATTCAACTACAATTCACTTGGTGTACAAGAGACAATCATTTGAAAACAAGAACTTAATTTAGTTATCATCTAGAAATCAAACAAACATACTATTACAGTACCTACAATGCTTGCGCATTAAGATGGGGTTTTAGTTTTACAGCTAAGTTTCTAACCAATAATTAGATCTGTCATAGTTTGGGTCAAAGGGGAAGGTTCGATGGACATTACTGCCCAGTTTCCAACCAATTGGGTCAAGTTCTGCTGGCCATAGCCTTTTCCCAGTTGTGACTCACAGGCTTGTTTTCCCTACTCCATTGCTTTTGCTGAGCATCAAGCACAATGGCAGTAAGTTCCATTTTTTAAGTCTTCAGTACGACCCTGCCAGAAGATGAATTATAAGACCTCCCAACTGCAAGTCTGACGCTCTAACCACTTGACCATGCAGTCGGTCAAAGGGGACAAACTATCTGAATCCTGAACGAGTATTCAAAAATTTCCCCTCCCTTTGTACCTTCCCCCCAAGCTGGTCACCACACCCTTAAACTGGCAACCCCCAAACTAAAATCCTGCCTATGCCAGTGATGCATACAAAATTCCACTGTTATTGCTTTATCATCTGTTTTCTCTCCAAACATCAATTTAACAGTTTGTTGAACACAGTCCGACATACTGTACATTTCCAGCTAACCCAGAATATGCAGTAACCGAAAATTCCTTCAGTCTCGACTTTCTGCTACCCTAGAAAAATAGAATTCACTTTTAGCCATTTTAGTCTCCATAGCAAATATTCACTAACCACGTTTCTCTGCTGACCTAAAACAAACTACCGTATATTCTGTAATAAACGCCCTCGGGGGCGTTACATTTTTGAAAAGAGGGGCGTTTATTTGAGGGTATATTTAAAAAAAATTAACTAATCGGCATCGGTAAAATTCTACCATTCGACCCACCATTAGCACCGATTATTTGTAAACTGAAAAAAGGGCACAAATATACTTGAAACTTGCTCTTAATTTTGTTAAAATTCCTGTAAATACCGTACTCAATCCCTCCGGCCAAAACGGAATGCATTGATAAGCACAAACGTATAAATTATACCCCTGACATGGGCGCGATCATTCGTTATTTTCCCCATAACAATGTACCTGGAATTCCTTGCAGTCTGGAAAAAGTGCAGTGTAAGTTGCTGTACAATTTGTTCCATACAAAAACACAAGTACGGACTATCTAGCTGCAGTGTTTGGCTGTATTTTCAAGTCCCAAGCTTATCATGTATATCTGTGCACGTTTTGTACACCTGGAACCTTTCAAAGTTCGCTGGTTATTATCCTGCATAAATTAAGCCATTCCTCGCATTCCTTCCCTAATGTTATTTACAGTAGGACTTTGAAATGTGAACGTCATTGCAAACGAAAACAGTGATGCACAAGGTCTCATGCAGCCGATTTCTTCGCCCACGCATGCAGTAGACTTACGTGTGTTTCCGTTTTTACCGCCAAACAAGGCATCATGTTTTGCTCGGTGACATCATATGCATACGATCCATTGCAAAATTTAAATTGCCCCTGCATCGTGATTGGTTCAAATGCGATGATTCTAGCCAGCCAATCACAACTCGCGCCATCGCCTATGTGATTTAGTGTGTGAAAATACTAGGCCTAAAGATGAATTTTTCTATTGAGTTTTTATGTGTTACGACGATCACATTTCCTATGCTGATAAACCGGCTAGTGCAGCGAGCCCCGTGCTAAACTTAACAAGAAACGACATCGCAAATCTCTGCGTACGTTGATATTTCGGGGATCTCACTTGATTGAATTTCAATTGCAGATTATTTTCAAACAAGACGTACGTTTTGGTCAAGAACTGCTAAAAATTTATGGGGATATTTATATCCGAAAGGAACCATAGGATACGTTAATTGGGTGCAATTGTTTTGCTGCCCCAGAACCGCTAAGATTATTATGATTGTGTATTTCTACATGGCCTCATTAAAGCGGGATTCTGCAGCACATTAATGCAACTGCAACCCAATACAGTAAAATACTGCAAATGTTCCAACATGATTGGGGGATGAAAACTAAGCAGAGCAGGATGTCTGCCTAACAATTAAATTATCAAAGGGTATGTGACATCGACTGAAAACAATCCTACTCTATTAACGATTGGTTTATATCTTCACATTTGAAAAGAAAATATTAGGCCTACAAAATGATATTCCCTTCGCGAAACAAACGGACTATTCCCAATATTTTTCAACTTGAACGATATGCACAAAGCAAGGGGCGCATACTTTAGGGACAAACACATGTCTTCCCTCTTTCTAATAATCGGTAATCGGCATCGGGCCGATTGTTAAATTAAATACTGATTATGCATAAACGGTCAAACACTAGCTTAATCCTTGGTTTGGGCCTGTAGTGCGGGAGGCCTTGGCCTATGCAGTTGTTAAAAATTTTGAGGAGGGGGGAGCGTTTATTACAGAATATACGGTAGTCATATTTTGCCATTTTAGTCTCCACAGCAAATATTCACCAACCACATCTTTCTGCTGACCTAAAACACACTAGTCACTTTTGCCATTTTAGTCTCAACAGCAAATATTCACTAACCACATCTTTCTGCTGACCTAAAAAAAACTAGTCACTTTTTGCCATTTTAGTTTCAGCAGCAACAATTTTAAAGGAATAGGCTATTACATGCACATGAATCAACATTTTGGTTTTTCAGAAAGGAAAATCCCAATTCCCCACACCAACCATGTTCTTCATTAGGTTTCTCAATACAACTTTGCATTATGATGTCAGACAACACAAACCATAGTCAGCTGGAACCATCTTACAAAATACACCGGGGCAGATAGTTGATTAAGTATGTCAGGATGAGCACAAATCTCTACATACTATGTGGTACATGATAATAAAAGGATGAGCACAAATCTCTACACACTATGTGGTACATGCTTCACATCCCATTGCTTACTGTAGCTGTGAACTTTGGTTTCCCCATGACTCAATGCATAAACCTTATGTAAATGAATGAATAAATGAATATCTAAGGTTAGAACAGTTTCCAGTCAAACTTCTTTTTTCTCTTTTAAAAAAAAAAAAAAACTGTTTAAGGATATTGACTAGTCAAGATAAAAATCATAATAACAAACACTTGTGTAGGGCAAACTTTTTATAAAAATTGTATGCAGTGGAGGTTTACAAAACAAATACTGTACTTAGAAAATCAGGTAGGAAAACAAGTAGGAAACCAAGTAAGAAGACTCTCTGAACACGGAGCTATTGTTTTCCTACAAAGAGTGAAGGGACAACACCAATGACGTTCTGTGGGAAGTCACATGACTCTCATGGCAAACATCTTACACTTTTGTTTAAATATGGTTACCCTACAGTTCTATATTTTTCAAAGGGGAACACCATTTCTTATTGGGCCAAAGCCTCAGAGAGGACTTCATACAAAGAGTTTTGATTAGTCTAGTTAGATTAGATTTAATGACAAAACAACACTACTGTGTTATTATATATTGTCAAAGATAATTAGTTAAAATTTCAAGCACAGTTCAAAACAGGCTGGGTTTCAAATAGGTTCAAATACAGTGCAAGTCCTTTCCTCTAACGACAGGCGATAAATACTGTGGGCATATTCTACAGCCCCCACCCCATGGAGGAGCACAAAGAAAAAACATTTGTCTTTACAATACCAACCCACAACTTACCCATGACTGTTTTAATTAAATATATCGAACTTGAACTTTCCTCTAACGACAGGCGATAAATACTGTGGGCATATTCTACAGCCCCCACCCCACGGGGGAGCACAAAGAAAAAACATTTGTCTTTACAATACCAACCCACAACTTACCCATGACTGTTTTAATTAAATATATCGAACTTGAACTACAGATTTTGTCAGTTCCAAAAATTAGTTTTAACTCTCTGACATAGTTGATTTCCTGTGTACCTAATGGGTCCTTACTAAATTTTAATTTACTCTGCAATCACCTTCTGTGCTTTCAATTCGCAGGAAATTGTTCCAATTTATTATCAATGGACAGTATGTCCGAGTGGTACTGTGTGTACTTGCAGTTCTTGGTTAGAGGAACCTTGCTAATAAGATTTGGCCACTTTCACAAATTTATAGATTTGGACATGTCCAGCATTTTTAAAGTATACATGTAACATACCACTGAACAAAAAGTAACTCCACTGTTTTAACTGTCATGGTGGAAAAAGTGTTGATTTCCCAGAATGGAAGAAAAATTACTTCATGAGATACAGTATGGATAAATTTTCTCACAATTCTCCTAATATTTTCATGTACAGAAAAAGGAACTTTCCCTCCAGATGTCCAAATTTCCCAGTAAGGAGTCTCCCAGCTTCCCAACTTTTCCTACAATGTTTATCAGTGTCTGAATTTCTATTCTACAGTTACAAAGGCTAAATAATTTAACAAATTTCAGTAACAATCAATGGTGGCTCAAAATGAAAACTGAAAACCCAGAACTGCAAAAGGCAACCAAATATGTCTGACTTCAGATCAGGGAATAATTTAGCATTCAAATTTTGCATAGCAGTTTTGAAGATTTTCGAGGTTTTTCACACATTGTTTGTGAAAATGCAAGGGTTTTGCACACAAAAATTTGCTACACAATTTTTCATTTGTGGAGCAACTTGGCCTGTTTGTGTAGCAAATTGTGATGCGCTACTGGATAAATTATTCCCTGCTTCAGATGACCATTGCTGATACAGTAAATCAGAAAATAAATTAAACCTCATGTAATGGCTTGTAAAAGGATTTTTAGGTAAAATTTTGGGCTAGGTCAAGACTGGTACACCCTCCTAGCATTATTTTGTAACTTTTGAACAAATGTACCCTACCATTTTGCCAAAAGACTTGGTCTCACCATCCAACACTCTACATTGTGTTTACAATAAGGCAAAACCACAGCATAACCCAGTGATTTCCAGTCTATGTGCTCACATACACAGGTTTGGTCGATTGAGTAGTGCTACCTCAGTAAGGTCAAATATTTCACAAACCAATTACTGCAAAATGTCAGAAAATATGGGTCATCCATAAACACCTGTGAACTTGCTTGATTAAAACAACATGACGTTTAAGAAAACGTCAGGACCTTGCAACCTGAGGTGGACCCAAATTGAAACACCAACCCCAAGTTAGGTTACCTTTCCACGTTACTAGAGCATTTATAGGTAACAGTGTCAACTCGAGGCCAGGGTACGTGAGTCAAAGAATGCTCACTTGAGACAATTTAGTGAGGTTGAATAAAAACTGTTTTCACAAGCAACCTCAATGTGAAGTAAATTACTATCTATTCAATCTTTGAAGAAAATTTCACCTCGGCTATCTATGATGCTCTCTAATATTTTCAGGCAATTTTTGAAAGAGTTCAGGCATGTATAGGAAATTTATGTGTAAAGTTCTTTAAACTTGACAAATATGATAAGACTAGCAATTTTGCAGCATGAATTTAAAAATCCCAATTTCTGCTCAAAAGTCATTTATTGTGGATATGAGGGAGGAGGGAACAGTCCCCCCATTGCATACAAATGGCACCAAGGGTAGGCAGTGCCCACTCTTCAAAACCCAGCATCACATGTCCACAACAAAGCTATGAAGTTAGAGAGCATAACTATTTTACCTTCTGATTTTTTACTTTTTTACTTATTTACATTTCACAAAAAAATGCAAAATCCATAAAACTCCCTGGTATAGAAATCTACAAGCCCCTGATACTAACCTCCTATTTACATTTGTAACCCTCACTTACTGTACCAGCAGTCATTCCCAGCAAATTATGAAAGGTAGCCTACTGGATGATAGCCCTCAAGAAGAGGGTCTACTCAATCTTTGCTTGCTGTACATCAAATCTAACACAGATCTTAGGATTTTTTGTAGGTTTTACAGACAATTTCACACAAATATAGACCCCACTTTTAATACAGGTTTTTATTATAGACTTCACTTCAATGATAGGTTCACTTGAAAGACTGCACCTGAACAATATAAATTAAAGGTTTACCTTTTTCAATACCAATGTAAGTAGCTATTTTTCAATTTTACTTGACAATGCAAAAAAAGGGAATTCTAAAGGAAAAATTTTCATTAGGACTTAAAATAACACAGCCATAGGTTTTAAATTTTACCATGATGTAAAAAAAAAATTTTATAACTGCTTCTAAAATTAATGGTCAAAAGTGAAACTTAACTGGTTACCTTTTCTTGCAAGTACGCAGAATATTACACAACATGTAGTAAAGGTTCTTATTTTATACATTGATTGGGGTCATGTGCTGAAATTTGCATTACCAAGCATGTGATAACATGACGTCGAGAAATACATGCTTATTCCAAGTTTTGAAATTTGAATGTTGTGGGTAGAGTTGCTAGTTAGTTTTAGTTCTACCTAGATTCCAAAGTCTACAATCCCAAGAATTTCTTTAGGAAAATCTGAGAAAATGTTACTTTTCACACACAAAGGAAACCACAGCCATAGACAAAGTTAGTCAAGAGAGGGCACCCCCCCAGAAGTGGAGATGCTGCCCCCACCATGCTATCAAGCTTTCAAATGCGTTTAGGCTCAAACGAGCTTGTAGCCAGAGAAACCAATCTGGGGGAAAAGGGCACACCAATGCAGAAGATTGACTGACTTGGGGTGTGTTTAAGAATTGAGCATTTAAAGAATAAAATAAGAAAAAGCACCCTCCCAAGGAGCCAAGTGCAAAATGGTGCAAGATTTTTGTCTTAAGCAAATAACAACTAAATTACCTTTTATGAGAAACTGTTTCTCGAAAAAAATAACATTCTGTGCAAATAGATATCGATTTAAGAATCTGAAGCTTTTTGCAGTGTACAACAAAAGCAACATTTCTCTTTGCTCGAAGCTTCAACATTCCCCAACAATTGATGCCCTGTGACTTGATTGAAAGTTCAACATCATCTGACAACTTTGAAGTAAGAATCAGAAATGTTTAAGCAAAGTAATGGTCCATTTACAGAAACCTTGTTATCCAAAACTGTTAACCTTGGGGAAGTGACTAAGAGGAATTAGGTTCACCTAAAAGAGTCTTTTCACATAAGGAGTTCAAAGTGCAAACAAGTGCTTTCCATTTCTCTTTTTCAAGTATGTTCATGCATCAAAAAATATGTTTATGTAACAAGATTCTAAGAAATTCTAAAACTATCCCTACCCTTAGCCACTACAACCACAATGACCACTGCAAAAAATTTTGCCTAGCAAACTGAATTTCCTCAGAACTTTGCTCAACACTTCCAATTTCTTGAACTCAGGTAATTTGGTGAACTCTTACATCTCTGAAGAATACTTTGCCAAATTATACTGACTACATACCTGAGGTCCCCCAGGAGGGGGTACTTGCACATGGCCCAATATGTTGCCAACTAAACTCTCTAATGGTCTGTCATGTCCGTCTATGTACACTGTGTATATTAAACCCAAGCAATTCTGCAAAGAAAGACCAAACAAAAGATATTGTCTTCATTACATTTTCAGATACAGTACTCCATATAAGCGACGGCAGAGATGGTCATGGCCTTCGGCCCCTTTCTGATGGCTACAATGCCCCTCAGTAAATGTCCATTGAAATATCATAGACGAACAGCCATTAAATTGCTAATTTTGGATGTGCCCTTCTTCATGCTTATTTCTTCACGCAATGTTAAATTACAAGACTTAATTCTTTTATTAAAATTAAAGCAGAACTTTACAAAGGATTGTGGGATAGGGTATGTATTACTTTTGTCAATGACATTTCACTGTAGCAAAAGATAATGCACATAAACATGCTATCCCACAATTCTCTATAATTGAAAAGAGTGTATGAGGGAGATTGCCCTCTAATACAAAATATAATTTACAAAAATAAAAATCTGAAAAAGTACAGCTTAACCCTTTACTGTTGTGCTCCAATCGGGGCATATTTGCGCGCCTCGGGAGTGGGCGGAAAAGGGGAAGTAGCACGCCCGGCATCAGCTTCCGTCTATTGACCGCACGACCTTAAACTATTGCCTCTCTTGTTGTTGTAGCCGAATTTTCGGGTAGCTACTCAGGGAATAATTTAATACAGAAATTTTGCATAGCATTTTTGCGATACAAGTTCCATTTTGTGTAGCAGTTTTCAAAATTTGCATAGCAATTTTCACTGTCATACTTTTCTTCTGTTATGCAGTACTCTGATTCATGCCCAGATGCTATTCCCCGCTATGATACCATGTTCAGTTATATGCTGAAACTAAACCTAAACATTGACTTAATGTGACAGCACTCTTCCACGAAAAGTCCTGTCTGCAATAATTCTTTATGGATCTGCAGAAACAAGGCACAAAATGCTGAGTTCAATTCCATATCGGACTGAATCAGCTCCTTGCTTTGCCGTAGGCCTTCAGTGTAAGGTCCTCCAGAACACGAGTCAAAAACATTCACTCAACAAGCTTGATGCACTGTGTGCTAACAAACTGGAACAGGGCTAGAAGACAGTCAGTAACCTTATTGTTTTTCTTCCACCATGATAATAAGCAGTTTGCATGCTTCTTAAATCCTAGGAATTTTCCTAAATTTCGATCTTGCTATCCGTTTCTAAAAGTGTTCTCAAACTTCTCATACGTATTACATACAAGGCCTACTGCTACAGCCTCATTCAGGGTAGTCAGAACGATGTCAATTTGAAAGATGTCCAATATAATCAAATTTTCACAAATTTCATAAAATAATTATGAGGCACGTGTAAAATACTCTTACTAAGCCCTTCATACTATTTTCAAAAGATTAACCCCTGTAATTTTGCCCTACGATGCTTTTTTCTTCTGAGTTGTTTGTGCTAGACCTTGCACTATCCTAACGTGTTTGCATATGGAGATGTGTAGAGCCTAGGCTGTCTCATGTTTTATGTGGAAGAAGTTTGATCCCTATGGAGAGTCCCCGAGCTATCGTAACACTAGCACTTACAGAGTGCCTCATACTTCATACACAGCTGCAAACGTTAAAGTTGCACCATCGACAATGTAACTAGCGGCCAATAGGTGCACGTAAAAGTTGCGTGAATTACCTTGCTGTTTTGAGCACACTCAAGTGTCTGGGTTCTTTTAATCTTGCTGCTTTTTTGCAGTGTTTCGTTGCTTGACAAGTGTGGGAGTACTAATTATATATTGAACAGTTGTAGGCCTTCATGCTGTATTCCCGTTGTCATTTCCATTCACAGAGTACCGGAGCTTTTGCTCGGAAATTGTATCGCAAATTTTGCTACTCATATTTTTATTTGTGTCGCAAATCTGTTACTTTGCATCGCATTTTGCGATGCGATACCGGATAAATTATTCCCTGCTACTCGCATTTTCGAGCTGCGTGTGAAACAGTAAAGATGGGTGACAGAGGCGCTCTCTGTCTGGGTCCAAAAGGACCCAAACAACGGTAAAGGGTTAACATGAATAAACAAATAATTGCCAACATTGTCATGGGTCTCAGAAAATAGAACATGTAGAATATAAAATTCAAAGTACACCTGTAGAGAGCACAAACATTAAAACTCAATGGGCTCAAAGGTTTGGGAGGAAGGACTTCTCTTTTTCTCTCTAAATGTTCACAATATACATGGAAATGTATGTGTGCAAATATCAATGTTACTTTTGCCAGATGTTGCATTGTAACTTTCTAATGATTTATTAATTTTTTACTTTTTTAGTACTTCATATATTTTTTATTAATTGCAGTCAGAAAATCAGGAACATCTTGCTTTATTGGGTTTTGAAGCTCAAACAATGGTTCACAGTTCCACTTAAAGCAGTGGGCAAACTGCAGCATGAAGATTTTTTCCCCAGTGAAGTACAGGAGACTAAGGGCAAGAATTTATCAAGGCAGGTAGACTGCCATACAATGAGTTAGTCTGTAACTCTGAGATGTGACTTTAACAGTTCAATTGATTTCTAACCAATTAGGTGAGGTGTGGCAGGCCAGATCCTTTTTCCCAGTTGTGGCTCACTGTCTTCTTTGCCAATTCCACTGCTTAATATGCTGAATGCAAAACACAATGGCAGTAGGTTCCATGTTTTAAGTCTTCAGTATGACCCAGCCAGGAGTTAAACTCCAGACCTCCAGAGTACAAATAAGATGCTCTAACCACTTGACCATCCATACATCAAAGGAGGATTCAGAATTTCCCTGTACACTTGGGACTACCAAATTTATGTTGTACTCTTCTGGGATAGTATGTCTTTTATGGCAACATATACCCCCTGCCCAAGAATTAAACCCTGGTGTTGCTCTTGAATGAATAACCCCAAATTGCATTTCAGCAAAATGGCTGGATAGAAAGAAACTCACCCGTAACGTTTCAAAATACTCTAACCTGGTGATGAGAACCAAACATTTTGGTGCAAACATCACCGTTGGTTCCACATCTTCAGCCTCCCAATCATCTGTGGCCTTCTGTCCAAGAACCTTGACTTGTTCAAAGAAAGTAAGGACAGCACAGTAATGTCTGTGAGCCTCAACATCTGTCAGGACAGACAGGTGAAACATAGGATCTCGATGTTCTGAGTAAAGCTTCCATCCTCCTGGTTGGCAAAACTGATGACAGGAGAGAAAAGGTGTCATTCAACTTATAAAATCAATAGCATCATATGTTCATAAAGGATAGCCTTACAGATATTTACTAAAGTCATATGATTCTGCAGGAGAGAAGAGATATGGTACTGTACCTGACTCCTAAAGGTTATCATTTATCATTCCAAGCTACAATTTTTACCAGTAGTCTACAGAGATTGTTAATTGGCTCAGCTCTTTGATTAACATAAAAGTTGAATCATGAAGAGCAGCTCATATTACAGAGTATTTACTGAGGGTGTTCTGATCACACTAGGTTCTTGTACACTCATTCACCATGCTTTGTGTGCCTGAAACAATAAAGTGGGACTTGTGCCTGGATGGAGATGAGTTTTAGACTGCTGTGGGAGAATCTAGAAGCTGGTACAGTAGTAGGTTTGGAGAATTGTAACTGTAGAATGTAATTGAGCAGACTGCTTTTAAGCCATGGTAATGAGGTCCTCACCAGTTGATTATGTACACAAAGCAATGTTGTTCTTTTAAGTTCATAACGTCCACTACTGTAGCTCAGTATAATGCTATCTGCTTGCAAGGGGCTCATTTGCTGCAGGCACTGTGCACAGTACAGTAGTAAAACATTTGTAGCATTATAAGCCTGCCTGTTTAATTATACATGTCATGAAAGGCAGTCCATCTCTATCTGCCTGTCTCTACCAACCTGTTTGTATGTTGCTTGGTTGTTGGTGTCCTCACATACTGTAAGTCTGTACCTAGATTTAAATACAGTTTTAAGGCTCAGTTTCTCACGACTGATTTAGGCCTTAGGCCAAATTAGTATGCATCTACTAATTGATTGTTGTGACATGATGGTGTGGTGCTAAAATTACTCTGGGTAGAGTGCGGTGTGCGAGTAATATGCAGTTTAGATGTAGCAAGGGGTACGCTTATACATGTCTGTAATGTGAATCTGCAATTCTGTGTCAAAATCTATGTGGTCTGTCTTAATGTCTGTCCATCTCCCATCTTGTATGCCTGCCTGTCTGTCCACCTACCTGCAAGTAAGGCTGTCCAATATGCTTTACGTTACAAGCTACTGTTTCCTGGTGCAAACCTAATGCGACTACAAATCTAGTCCAACAACTCACTCAGTACCAGGTGACTTACAAAAGCATGACAACTAGTCTTTATTTTAAAATGAATGAAAAACACAATTACAATACCTGTACTTTGGACCTGTTCTTACAACAATACGGTTTTAACAATCACTTCTCAAAGTTATGAATGATGGCACTAAAATGTCAACAATATACTTTTTTCACTCCTAAATGTCACGACGATATCAACACTGTTTGCGGTACAGTAGAGTCTACCAATCACAATTTCGTGATGTCACACTCAAATTGCCAGCCTCCCACACAATGTCAAATAATCAGTCTAGACTTCAAATGAGACAAATTTTACAATTAAGGTCATGACAAGGAGCAAGAGGTGAAAGCATTTTGCCAGAATTAATTGATTTGGTGAGGAAGAAGACGAACATATGATAGGGAATCTCAGAGTGGGAACTTGCAATGACAGGAAACATGTGTCACCTCTTCAGTCTTTCTTCAGATTCCAATAGCACTTCTTTCACAAACCTACAGGAGGAAGTCAGCCAAAATGATATCTTCTCAAATTTCATTCATAGTTACCTAACATTCAGGCATGAAGGCTAACTATTTAGGGGAAACTGATTTAGGGGAAGGGTGGGGAGAGGGAGGGGACATCAATATAGGATATTTGAATTAATTTGCCAGGATCTTGATGCACATAAGTGGGATTAAAGGTGTAAATAGGAGGAAAGGAAGAGGCAATGTAGATTCAGAGGTTCAGACACTGTTACTTATTCCCATTAATATTACGTTTTATAGGGACTTTTCACCAAATGGAGCTCAACTTGCTTTGAAACAAAAATACTACCCCTGGTCAGTGAACCCATCCTAGAGACAATCTCCTAGTAGGCTGGCTCAATAAGTGTCAAATGATGCCAGTTATCTTATACTGTAGCACAGGTAGCAATTCGAGCAAGGGTGCGTATCAATGTAGGAGATTTGCGTTTACCAGGGTTTAGTGGCAGGTTTAAAGGGCCAAACCTCTCACCCCAAACTACAATTTTGGTACAGGGGTACCAAAATTCTCAATTGGCTCAGCTCTTTGATTGACAGCTACTTCAAACAATGCAGAGTACCAAAGCTTATATATTACAGAGCACAAACAGTACTCAGAGAGTTTTGATTATATAAATTCAGTTTTTCTATACTCACCTTGAAGCAATGAACTGAGATTGTATCTGGATGAGGATGAATTTCAGACAATGGTGGGAGGGGTTTAAATAAGAAGGTTAGGAGAATTGGTACTGTTTGGGATGAGAGAACTGGGCCTTTCAGGTTAAAGAGATAAGAGTTAGTTAGATGGAGTTTTACAGTCCAGTTTCCAACCAAGTGGATCAAGTCGAGCCTGCCACAACCTTTTCTACAGTTGTGGCTCACTGGCTTAAGAGGTAGGAGAGGAGTAATGTAAGTTACCTTATAGGAAGGCTACCCATCTAACTTCTGGGAGGGGAGTTTACATCATAGAGAAAAAACAATGGTGAATAAGGACATAATGTAATGAACTTGGCAGAACTTGAACCAGCAACCATTGAATCACAATTCAACTATGATGCATCAGAAAATATAGCCCACCATTCTCAACAAGAGTAGGCAATGTACAAAACAGTGTTCTGCACCGATTCAATTTTTGTCTGGGTGCCCCAAATGTTGATGGTTAGTAGTGATCACTGTAATGGCAAATGGTCCATGAAAGAGTATAGGCAGTCTCTTTTTTGGGAAATGTTACCTAAAATAAATAATGAATACAAAGTGCTTTCTTTGGTGACTAGCAACATGTGTCTGATGATCATTATTCAATGTTAACACTGATACAGTGATACTGTTGCTGACTGCTATGTTAAGTTTCAAACTGATAGTTTTCGTCAGGGTAGCTCAACTTTTTGCTAACCCAACTTTGCAGATTTTGTCTGTCTTAGTGGTAATAGAGAACACTGTAAAACCCTACAAAAATTCAAGTGCAGTTATGACTAATAATACTTACCAGTTCTATCCCGGGATGGAATGGAACATCTTCCCAATCTTTCTCTGGGAATCGTTGCAATATTTTACCAACACCTTCGTGTGATGGACTGGCATCTGTAACAAAAACAAAAAGAATCCAACCAATAAGATTTTTTCATACATGCCAAAAATATAAAATAAAATTCTAAACAACTGACATTTGGTTTGAGAATCTACGAACAGACAGAACAGGAGTGGAAAAATGTTTATTTCCAAGGAAGGAAGTAAAGTAAAATTATTTCCCATGAAGGAAGTAAAATTTCCCACAAATTTCCCTGTAGTTTCATGTACTGAAAAACAGGAAATCCTAATTTCCAATTGCCAAAAAAATTACCTCCAGATGCTTAAATTTCCTGAGAAGGAGCCTCCCAGCTTCCCAACTTTTTCTATCCATGAGGCAGAATGATGCCTGCTATCATCAGATAGGTTGCAAAGAACACTCCTATTCTCCAAAGAGAGACACGCAGAATCCTAAAGACCTTACAGTATGTTGCCTGTAAACCAGTCAGTTTCATAACTTAACGAGGACAAGGCATGCGACCAGCTGTGCACCTCGGGTCAAGGTGCAAGAGTTTACCTCTCTCTGCATTGTGTTGACATTACTGTACAGTAGTTTTGTTGTCAGGGTTCTTGCACATTAGGAAATGTAAAATTTCATGACTTTTCCATGACCTTTTCATGACCTTAACATGACTGTTTCAAGACAAAATTATGTTAAAGGTCATGAAAAATAAATCAGTTAACCTATTTTCTTGGAAAAAATTAAAAGACTGATCTGGGCTAAACCTTATGACTTTTCCATGTCTTCAGTCCTTTTTTATAATATTCATGTGACTTTTCTAGACCTGGAAAACAAAATTCAAATTTCATGACATTTCCATGACTGTTCCAGGCTGCAGGAACCCTGTGTTGTGGGTAAGTGGGAACTACAATGGTCACTAATGAGGTATGTGAGGGGTGATTTATACTAGTTCACTATGTACAGAAAACTTGATATTCAAGAAATGAAAACATGACACAGAAGGAAAATAGCTGAAAAAAAAGCAAAAAAGGTGCAAGGTATTATAAAAATAAAAGTAGGCCTACTTTTGGTGATTTCTCATCCTTTTCTAAAAATATTTAAATATGTGACAAGTTAATGCAAATAAAGCTTTCTACACAGTCTAAAGAAGCCTAACCCTGCCCTTCCTTGTGGCCTGAAAAGGTTAAATTAAATCTAGTGACTTTTCTGCCTGACAGGTACCCCAATGTCAACATACAGCATGACTCAGCAACCATTTAAACAAAATAGAGTTAAGTTCATTCAACCATACACAGTTTGTTTCAAAATTAACCACACAGATCTGGAGTGACTACTGTTCATTTTAGCAGAGGCATGTACGCATACTACAGTACCATACAGTACATTCCATCAGACATGTACTGTACATTTACATTTTCTCGGAAGGAATCCCTGATCTAGGCATTTTGATTTTGATCTGATTTTGAGGCATGCCTAGAGATCACACATCACCACTAACATCAAACCACTGTCAGAAAAACAATTTTTTTGGCATACAGTACTTAGAAAAAGAATGGGAACTCAATTAAATCTTTTCAAGTTAAACAAAACAGCATACCTACTGTACCACACTCCTTACTGTACTTTCTTGACCAGTGTGATATGTAGAACATGCAGGAATTTTAAACCTCAAGGCCTGCTAAACACACTCCTATGACAACACACACCTATAACTTGATGACTTCAGAGGGATCATTTCCCTGTCCATGTATCCCCTATTGGGGCCCAGGAGCACCCTATAGGCCTAAATACCTGCTTCAGAATCCCCTACTGTAGGAAGTACAGGGGGCTGAGGTATAGGGGGATTAATCTTGAATTTTGATTATCTTGTGGCTGCTCTCTCTCTTTTGATTCTCAAGCCCAGAAGGGGTTTTTTAAGAGAACTTCCATTCACACCCTTGTTTTTATAACCATCATTTACACTTATTTATTATCATGTTCATTTGCTGTTGTGATAAAACAAATAAATACAATGAAATGTATGAAAGAATTAAGTTGGGAAACTCAAAGGCTCCTTCCCAGGAAATTTGCGCATCTGGAGGAAAGTTTGGGCAATATTGGAAGAAAATTTCTCTTTCCTGTACCTAACAGTGTTAAGAGAATTATGGGGAAATCTTTCAATATTCCAGGGAAGTAAACATTTTATTCTTTTAACCTGCTCCTTCTGGGTGTTACAGCTAGACCTAGGACAAAATAAAAGAATAAAGAAAAATACCTGAAGAAGACACTTGACAGCCCCCAAATGTATAATGGTAGCACCAACTTTTATTACAACTGGATCATAAGAAAGTATTACTCCCTACCCTTCCTCCTTCAACTGTGCCTACAGGGAGTTGCACCAAGGAACAACCTACATCCCTCAGTCTCCTACATAAATTTCATTTACAGGTCATATAAACATATCCAAGGCACTGCCTGAAATTATTCCACATTTTTCCTGCTGTCCTCATTTTAAATGTATAATTTAGCTTATCTTATAAATTCAAATGGAAAATGAAAGTTGGAGGGTGTATAATTTGCAAAACTAGATTCCAACTTTAACCATACTGCTGTGGGGATGCTATTTGGTGAAGCAATTGAGTGTTGTGTAACCATTAACTCATACTGAGAGTACAATGTCTGTAAGTCATGTGATCAGCAGTAAAATCTAAAGGCACACATGATAAAGTCATTCTGCATTTGTCCATCAATAAGCACACAGTTAATGAATAACTAGCTACTGATTGCATGTACAGGTATGTATTACAAAACAGTAGCTGAAAATCATATTGTGTGCATAGTACCATGAGTGTATCAATTGAAACTACTGTACACTATGCTAGGGCTCTTTCACTGAAATTTCCAGAGTAATTACACAATTTGCTGTTTGTAATCAAACGTGATGTGTTGACACTCGTGGCCATATGGGATGGGTGGGCAAAGGGGGGAGGAGGGCCCCTCCCATGCCCAAAACCTTGATAAATTGGGCAGACTTTGGTGCCTTAGTTGGGCAGAGATTACACCCTGGGGTGGGATTTGGAGTCAGGCAGAAATTCAATGCATCTCCCCCCCCCCCACCCCGGTAAGAAAGGGTCCCATACATCCTTGGACACTGTCAAGGCAAAATAAAATCAAAAATACAGCCCTGCCCTCCCCCCACCCCATGTTTAGTTGACTGAACAAATGTGTTGGCCAATAGACTGGAAAACAGGCCTACTGTACCATGATCTTATCCAGATATGTTCCATATGATTGCCAATGATCATACCTAATTTTGTCACATGGTAAACTAATCATATTAAATCATATTAAATATTATTCAGAATAATACCTGTTTATTTCATCTCACTTAACATACTACAGGGTCCCATGTGTATAGTGAAGATCAGGCAAAATGCTTTGAAAGGCAATGCAAGGCTAAAGAGATACTACTGTATGTGTCATACGTAACAGTCAACATATGGCAACCTTGTATCATCTCTCTAAGATGATTCACACTCCATCAAAGACAATAAAATGGTTGATATTACAAGCCAGGATTACAAGATTCTGAGATGATGAAATTTGATCGAGTTCTTTTCAAGAGGAACGTGCCACTGATCTATGGAAAACAAATTATTCTGTGAGAAGAAACAGCTTTGGACAAAAGATATTTTGGGCAAACTTAGTTACAGTAAGCACAATGAGCACTATTTTAGAGAAAATTTTATAATAACTTGAGGGAAAATAAATTATGAAATAAATTAAGTTCAGAAAAGGGTGCAGGCAAGAGTGTACCCAGGAATTTCAATAGAGGGGTGCATCACAATCCTGGGAGAGCCTAAAGGCTACATTTGACCTGGTTTGAGACATTTAAGCAAGGGAAGTTCTGACAATCTCTGCTTTTAACAAGCACTTACAACAGTAACTAACTGAAAAAATAAGTACCTCAAAAATCATACTGTCCTTCAGGCCTTGAGTTTTGGATTTTCCACGTGTGCTACAAATCACCCTCCTCAGTATAATTAAGGAGTGTGGTAGGTGTGCTATTTTATTAAACTTTTAATAGATTTATTAAGATGCTTTCATCATCTAACTGCAAAATTTACCCCCCCCCCCCCCCCTTCCGAGGTGAACAGTATAAACTTTGGCCACATAAAATATTGAAAGGGCAATCAGTCCTAAAGAGATGCTCCCTTTCCTGAAAACATCACACACTTCAGGCAGCACTGTCGACAGTCCCCTCAATGGTAAGTACTGTGCGAGTCTGCAACTTGTGATCTACAGTACTATGTTCAGTAATGTTTCCTACTTTGTCTATACTACTACACATTGTGTACAGCAAAATTCTCATTTTGTAAGCAGTAGCCTCACAGACTTATATACATGGACAGAGCATGTAACGTATACGCCCTATCCGTAGATGGTTGCCACCGGCTGAGACAAAAAAGGCGCACCAAGATGGCCGCCGTGAAGTTATAAATCGTCTGATTTGACAACGACTTCGTAATATTTTAAGCAAAAGTTAAACTTGACTGGGAAATAATTTCATATTCCTGCACTAGGTGCAGTAACTTTGACCTTACCTTGCCATATTTCAAAAATATTTCAACTTTCTTGCAAAATATGGGAATATACTTGAGCAAGTCCAAACTTTCACACAAAACCATAGCAGACGGCCATCTTGGTGCACTTTATGCTCTGTCCATGTATAGGAAGTCCGTGAGTAGCCTACATTCATAATTTTGATAATGCTTTACGTATGTACAATGAACTGCTACAAGACTGGCTGGATGGCACACACTAATTCCCCAGTGGTTTAGCAACACCATCTGTAATACTCAAGGTGGGAATTGGTTGTGTATGATATACTACACACATAGGTGAACAAACAAGGCAAATTTATAGCCAGAGAGTAGTTCAAGAGTCATTTATAGTCCCTAAATCCTACAGCAAATTGCCCACTGGGTACACATTTCAATGCAAAAATGTATTTGAACTACCTGAACACAGGTTGCTAAAGAATGTGGTCACAAGTGGTCCAAGTTCATTTGATATCTCTTTTGTATAGTTATCTGTATTATGTTGTATGTACATGCAAATTGGTGAGTCTGCACTTTCTGTTACTCAATGCTTTGTTATGTAAATTGTTTCTCATTTTTTTTCTGATACTGTTGTCCATTTTTAGTTTTCCTCAAAGGAACCAAGGATGTCACATGAATAAAGTGACTGCTCACACCCAGCATCTACAGTACTCTACTCATGTTGAGATTTGTATCTGATCTGACCACTGCCACGCCATGTTCCTACCACTCCTCAGGAACTTAAACCCATTCTACACGAGCATACACATACAACTGGAAATTCTTAGGACCACAACTTTTAAGGGTCACAGCAATCATTTACATAAGTTGTAATAGTTATTTTCATATACAGACAAGCGTTCAAAACCTGGATGCAGAATAAAATCACCTGACTAAAATGCCTTTAGTCTTTAAAGTTGGAAGGAAGTACAACCCTTTAGACATGACATATGTAGCCCTATATATTTACACTTCACTTTCGAGTGCTTACTTAACATGAGGAAATTCAACCAGGATTAGATTTACAAACAGGTGATCAGAATGGCAAGACTACCATCTTCAAATTACAAAGGGGGTTTCATACTTTACAAGATCACCTGATTAACTTACAGGATGTAACGCAATGGGATTGTACAAACACATTAGGCCTACAGAGCAAAATGCTAAGAGATTACGTTGCATCACTGACAGTACAGTACTAAATGTTGCACTAACCAACCATCAGTACATGGTACAGTAAGTAAAGCACAGTGAGAGCCAACAGACCACACAGTGTACATTCTAATGCAACAACACAGTGTGTTACATTGTAGCAAATTATACAGCTTTGAGCTTTACAGATATGTGCACTTTAAAGTCGAGATCCACTTTTACAGTACCACAAATTTGTTAGACTATTACCATGGCCATTTGCTGGCTGATTTTGAAATGCTTTATTAAACTACATTAGCTTGAACATTAATGATAACCTTGAAGTCACATAAAAAAAATACCTGGACTACAATAGCAGCTATATTTATAATCTTACATAATAAAACAAGGTGTTTATGAGGTGGATAGTTAGTTAGTTAGATGGATTTTTTTTGGCCCACTTTCCAACCAACTGGTTCAATTCAAGCCGACCACGCCCTTTTTTCCAGTTTTAACTACTGGCTTGTTTTCCCTACTCCATTGCTTGAATGCGGAGCACCACACACAATGGCAGTGGGTTCCATTTCTAGAGTCTTTGGTATGACTCGATCTCGGAATAGACCCTGGGCCTTCCACGTGAGAGACTGATGCTCTTACCAAGGTGGAGACCCTAGATATCTATATTGTTGGTTCAAAAAGGTGAAGTCCTACAGCTATACATTTATAGGGGCTCTTATAGGGCTCTTTATTTTTAAAGCACACTATAGTTACAACTACTGAGACCGAATAATTTAGCTGAAGTACTAAATGGTTGAGGTACCTGCATGTATTTTCTTTAAAAGGTGTCTTTCATCTCTGGCATCAAAATATAGCCCAAAGGGCATAATAAATGTAGGTCATACAGTGTCCCCATTAATCAAATGGTTAGCTAGCATTTACACCGTATAGCTGAATCGGATTAGCCCTTGTTTTAAGTGACTGTAGGCCGCCATTAGTGGGGTCCATCAGCCTAAAACCATCGTTATTTATTGTTTACATGAATTTCAAACCCCCACATTTAGTGAACTTGGAGAATTTAAGATACAAATTAGTGTACAACGATCCATGATAGAGGTAAGCAAGGAAATCAAAAGATTTAAAGGTAATGGACCCCAGTTATGGCCGACTGAAATCAGACCATCACTTGCTGTCTGGATTCGTGTATACACAGTATTTTCCTTTTAAAGGAAAAAGCAACCACCCCAAAACCAACTCACCTCAAAGCACCAGCTAATTCTCAACTATATTCCAAAATTATCCAAAAAATTGGAGAGCCTAGGAAGCCATCTTTGAAACCTTTTGTGGCAAATAAGAATGAGGGCGCACCTTTCAGGCTCTCCCTTTGGCTATCCCATCACGCTGATAACTTGTTAAAGGATTACCGCAGGTAACTAGGGTTTATACATAATGAAAATTATAGGAGGTAAGGAGGGGCAATGTAGATTATTTCTCCTCATTCACTTCAAAATACAACATCTTAATTACCTTTACAGACTCTCATATATCCATGATAACTCACTATGTGTTACTCCTTGTACATTTTACAACTCATTAAAAAAGTTGTTGTTACATAAAATTCTGAAGGGCCATTCACCAAATAGGGTAGACTACTAGAATAATTCAAATTGGGATGGCTGCAATTTTCCCTTTAAATTTATCTGCACAAGGTTCACACCATACTATTTAGGTTAAAAAGATTAAGGAATAAATCCTTTAGGGTTAAGAAGATTAACAGATAAATCCTTCACATGTGAACTCTGCCAGGCATCTTTAATAGTATTAAAATCCCAGTGACCCTTTCAGCTGTCCGTTCTAAAAGATAGACACAAACCATTTAAGTTAAGCCCCTGCGAAAAGTAGTAAACTTTGTTATGAGGGATGCTCTGAATACCTGTCATGTCTTAGCTAGTGCTGAACTCATAAACAATCGTCTTAGATCCTTCTTCATTTAGCAGTATCTCACTCCTCTTGTATACATGTACTAATTTGTGACTCACCACATACAGCCTAGTCTTTCAAGCACCACAAGTCCACTACAAAAGATTGCTTGCTCAAGGCACCACACCACTGAGGTGTATCCAAGAAATTATGAAACAGTGTTAGTGAGTTAGATGGAGTTTTACAGCCAGTTTCCAACCAATTGGGTCAAGTTGAGCTTGCCCCTGCTTTTTTGAAATCCAGGCTCTCTGGATTGAAAAAGAGGGCACAAGTTCAGATAGATCCATGTTCTGAAAGGGGGGGGGGGGTCCTGAAGCTACATTTAACATGTTTTGATAGGCCCATAACTCAAGACAATACACCAATTTAGGTGAGACAAATCAGTATCAGAGTTTTGTAAGTCTGCAGGAGGAATCAAATTGGGGATTCCCTCATGGCACAAATTTTCAAGCATCCTAGGTGTGCAAAATGGTGTCAGATTTTTTACTCTGACAGGACCAATTTTGAAAGTTTACAACAGTTGTGATCCTCTTCTGGAGTAATATCTTCATTTAGTTCATGTCCTTATATTGAAGATTTTTGGGGGAGGGGGAGGCATGCCTCCCTTCCCCCTCCACCATTTAACTACAGACCAGCATTTTGCAACCCCCATGCATTTTTGCAAGTACATTACAAGCACAAGGTCCATGTTACATAGCCTACAAACCCTCTGCGATGGCAGATAAAAATCTTCTGTGCCTCTGTTAATTACAACACTTAATAATCTAAGTCATGACTGGACATTGAAGATGTACAGTTTGTACACCTCATTTTAGCGAATAAATTGTATGGCAAACTTTTGATTTCAACATGAAACCAGAGTCTTGAAAATATCCTCAAAAGGGTTCTCTATTTTAAAGCTTGTACTGTAGTTACAACTGCAATATCTGTTGGACATAAAGTCCTATTACAATTAACTAGAGGAACTTTTAAAGATACTTTTAAGTAAACTAAACAGCCATCACCCATTAACAGATTAAATAGCTTATACCCTGGATGGCAAGGTACATACGCTACTAAATGAAGAAGACTAGGTCGAGAGGCCAGAAGATATCTGACATAAGAAAAGGAATTCCCCAAGAGAAATGAAACAATTTCATCCAGTTATATGAGACTCTCATCCTCTAAGATCCCGAATGAACAGGATCACATTCAATAAGACTCCCTACAGCATGTTGAGAAAGGGATTAGTGTTCCAAGCACTTGCAGACACAGTGAATATATATCATTGCATGAACTATGTAGTAATCCTAGACCTAAGTATATACACACTGACATTATGGACTTCTGTTGTGACTCGCTCTAATTGGTCTCTGTTTGGAGTACAGTGGATGAACAAATTGAAACTGTAAGCATTGTGTTCAACATGATTAAATTCACTGCTGGCTGGCCTCACCTTCATAAATTGGTGTTTCTATGCGGTGTCCTTTAATTATGCATGTATTTATAAGATGAATTTCTGTTAGAGCCAAGTGCAGATGTGCCATGTGAATCAAGCCTAAATGGGAAAATGCATGTCATCCCATTTTGAATTAGTAATATTGTTAACTATTATCCTATTTTATGAATGGCTCTTGAGAATCATGTGACAAGATCTTTCTCACTCAATTTTAGAATTTATGAACATAACTGATGGATACATGATTTTTCACACTCCATTGTGAAATTTACTAGTGCAACTGCTTGATATAAGGCGACTATGAATACACAAAATTTGCCCTGAAATATTGTGAAAAATACTTGAAAGAGAAATAGGGGGAAATTCCAAGATGTCCCTGTTGTTTTAAGTCTGGTGCTACTGCATGAGACTGCCTCCAGGGCATGTGCCCCCCTCTCATTTAAAGTATGGGTTTAAAATTGATCTCTATGGAAAAATGGAACACACACAAACAACTTGAGCAACCTACCGGTACCACACATACCCTTATCATGCCACTGTGTCAGCTGTAACAGTGAATTTATGTCAGAAAGCAAACCCTTCCCCTTAGACCCCTCCCCTAGGACAGCAATCACTAATTCGCTGCGCCCTCCCCAACTCCACGCCCTGGCTATGGCAGGGAATAATTTAGCATTCAAATTTTGCATAGCAGTTATGAAGATTTTTGGGTCCTTCACACATTTGTTTGTGAAAATGCAAGGGTTATGCACACAAAAAATTGCTACACAAATTTTCATTTGCGTAGCAACTTGGCCTGTTTGTGTAGCAAATTGACAGAGCAACATTGCACTTTGAGATTAGTTGATGTCTGCCAACTAAAGATTTTGAGATTCCATGAATGGAGTCAAATTGTGAAACAATTACAGGAAGTATTTTTGCTCAAATCCCTCTGGACATGTATACTTGTAGAGTTGCCACATAGACATTCATTATACTGTAAGTAGTCATTAAGTTGCTAAAAAATATTTAAAGGTAAAGAGCAGTCCCCCAAACTTATTTTGAAGAAATAGCTAAATAGCACAATTTTTGTCTTATTTCTCATCAAAGTATCTTTTATTACATTTTATGATTAAACTGTTGCATATTCAAGGTAAACCAAGCAGTTATTTCTAGTTAATTTCACATCTGAAGAGAAAAAACATTGTCATGTGACTCCCAACAGCCAATCATGAAACTGGACAGTCTACTACACTACTTCAATTTGGGATGACTGCTCCTGCCCTTTAAAATAACAAAGTTGAGGGAGTGATATTTGGAGGGGTGGATTTTTTGATATTTTTTTTTTTTGGGGGGGGAAGAGGTGATAACTACTTTTGAGGGAAAACCATTAAGAGGGTGTGCCACCTCTCTTAAAAACCCCCTAGGAGATCACTGAGTAAATAGACAGATATTCAAAGAGCACATCAGTCTTACCTTGTTTGTGGTATAAGTGGGAAAATTTTCAAATTGTAGGCTGCATAGGACACCCTGAAATCCAGTGATTTTACTGTGATTTGATTCAGACACAAATACTGTACACTGAGCAGTTACTGTACATGGTTCACTGTATACCCTTTTACCTAAGCTAACAAATTTTCGATTCTGAAGATTTCTGTGAGACCAGACAGAAGGTTGCTGCAAATGCAAAATGAACTCATGACAATCTGTGAAATGAGCGGACATCTCCCCCCCCCCCCCACACCTCCATTACACCATAGTGATTCTTAACCAGATAAATTCTCTCAGATGTCCTTCCATAAAATTCCCAGTCTGGACAATTTCTGCACAGAAATTTTCATTCCTTGGACATCTCCGATACCACACACCTTAGAAGAATAAAAAAATACTTGTATATATCCCAGGAAAGTATTTCAGGTGGAAGTTAGTCCTCATGGGAGCTGTCACAATAAAACATCAAACAGGAATTCTGCCAAATAAGGCTGGCAGTGATTATCACACTCTCAACCATGATCAGGACCATTCACTACAACGGCAATCTGGACCATCATGGTCACAGTTGCTATGGCAAAGGAGGGATAAGTTAGTACGATGGGGTTTTACTGCCCAGTTTCCAACCTATTGGTTCAAGTCAAGCAGGCCTTTTTTCCAGTTGTGGCTCACTGGCTTGTTTGTCATACAGCAAGGGACGAACATGAATTCAAGGGGATATTACAAAAATAAGAATAATATCCAAAATGTAACCCAGAAAACTCAAACTTAGTAAAAACTACAAGGGATTACTCCCCCCCCCCCCCCATAAATAAAAGGGGACAAACCTCCACTCACCCATTGGCCAAAACCCAGTATGAAGGAAGCAGATCTACAAGTGTAACTGAAGATCATTGACATTTAAACAACCTTACACCTCTTATTAACCAATCCTTTCATCAATAGTACTGTTACTTTAAAAATGCCCAACTGCAGTTACTGTACTGAAAATGTGAGTCAACCTCGTAAAGTCAGTGAATGGTTAAAAATAAAGTCTGTGCGCCTGACACCCTGGCATTCATCCCAACACTTTAATGGGACAGTAACACTTGAGTCAGTGTGTTATTCCTCAGTGTAAAGTATTATGAGAGGCCAGTCGAGCATAACCTGCAATTTAATGTAGAACACAGAGAACGGACACTCTCACATTGCTACCGTACCTGTTTAGAGAAATTGATGAAATCAGCAGCGCAGCCACAGATTGAAGACGCTCGTCAGCAAGCTGCAAACGAGGGCATGAGAATCTACACATTGATGACTACTGCATGTGCATGTGCATGTGCATGTGCGTTATTGGGAGGTACCACTTGTGATTTACAGGGGACATTCACAGCACACTTTAGGAGCTACATTTTAATACTGCAAAATTACTGTATGTATGGTATGCACAATTATTATGTACAGAGATACTGTAGTCTTTAAAGGGAATATGCAGAGGTTACCCCAACTTACTGTAAATTAGTATACATGTACAGTGTTAGAATATCCTGTTTCATGAACAGCTCTTAAGAATCATGTGACAATAGGCCTACTGTACTTTTCCTTCTTACTGTAGTTGTATTAGGCTATTTACTACTGATTAGTTCAACTTATGCAATATTTAAGGCATGGAGCCAACTCTCACCCGAACTACAATTTTGGTAGTAGTCCACAACAATTCTAAATCGACACAGCTCTTTTACTGACAAATTCTCAGTTGGCACAGCTCTTTAATTGAAAAAATAATAGATTAGTGTACCTCATAACAGCTTGTGCTGTACTGCGAATGTTTTTAATACACATTGGGGTCTTGTAGACTCACCCTGAAGCAATGAACTCATGTCTGGATCAGGATGAGCTTTAGACAGATGTGGGAGAGCTTAAAAAAGTAAGAGACTTGGAATTGTTTGGGGTGAGCTAGAGGATTCCTTTAAACTTAGCTACCAGGGTTTCCACCATAATCAAGACAAAAAAGAAGAACAATCAACATAGCTTTGCGATCACAACATTAGCTTCATTATCAAATCTGTGAAACTCATGAGAAGTTACTAGTTAGATGGAGTTTTACGGCCCAGTTTCCAACCTATTGGTTCAAGTCGAGCCGGACACGGCCTTTTTTCCCACTGTGGCTGACTGGCTTGTTTTCCCTACTCAATTGCTTATGCTGAACACCAAGCACAATGGCAGTGGGTTCCGAAGTTTAAGTCTTCAGTATGACTAGGCCAGGACTCACAACTCCCAACCTCTCAACTGCAAGTCTGGTGCTCTAGGCTTGCACAAGGAAAACACGTACAATGTGCATTATGTAACTGATTTGACACAAATGATTTCAAGGGAAATAGTTTGGAGAAAATCTCTAAAATATACTCCAAAAGACTTATATGCTTAGCAAAAAAGGAGGATTTTCCTTAGACAACGCCAGTACACCCTACACCATCTGTTCCTTTCCTGGAAGAGGCTATCAGCTATTTCTTTCTTCAACTTAAATTCACTTTTACTCATTTCTATAGGCATACAGATCATTTTCATCCAACATAGATCATGTTACCCAACACCACAATGTTCCACCCACAATATTTTGATGATTAATAGGGTACTTCACAATATTCAAGGGGACACAATATACTTCCATTCTGCTGCCAAAATGTAAAGGTGAGTTCAATACAAGTATAAACATTCTTGATATATGATACACAATAGAACACAACTACAACCATACTCCCACAGGTCTATAGACAAATCAAATCAGGGCTTGTGTTTAGTGACTGTAAGCAGCCATTAGTGGGGTCCATCAGCCTTAAATCATCTTCATTTATTGTCTAAATGTAATTTCAATCCCTCATTTACCGTAAAATTGAGGGGATCAAGATTCAATTTAGTGTACAACCATCCATGATACAGGTAAGCAAGGAAATTGAAAGATACTGTATAAAGGTGATAGACCCCAGTTATGGTCGGCTAAAATCAGACCATCACTTGCTGTCCGGATTCATCAATAGAATTAAACCAGAAGATTATAAGTTGAGGGTTAATGTGTAACTCCAAGTCAAAAAATTCTAAAATATGTATTAAAGAGCATGAAAAATTGATTCTAACAATCCAACTCCTATCTTCATGTTGGACATTTTTGACCTGGGATATAAAATGTTGGTTTACTCCTTAAAGGCCCAGTTCTCTTACCCCAAACAGTACCAATTCTCCTATCCTTCTTACTGAAGCCCACCCCACAATTGTCTGAAATTCATCCTCATCCAAACACAATCTCAGTTTACTGCTTCAGGGTGAATATAGAAAAACTCAATTTATATAATCAAAACACTCTCAGTACCGTTCATGCTGTGTAATATAAGCTTTGGCACTCTGCATTGTTTGAATTAGCTGTCAATCAAAGAGCTGAGCCAATTGAGAATTTCGGTACCCGGGTGCCAAAATTGTAGTTTGGGGTGAGAGGTTTGGCCCTTTAAAACAAATTGTTCCATTGTGCAATAATTTGTAACTGTTAAAGTACAACTCACATTACCTTCTTTGTTTCCCTTAAAATTAAAAATGTTTTATGATCTTGAACACTTTCTGCTTGCTTGCACATTATGTTGCACAGAGAGGGCTTAACAATTTACATCACCCATAAGTGTAACTGCTATCACACCTTGGTACAAGGTGCAATAACTTTCAGAAAAACAAAGAAAAGAACGTGATTTGAATAGTACAACAATGACATCACAAATTATTGCACAATACACCATTTTAATTTGAGTGAATAAACTTCAACATTTTATATCTCGGCTCAAGAATATCCTATGAGGATGGGACGTAGAGATAAAAATTCATTAATCATGCTGTTAAATAAGTATGTACTTTTGGATTTTTGACTTGAGGTACACTTTAAAAGTTCATTCAATCAAATCAAATCAAACTCACAGGTCTATATGACAAAGATTAAAGGGGAAACGCAGTCACCCCCAAATTGGCCTTTGACCTCGACCTAAAACAAAAGTCTTACATCTACTGAATATGAACCATAGACCTATTTCCAAATAGCAATTACAAAGGATTGTGGGATAGAGTTTTGGTGTTTGTCATTTTTGTCAATGGCATTCTACTGGTGAAAATTGATGTACACCCAAAACTATATCCCACAATTCATTGTAATTGCTATTTGGAAATAGGTCTAGGCACATGTATGCTTAGTATGAGAATGATGAGATCCCTCACTGCTACACTTCTTGAAGTATCATGCTTTCAAGGTTTTGTCCTTCTGACCTCTGATGATCCCAAATGACCTCTGACCTCCATAACAAACAATAGGGCCCATCTACTAAATGTGGATAATGCACATGTGGTGCATACAATTGACTGTCCTGTTTTAATTTTGGCTCTTGAGACTACATGTAGAGTCATGTGACAATATTTGTTCTCGGCAATTGTAAAATTTACCACAAGTAACTGTTTGGTTCACCTTGAATTTTGAGTATTTAAGTCCTAAAATATTATGAAAGAAGTAAGAAGACAAGTGCAATATTTAGCTGTTGCTTCAAAATAACTTCGGGACAACTATTCTTGCCTTTAATGAAACAACGAATACAGCAACACCAAGTCTTTAAGATGTTCCTGCATGGGTGCCCATGGGTGGAAAAAGTTAGGAAGCTGGGAGGCTCCTTCCTAGGAAATCTGGCCATCTGGAGGGAAATTTTGGCAGCTACAGAAAAGTTTCCCTTTCTTGTACATGGATAGGGAGAACTGTGGGAAATTTTACTCCCTTCCAGGAAAACAATTCTACTCCCTTCCTAGGATATATACATTTTTCCAGCCCTGTGGGTGAGCCAAATTATGTATAAGTTTTATTTTAATAAGGTTTATGAAACATGCTTTTAAATAAACCAATCTACTATAAATGTATAACTATTTGTGTTTTCCATACAATTAAATGGTTAAATGCCCCACTCCACATACAAAAATTTCTTGGCAAAAAGCACACAAACTTTTTCTTTTGGTGCAGAGTATGTCTTATCAGGCATTTACTTGCAAAACAGCACAAATGAATATGAATATGATTACACTGAAAATTAACATACTTTGTACTTTGCATATACAGTACACAACATAATGAACCTGACCGTACAGCAAGAAAATGCACAACTTTGCTGTCTGGATAATTTCAAAAGTTGCTGACTATTAAAAGGAACTAAAACGAATTGAATTTCATTCCTTTTTCACAGAATGTCACTATATTGAATTGCAACATTCCAAGGGAGAGTTGGAAACCAACAAGATTTAGAAGTGAGGACACACACTTGAAAAAAATCAAACGTTATGTACTGGGTAATTGTACAATATAACATGTACAACAATTTAGTAACTACAAAAATTAAATAAAATCCACAGTAGATAAACTGAAGCTAAATTTATTAACAGCTTTTCTTTTCAAACTAAAAAGGCCATATGTAAACATTAAATACACCCTCCACCCTGGAAGAATGACCCACACTACTTTGAAACCTTATTGCTTGGTCATACAATTGTGCTGCCAGGAAATAATGTGCACCTTTTCCCATGGATCTAGCAGTACAGTGCTAAATCTAAAATACAGGCTACAAAGTACAATGACCCTGAATGCAATAGATCACCTGACATTTTGTTTTAATAACATATTCAATGTGCATGAGGAAGCCCTTGCCTTCTAAAATAGCTTCCTTCCCCTACTGACCACACATTTTACAATTTGCTGTAACTATACAGAGGGAGCAACCGTTAGGTTAGTTGGTTAGGTAGATGGAGTTTTATGACTCGGTTTCCAACCTATTGGTTCAAGTCAAGCCGGCCACATGCAGCCTTGTTTCCAGTAGTGGCTCACTGGCCTGTTTTCCTACTTCAAACATTAAGACGAGCACATTAAATATTCCTGCTGTATGCCTACCTTGTACTCTATCTCACTCTTTCAAATTTTTAACTCAACCTTCTTGAAATACAGTATTCATTGAAAAGAGCTATAAAAGTTAGCATTCAGTATTGACAGACTCATTCTTCCTTTCATCAGAAATATAGATAAAACAATGAAGCTTTGATTAGAAAGTAAAAGATGCAACAAAACAAGTCACTACACAAAATACACATTGATTCAACTGGCTCAAAAGCTGGTGTGAAAATTATGATTGCTTTTTATCAGTAACTTTGTTATACTTTCATTTTCATGTTGAATTAGCAGAATGAACAAGGTGCAATGCGGAATATCAGCCAAATACCATGGTTCAACCTGTGTACAGTACCACAACAAAATGTAAACCCATCTACTTAATACAGTAAGCATGTTTTCAAAGTACCATCCTTTACTATGTACAGGCCTATAGCTCCAAGCTACTACAGAAATATTGCATTTATGTTAACAGTGTACATTATGACTTAAAGGAAAATGAAATTGTCCAATGGACCCATTTTTAAAGCAAAAGAACACCTGGTTGTCCATGGGAAAATCTGATAGTCCTGCTAATTATCTGGAAATGCAAAATTTTTTGAAAGCACAAACTAAATCAAGAAAAAATATATGGTGATTACAACTTATTGCAAATCTGGGAAAAACAAGTTGATTGACTCCATCTTCATTCAGGAAGGCATCTTAGCTACATATCCTTGTACTCAAACTTTTTGGTTGTCCACAGGAAAACCTCCTGTACAAGTTTTTGAAATATTTGATAGTATGAAAGAAATTCTAGTCACCTAGGATGTCCATCACCTGCTTCAGTACCTTCACTGGCTAAAACATAGTGATTTATAACAGCCATACCTTGCAATAACTATGCCAAAAGATTTTTCTGGGACAAATGGGTAAAAAACGTGGTCAAAGACAACTTGAAATACCCTCTAAAGTGTGAGGGGGGCAGAAATTCTTCCCTTGCAGCCCTTAAAGCTCCCCACTCTCCTTTCAAAACAGGTTTGCTTATGTCACTTTTTTGACCCCAGGATTAGTGTACACTTTTTTGACCCCAGGATTAGTGTACATAAAGTCTCTTTTCATATCTACACCACAGAGACACATATTGGGCATGCAACTACACAAACTGTCTGCCTGAAAGCACTGAAGCAAGTGCTATGTGTAGTCCAATTCCTCATACAATGAACACAATGTACAGATGATGAATACTTGTTAGGACAACAACACACTGTATTACCTTCCCACACACTATTTTCATACAACCACTATCCTACCCACATGTTTCCAGTCCTATGGGTGAACCTTCAGCAAATAGTACAGTACACAATGACTAAAGGTGAAGTAAGCAAATAGTACACAATAGTTCAATGGCAATGAACCCATTCATTATTCTACTCTACACAGAGCTAAAGAAAGTGTTTAGGCTTAGCAGACCACTTGAAGATATGATAAAACATTGTGAATAAAGGATACTTAGCCTTGGACAAAAGGTTGATAGTTATTTACATGCAGTAACCAGCTCAGCAGTGACACTTGATGGGATGATAAAACATGGACAGTTACATTTGTGTGAAATAAACATTGAGCAAAACCTTTCCCTTGGGAGTATTGTTCCATCAAATTTTCAACTGGGTCAGTGTCCCTCAAAATGAGTAAAATTTAACACTAGAAATTTCAGTTTTCTCTAACTGTGCATAAGTAGGGAGCAGGTTGGTGTTCGTGCAAATCCCTTCATTAGCTATTGTGGCTTTGAGGAAATACTGAGATCTATGTATAACCACATACATTCAGTGTATGCATTTTGCTGAGAGGAAAACAACAGAGGAAAGGGCTTGTGTTCCTTGCACAGTGCTTCTACTTGCCAAGTGCACAGAAAGGATAACATTGGCGAAAAAAAATCAGGTTAGCTTCCAAATATCAGGCCATGGAGATGACAATCAAGTGATTTTTTTAATGTGGTCTTTGCTTAACAAATTTATCCAACATACATGGCAGTCAATCTTACATTCAGCCAACATGCCTAAATAAGTTGCAAACTGTGCAAAATCAAATTTTAAACCAGTTCTGTGACCAAATTAAGAAGGTTTATGGCATTTGTGGTGATTAGCACTGTCATCAAACAGGAGGTCTGGCTTTGATTCTTGTCAGGCCAGGGATTCTGCCAAAAACACAAAAAAAGGGGCATTAACTACTGCTACACCCAAGTTCACATGGATCGATGCTGTCCTAGGCTAAAGTTGTGAGTGGGTTCAGGGGCACAAAAGCTCAATTCAAGGCCCTTATAAGGTGTAATTTTAAGGGTATTTAAGGCCATTTATTTACAAGTGTAAGTTCAATCATTGCTGCAAAAGTGTCTTCTTTTTAAAAAAGAAACCAAGATATTGACAATTTTCTAATTTTTTGTGGAAATGAAAAAGGGGGGGATTAAACACACCTTCTTTTGGAAACTAGGGGAGGGGGGGAATGTAAAAGCAATAAAAAGCAAGGGTACAGCTAAAGCAGGCAAGTACCTGCAGTGGTTACCCAACTGTAAATATCGTTGCCCAGAAATTAGTTCCTACACCCACCCACTCATCTTCAAATTATAGCTGCTTCAGAGTAAACCTTGCTCAAAATATGGCACTTCTCATCACCAAAATATTTGCCTCATAGATATTTTGCCAACATGAATGAAGCACTTCAAATACTCTCTTTTGCTCCAAATACTGAGTTAAATTGTAAATTAACATGATATGTATGGTTCCTCATAATTTCACTTCAGCCTAGTTTAAGGCAGTTTTGACATCATCACAAAGTCACATTGCTGAAATCTTCTGCCCTTACCCCTATCCACCAGATGGCAAACTTTAGTGCCTTCTAAAATCTACAAAAATAACCCCAGCACTATTTTTACTCTAGCTACAGTCCCTGATAAAAAGTGTCTACTATCTAACATAGTGCTATAAATTATACAGCATACGAACTTCCCCTTTTCATATGAAGGTGCAATATTTTCATCTATTCCTCCTGATAACAAAACTATTCAGCCAGAGATCTTGTTCTTGTTGCCATGGTGATAACATATCTCATCACAGATCCTCTCCTTGAACACCAATCTTTGAACATTGTAATATAAAGAAACGCTGGCCAGGTGTGATACATACTGTTAGCAAATAACAGCTTACTTGCAATTAATGCCATGCACTTGACATATCCTGACCCAGAAATAGCTTCCAGAAGAGGTGGGTGAGAGAGCTACAGTAGCCATTGATACAAAATGAAATCTACAAAAAAGTTAAAAAACATAAAATGTTGGGGAAGCTTTTAAAATGATGAATGAATCTGAGTGGATGGTGTAATACTGTCATCATTGTGTTGTACAGTACTGTAGCGTAATACTGTACAGGTGAATTTAAGCAAATTGGATTGTGAAATTTTAATACAAGAATTCATTCAAGAGCAGTCACCCCAAACTTATGGTGAAACAGCTAAATTTCAAAAATATCTATTTTACTTGTGTGGAAAATGAACTGTATGCTAAGGTTACATATTACTCTCCTTTAGGCCTATAAAGCTAAGTAATTACATCACCATCAATTGGTGGGCAATATGCTCCGTAATTGTGTATATTGTGTACTATAGGTGATGTACTGTATCTAGGATACTGCCCGGTGTAATTAAGCCCTGGCCATTCTCAATTAGAAGCAGGCCAATACCTTCTATTCACTCCCTTAAAATTTTGGCATCACAAAGCCATGCATTTAAATTCGCTGCTGATTTCAAGCTTGTAAAACATGAGGGTACAAGCTCATACAAGCCCACTGTACAACTACACTACAGTAGAATTGTACAACACATTACTACTGTACTATCCAACCATCCACAGTCTAAGCTCCCAGTTGACGCTTTATGCAAGCGACTTTGGAGATGAATTTGTCTGTGAAGGGTTTATCAATACCCGACATTTCTTCAACACAAGGAGCTGTCAGAGTTAGGCATTGAGTTACCTGCAGCTGTTGTATTTTCTCTTCTAACTCCTGTTTAGCGGATGGACATGCATATCACATTGCATGTTGAAAAAGGTGATTGCTCAACAATTTGAACTCTTCCTACAGTAGTTCAATAATTTACAAACAACATATATATAAATACCAAGTAGCTGATTTAGGAAAACTGATAAAATGCTGTATGCTTGCTGGCACTGCAGAACTGCACTACTGTACATCTGATAAGATGTGTAATTCTGTATAATGGTTGCAGTGAAATGCCACGTTTACATAATATGAATGACTTCCAATTGCTGACTCTGTATCTTGTACAGCATATTACTGTACAGTGTAAACCTATTGTGTTTTACACAGAGGCAGAGACGTATGCATAGAATGGATGTGTTCCCACTTGATCCCCTTATGGTGATCACCCCCAGCTCATTTAACTGGAGAATTTTGTGACTAACCACAAGAGCGTTCCCATTTCATCGTCTACATCAGTTCTGATCTACCTCTCCAGTTCAAGTAACAGGGAAGTTGCTTTATTGAAAATAATAGTGTAGGTCATGTTTGTTTCGGTGTCCGGTCAACTCGGCCCCTGAGACATCTCGGCCCCTGAGACATCTCGGCCCCTGGACAACTCGGCCCTTGAGACAACTCGGACCCTGGACAACTCGGCCACCGAGACATCTTGGCCACTATTGACATGATGCATTAAGTGAACTGTGAGATTGCATTCTTCAGGAAAGTTGCACAGCCTAACCTTCAGCTTGAAGACCATGCTCAAAGTAAACCTAATTTCAATTCATCCTAATAAAAAAAAAATGTAAGTAAAAATTTTCGAAAATGACCCACATTTCTTACTCTGATAATTTTTTTTAATTTGACAACATCGATTTATTCAATGTCATTCAAAACCTCTCTTTAAAAGGGCTGGAATGTGTCGGTGGTATTCAGTACAGTCCTAATTGCTTCTTGGCATTTTGGCTAAGTTCGTGCGTAGTATCTGTTCTTTTCATACAGTCTAGAATAGAGTCATATAACAGTCCAATAATGTAAATGGTCCGAGGGCCCTCACATTGGTCACATACTCTCTGTCCTTCAATTGGCGTATAATAGCAGTTTTCGGGAAGCTTGGTCATAATGGCCAATCTCGTTACATTCAAACCCTGGCTTCCTTTATGAAAAAGCCTAATATCTTTGGCATGAAATCTGCAAGTTGATTTCGGACCTTTCCTAAAAAATGTGCAAGGTTCATTGACTATGATAATGTCAGATGGTGCACCTCCTACCCTTCTTTTACTTCATTGACTGTTGAGAGTCATGTGACAACGTTTTTCCTCTTCAAATGTAAAATACTTTCCAAGAGAAAACTGCTTGGTTTCAAGTTACAGTACCTACGTACTACTAAGCGAGACAGTACTTGTATTTCTTAAGGTTAATACTAATATTAATAAGGGTAGTGCTTATTCAATGGTAGCCTAGTTGTCTAAGGGGCCGAGTTGTCCAGGGGCCGAGTTGTCTCGTTGGCCGAGTTGTCCAAGGGCCGAGATGTCACGGTGGCCGAGATGTCACGGTGGCCGAGATGTCACGGTGGCCGAGTTGTCCGGGCCGAGTTGTCCCAGGGGCCGAGTTGACCGTAAACCTTTGTTTCCCCAAGTTTGTGTGGCTAGAGGAGCTGGCTTGTCCATTGAGCTCCCATCACCTTGATCATCCATTGTGTTCCCACATGCTTTCTTGATAACATGCATGCAGTCTGATCCTCCCCAAAGGTAATAAAAGGGTGCTGCTAGATTGAATCAAAATTATAGATGAATCCGATCAGCGCTTGTGTTTAGTGACTGCAGGCAGCCATTAGTGGGGTCCATCAGTCTTAAATCATCTTCTTTTATTGTCACATGAATTTCAAACCCTCATATTCAGTGAAACTGAAGGAATCAACCTACAATTTAGTGTACAACCATCTATGATACAGGTAAGCAAAGGAAACTGAAAGAAAAGGTATGTCGTGGTAGACCTCAGTTACGGCTGAATAATATCAAACCATCACTTGCTGTCTGGATCATCTGTAGGATAGCAGCTAAGGCATTTAACTCCAGCAAATCCCTTACCAACCCTCCCAACCTCCCCCCCCCCTTCCCTTTTTCCTCCTAAAAGAGAACGTATGTCTGCAAAGGCATTATCTCTGACGAATTGGCTCTGAATTTACTCAAACTGCAATTGAAAGTTGCTGGTCATACTAATGACAAGAGCTACAGAACTGTAAAATTACTGTACCATACTGTACATCAAAGACTTCAAAAATTGAACCTATTGCCATTGTGCTTTATGCTCAGCATAAAGCAATGGAGTAGAGAAAAACAAGCCAATGGGCCACAACAGGAGAAAAGGGCCATGGCTGGCTCATTTAAAATCAGTTGTTTAGCATGGCTGGAAAAAACCAGCAATTTGGGAATGTCATTGCAGGGAAATTTTGGTGTTTGGGGGGAAATTTGATTACTTTTGTATGTAAACATGTAGTCTTTGGGAAATTTTGATTTGAAGGCTGGGAAATTTGATTTGCTTGCAGGGAAATTAACATTTTTTCCAGCCCTGGTTGTTTAGAAAGGTTAGAAACTGGGCCATCCAACTATCTAACAAACAAAGTTACACCAGACATTCCTGAGTAATTCCCAGGGCTCAAAACCAGACAAGTAGTGCAATAACACATTTAACAAAGGGTCATATACAGATGCACAGCAAAGTTGAAACAACTCACAAAGCCCTTGCTTAATCCTTTTTTGACCTGCCTTTTCTGTTTGGAGGACTTGACAATTTGTACAATTCATTGTGAAGCACCAGTATCATTGTTTGTTAAAAAGTACAAGATACTATAGGTTCAGTAGACTATTATTTAGCTCCTGGCAGAGTCATTATATGCCAAGTGTCATTTTACAATGTTTGGGCATTACAGCTCCATGGTCTGAATTTGTTCAAAAACTTCTTGCAGGTTGGTAATCAGCAGGCAGGAAAAGTTAAGAGGAAAATACTAAACACCCTCTTCCAAGTAGTTATTGCAAGGGATTATGGGGTAGGGCTGTGAACGTGTAGCCATTAATTGCTATAAATGGAATAAATGGAATAAATAGTACAAAGCTACTTAAGCGATTAATCGAAAACCTGTTTCTGTCATTTTTTCGTCCATTTGTTTACTCTGATGATCCCTGGTTTTTGTTAAATGGAACATTCTGGGCATATTTGAACCTTGTAAGTTTCAAAGTTTCAGAATAATTTGGTTTTACCAAGTCAGATAACAACTATTAGTACTTCTGCATTCAGTAACATACTGTTTTTTTTTTTTTTTTGTGATAAGGTTTATGCCTTTTATCGCTAAACCATGCAAATGTTTGAGGTTAAATACTGGTTATTTTGCTAAATGTTCACAGCCCTATTTTGCAGTAGAATAATGGTCTGTGTTGTTTTAAATTTGCCAAAAAAAAAAACAAAAACAATAAAACAAAAACAAAACCCCTATCCCACAATCCTTTGTAGTTGCTGTTTGGAAAAGGAGTCTATTTGTTGGACATTTTATTGAATCTGACTTCTCCTATCAATGGTTGAAATTTGAGAAACCTTTAAGACTCACTAAAATGGTTTTAAGGAATAACATTGACCTTATGCATGATGTCAAAGAGCAAAAAGAACGCCCTCCTTTGGGGGAAAACAAACCAACACCAACAAATGCAGTCAGCTGATTTTTCAACCAGTCTAAAATGATATGAATAGTCTGCTACATAAACAGGGCGAATTCTTATGTGTGTGGCCACGTTCCATTGTTTTGCCCCCAAGGATGACATCAGTGGGTCGTCAATGCATAAAGCCTATTGGAGAATCTCTTGGTTGAATAGAGAGTATACAACAAAGAAACAAAAACAGATTCCATTTTCTGTGCATTACAAGTATGCTGGGCTGTTTCAAGAAATTCACCAAATTTTTCTAAACCTGTTTAGTTTCCCTCACATACCATTGCCAAAAAAATTCATGATTAGACATTTTTTAAAATTATGTTCACAAACCTGTTACAGGTCAGGACACCACATCATTCAAAATTTTGTTTTTTTTTTGTAAATATTGATCATGAAACTTGATTCATTATGTTAAATATAAGCATGGCAATGTGGTAGTGACCCTTTAACACTCTCATTAAGTTATCAATATCAACTCAATGTGCCCCTTTAAGTGTATGACATTATTGTACTGTACCATGCCAAATTATTATAAAGGATCTAGTCTGCATTTACACATAGTGAACCTTGGACTGTACACTGGTCTTTCCCGTTGACAATCATAGCCTGCTACTGTACCAAGCCATTCATGGTCCCATAAACATTATAGGCTACATGGTTTATAGTCAGTTTTTACCATGTACTTGACAAGTATACTGTACTTTGGACACATACCATACTTGTGGTCTGCTTCAGCAGCAGGGCTCTGAACATCCTCAAAAATTCACAATGAAGTCATTAGCTTCAATTTATTGTTCAAATACAGCTTGACAGTTTTTGTTCAGAATAGCTTGCCTTAGTAACAAAATGAGGGTCAGAGATACGACTAGAAGAGCACTCATGCATACAGTGACAAGTGTGCGTATGATTTTACTTTGTAGAGGCAAGAATGGTATGGTACATATAGCTAAAGAATGTATTACTTCAATTGATAAGTTATAAAACAGCTTTACAAAAAGTTTTTACAATGAAATTTTAGGGACTATAATATTCACTTGCCTTTAACATGTGCTATTATAAACATCCAAAGGACCACTGCTTCTGTAGAGGATGACCATTTTAATCACTTAGCATACATTCTACTACATGAACAAGAACTACATGCCATTACTACATGCCATTACTCAGTGTTTAGGATTTTTCAGGTGACCTACGAAGTCTACAATTCTACAAATCACACTACAAGTTTAGGGAACGAAGGTCTCTCTCTAGTAAGTGTGCTATTTTACTCAACTTACAGTATAATATGTTTACAAAAGTTCCCATTCTAAGGTAAGCAAGAAATCACACTCCCCATTTATACAGTACACTCTCATGCCTCAAAATTCAAGGCCTGCCATTGAAGCACTGTACTACAGGATATGAAACAAGTCTATACTTACTTCCAGCTCATTGGTTTAGACTACTCTCAACTTTTAACTACAAGTTAAGTTGCAGGCATTATTTTACTGTACAAATATATAGCAGTGAATTCATACAACCTGAGTGTTTGCAATAGGGCTAAAAATATGGGTGACAGTGTTCCCTCCTCCCCTCCCCCCCCCTTCCTTCCATTGAAACTTGTTTGGGAAGATGTACATCAGATCTAGTTGAAGGCGTGTGATCTTATATCCATGTTATGCTTGCAGTGTTGGGAAAAATGCAGACATTTACCCACAGGTCACCTCCAATCAATCTCCCTTAACCCCTAAATTTCACAATGAAAAGGTCTGGGCACAAAAGGATAAAGAGTATCACCCCCAAAAGGCAACAAATGAAACACAACCAAACTTCTCAGACTGTTTCTGTCTAAGTTGAAAATCTCAACTGTAAATAGACTCCTTGCAAAGGCCAAAAGTTGACCTCCTCCTTCCCCCCCCCCCCCATCCCCTGCTCAAACTCCTTCATAATCTCCTCAAAGAATGGTCACTATGACTGCTGGCCCAAAAGGGAAGTTGGTGGAACACATTGCATTTTAATTCAATCAAGCCATGCTTTTCTGAATCATGGAGCAAAAAGATCAAAGTATTACCTCCATGTCTGAATGCCTGAATGCATAATGTGTATGCAAAACATTGAGACTGGGATTCGATTCACAATATCCATTCTACATTGTGCACTATAAATGGCTTGTCTTCCTCATCAAAAACCTGCTATACATGTGTAGTTTATGCCATGAGTCTTCTTTATCAAGAAACAGTTAATTATGTCAGAGTGTCATTATCTTAATTAACTTCCTCTTTCCCTTTGTTCATACTACTAAAGAGATGTTGCGCTTAACATAACACTGAACTTAAAGTACACCAAACTTTCTCTTCAAAGTGTAAACAAAGCACAGTTTAAACAGTTTGTTTGGTCTGGTGGTAGAGCAGGGTCCGTCTCTCACGCAGGAGGTCTGCGATTGAGTACTAAAGGCTTTAAAAACTACAACCTACTGCCATTGTGGGTGCAATGGAGTAAGGAATCAATCCAGTGTGACTAGCAACAGAGAAAAGGATTATGGGCATGCATTATAAATATAGCCAAATTTGCATAACAAACACATTTCAATACTAAACTTATTATGTACACTGTATACATGTGAAACGAAAGTCATCACACATGCGCCTTTATTTCCTTTCCTAATGTAGCTAAGTGCAAAAAAATAAAGATTACTGTATATTGGCAAGCATGTTCATGAGGGTAGGCTCCCACTGTATACATGTCACGGGACCAAAGTGAAAAGGCTCAGCAACCTCTACTTTTGAATCAAATCAGTCACCAAATTACATTCCCCAGTCCTAGTAGCTGGTATGGTTCACTTAGTAATTTTTCTGATGCTAACTTTTAAACAGGAGTGAAATAGATCTTTTTATCTCTGAAAGAGATGTTTGGTAGGTCCAAACAGCTAGGGCAATTCCAGAATTAAGGGAGGCAGAGATGGCAGTCCTGATTGCTTCATTCTGCTGGCAATGAAACAAGGGCATACATGTACATGATGTTAGCTGCAGTGAGGTGGCAAGCTGTTACAGTGGAATTATTGTATTGTACAGTAGTTAGTGTTTCAGAATGTGTGTTGGAACCATTGTCCACACAAGATACATTTTGGGCATCTCAACCTTTATAAAACAATTGCACAAATCTTCATGTAAGTCACTTTAATTTGCTATTAAAAAATTCATTGTAAAAACCTAGTCAGGCCATCCAGGAAAATCTTACCCCACTCCTACCCTGGTAGAAAATCAAAATATTTCATCCTTGTTTTAAAGACAAAAGTGTCAACACTTGCATAAGTTCAAATAAGGACTGTGAAGTGTAGCGATTAACTGCTAACTGATCGCATGTGGAATAAATGTTTAGTACAAAACTACAAGCCATTAATCCCGAAACCTTTTTTTGACAATTTTTTATCCATTTGTATACTCTGATGATCCCTGGATTTTGTTAAATATGGAACATTCTGGGCATATTTGAACCATGTAGGTTCAAAGTTCCAGAATAATTTGATTTTACCATGCAAGGTAACAGCTATTACTATTTCTGCATTATATTTAATCGATCGCAAATTTTTGAGTTTTCATAACGTTTAGTTATTTTGCTAAACGTTCACAGCCCTAGATCAAATGTGAAAAATTTTCTTTTGTAAAAAATTTAAGAAACCTTTTACCAACTGGTGTTTCTTCCAGGAGGGGGAAAGGGGGAAATTTGTCTCCTCCCCATTTTCCAAAAGAGATGGGTAAAATCCTGCCTTTTCCTCCCAATAAAGATTACAAAACTGTCAATATCTTGTATTAAAGTTCTTACTTCAAAAGAGGGCTTTTTTGCAGCAATGTTTAAATCTACCTGGAAAAAATGCCTTTAAAACCCTTCAAATTGAACTCAGGGCCTTGAAGCAACCTTTTGTCACTCTATACACCCACTCATAAGTTAAGCTTAGGACAGCATCAATTTGGAATCAGGTTTACCGGTACTACTTAATATATTCCCTATTTCTTCAAGGGAAGTGCATGAAAATTATTCCAGGTTGAGTACTTAATAGTAAGCTACTTCAACTGAACACTGCACAGTGTATAGCAAACACTAAATGGCTTGGCAATAAAGATCTTCATTTAATTATATTGTTATGTTCCTTGAATTTCCTTAGACATCAATACATGTTGCTTTTTGCATTTTGGATGATGCACACCATTTCAGAAAATCTTTTTGCATGGGTCTTATAATAGTTAATCCAATCATTTTTCTTGAACTAGCATAAATCATTTAGCCAGACCTGTGACAATTAAAGCACCAAATACACAGTCCATTTTAATAAAGTGGCATGTGTGATGACTTTCATTACCTTGAAAGTCTCCATCACTGACCTGCTAGACCTGTTAAATGCAGTAATTCTTTGGAGTATGCTGAGGTCTACTGTACTAGAGTATGACAGATGACAATCATATCTAGCCTAGCAAATATGCTACAACTTCCTGTGTGATGTGGAAGCACAGTAGGCTACAATCCATACCCAACCTGTTCTGATTATTACTGTCTGCTTCTGTTCTGTACCATGCGTAACAAGCTAGAACCTTGAAATACAGGAATTTTCAATCAGTCATGTTGTGGGTCTGCAGTACTGTACATGGTGGCCAGTTCCAGCAATTTCAAGATAATGCAATCAGTTTTGCACACTGCCACATGTACAGCATGTTGTTACCATACTTCACAGAACAAAGACTTTGAATTTTGAGGCAAGCATGTAAGTGTGATCGTACACTGGTTATCACTTGCCTCAAATTCCTGTGAGGAGAGTGATTTTTTGTATTCACATCCAAATCTACTCAAGTTTTTCTAAAATGCTGATAGCACAACTACCAAATTACATGCAGACGAAGTGCGATGTAAAACACACCTAGAAAATCTAAAGATTTATAAAATAAAATTCTTACTGTAGCAACAAAGCAAGGAGCAGCAGTACTGTAGCTGCAATTTGACTAGGAGCTGTGGCTGAGCTATTTTGACATGGTGCATACTGTAATCGTGCTGAACCTCTGACAAGACAGCATCCATATTTTCAGCAGTTTCAGATCTGTGCTACTGAACCTTACAGAATGTAGTAACAGATAGATCTTTGTTTAAAAATACAACACCATGGATCATGTAAAATTTTTACTAGAAATGCCTTCCAGATTCAATACAGGAAATGGCACTGTCCCAGGTCTTCTACTGCAAAGTAACATCTTCTAAAGGACTTAACGCACAGTACTGCAGACTGCAGAACTTTGAAAGTTTGTTTGGACTTCTGGCACACGAGCTAGGGGAAACTTTTACTTTAGCACAAGTTTTAAAGTATTCTTTAGTCTTAATATTCAAACAATGTGAGTTCCTAATTTTTCAGTATTCAAATCTGCAGCAAAGGGCCTAAGAAGCAGCTTCTTGTGTCTACAATACCACCATGACAGGAAAAGGAGAGAACAGATTTGTTGATTTGTTTGATTAGATAGGCAAAACAAGTTACTCTCCACATATTTTTTGCATACTGGGTAGACATATTCTGTGCAACCATTACACTACAACTGTATCTAGGCCTGGTCCACTTGTTGTAAGTTGGACATAGCACACACACTTTATTTTTGGTAAGAAAGCCAGTGAAAAATTGCTTTTTCAAAAAATAATTTATTTTTCAAAATTGTGGTCAGCATTAGGAATAAGGTTAGGGTTACAAAGAAAAACTGATATTTCACCTTGACCAGGTCTTTGCAATGAGAGCCAGACGACCATCAGGAGGATTTGAATAGTCTGCATTATAGGCCTACAGTATCAGGGAGAGCAGAAACTGTGCAAGCCAGGTGTGCAAGGAAGTGTCAATGAGCCACATAGCTACCCCCTCCCATTAAGGCCTGCCCTATAGCCTCTGGTAGGTTGGGTTTTGAATTTTAAGCACTTCTGGGCTTACCTCAAATTTAACATTTTTAAAATGAGAACGACAATCAAAAACTTGCAAAGACCTGCCCAAAGAAGGGATGCCATCATCATCATTGCACTGTCGGTGCATTGCAGAGTCTGAAGGGGCACAAACTAAGGCAACAGAGAAAGAGATAGAAAGATCGTGTAAGACTCCAGGCAGTATCTGAACATGACCAGCTCTGCAAATCTTTGGGTGAAGTTGTTTGTTCCAATCAAGAATTGTTAATAGAAAGACAGACTTATACTGGGACGTTTTGCAAGTTCTGCTTTAGGGAACGCCCTAGAAAATCAGTAAAGGGAAGCTCAACTGAAGTTGCATCCCTCTTCTTCATTTCCATGCGTGCAAAATGTAAAAATCTTGTATGGGATCCTGAACTTCACATTTTCGACATGCATTTTAGCAGCAATATAACGTCTACATATTTAGAACCTTGCCCATTATGCCCAACAGAAAATACATAAAGTGCTGTTAATTTTATAATTTAACTTCATGAACATTTTTTTTTTCTTATTTAACTGGTTCTTTGGCATTTTTCCCTAAGTACTTGATGCCATATTGCTCCGCTTTTGTGCAAGTAAAATTAACTAACTCCATACGACTTATCCTATTTGTTAATACCACTGCCTAAATCTGCAATGCCTACGCTCAAGTCAGATGTTAAAATCCATTCTACAAACAGCAACTGAACCTTTACTCATTGTATAGTGTATACTTTTAACAAGCACACCTTTACATCATTTTTTCAACAGCTCCAAGAGGAAGGACACTTCAGTTTCAGTATTTGTTTAAAACTTATAAAGTATTCCAACATGGTGAAAAAAAAGTTCAAGGGAGTAAATACTGTAGACTAAGGCATACATTCAACAGGCTTCCACAGAGTACATTAATTCAAGAGATAAATGAAAATGTGGAGCAAGTGTTTGATCATCATTTTTAATTTTATTGAAAATTGGATTGGATTGTGACAAAGGAAAATCGAAACACAGCAGATTTATGTTTAAAAAGGTGGGACTGTCTTCCTCTGAAATTGGAACTCAACTTGGCAGCTCTGCATTTTGCTTACTTTGGACATGGTTTCTGACGTACTTTGATAGGAATTGGAGCTATTTTGTTGGTTCCAAAGCATTTACCATCAAATACACAATTTCATGATTGTCAAATTTTCATGTCACCATACAGTACCTTAAAGAGCCCATGAAATGACTCAATGACAATGATTTGGAGTCATTCTCTGACACTATCTATTAACAAAAAAAGCATTTATTTTAAAAAATTCTGCCCCACAAAAGAGAAATGCTCAAGTGAAATGGAACCCCCCTCAGCACAACAGCTGAAAAATGTAAAAAATGTGAAAGTGCATTGAACCAAGAATGACATCACAGGAACCAAACTTCACAGTGTGTGTATAAATGCTACTGTATGTTTAAGTAACATTTTGCTCACAGATTTTGTAGCATGAGATTGGCCATATAATTTCTGAATTATATCTGAAGAATGTACCAGTATAAAACCAAAAATATATCAATCAAAATTTGAAATTCTCACTCCCAATTCCTCAAAAGAGGAATTTTGTCATTATTCACTCAAGCTGCCCCATTCCATCATGTTAGGCCTATCAGTTTGAACTTTTGGTTCTAGCAATCTAGTCGATCTATGACTAGACAGCAATTCTTTCAACCAGAAAAGAGAAAATATTTCAACTCACATTCAGTCAGATTGTTGAATAAGAAGACTGATATCTCACCCGGATTCCTTTGAAAGACATCCCTTCCAAGTAAATTTGTCACAAATCATACAATGGATCTTGTACTAGCACAGACTTCAAAATGCATGGAGTTGAAATAGTAACTTCGTGCCAACTTTTGATAAAAATACAGAATACTTATCAGCTAGTCTCCTTTCCTGCTGTAACAATGATTCCTTTTCTTTGAACCAAGTCAAACTGCAGCATTAGCACATGCATCCAAAACAACACAGAACTTGTTGGTAGTATTTAAGCCACTGTGCAGAATGGTATACAGTATTGCATATGGGCCTGTGTAATGAGAGAATCACTGCTTCCTCCCCAATAAAAATAATCGTTACATAACACTGGAGGACAAATGGATGCAGTTACATCCCCCAGGATCCTGAGGTATTTTTCTGTGTGTATAACCTCTTACCAGGGAACTTCCAAACACTTGTATGATGTATACCACACAATTTTCCCTGCAAGTTGGTTCAAGGAATATTGAGAAGTCACAAAACTCCATCTGCTGAACAGGGGTATTCCTACTGTAGGTGTTGAAACCCCCCCCCCTTTTCACTAGTTTTGTGAAGCAAACATAGGTTTAGGTTTCGTAATGATAATTTGTTGATTACAGTATATCAATCATTTTAGGCCATCTATACATGGTAAGATTCTGTAACATCTACAGAGCAGGGTATACTCCAAGTACACTATAGTACACACAATGTGAAGCTGGGTTCCTGTGATGATGTCATTCTTGGTTCAATGCACTTTTACATTTTTCAGCTGTTGTGCTGGAAGGGATACCATTTCACTTGAGCATTTCTCTTTCGTGGGGTGGTATTTTTTAAAATAAATGCTATTTTTGTTGATAGATAGTGTCAGAGAATGACCCCGTATCATTGTTACTAAGTCATTTCATGGGCTCTTCAAGGCTTTAAACAAGCCTAGCAAGCCCAGTTACCTGTAGGGCAAGTGGAACAATTATCCCTTTCTGTCCGGAAGGCCAAAGTTTAACAAGACAACAAGACTGTAATAGGTCTGCAAGACCTAAAATTTCAGTCACAAAAACTTTGCTTGATTTGCTCATTTCCATGTGACTGCATGTTTTAAGTTTTTCTCATCGCACAAGTCCCATAACTACTAAACCTGGGGCCTAACCCAAACTAGGGCGAGGGTTAGGGTTACATGCATGTGAAGGCATCCTATGCCACTTCCAGGTATGGAAAACCAATTAGTACCCAAACTAGTACTAGGCTAGCTAATTTTGTTCACTTTTGGTCTCGCAAATCATAAAAAATTCCAGACCTTAATTCCCTTTCCATCTTGCAAACCCAAATAAGCATGCAATCACATGCTAAACCAGTTACAGGTTTTCCCATAGGCCTATATGCTGTGCAGTGCAATTTCAGTCTTGCGAACCTTTGGCATCACAGGAAAACCCCCAGTCACCATTGGTGTGGGACTGTGTCCACGGTAGCCGGTCGTTTCTCCCCCTTGCCAGTTCGCCCCCCAAATACCAGTTCGCCCCTAAGCATAAACCAGTTCGCCCCCTAAGACCTGCCAGTTCGCCCCCAAAGACCTACCGGTTCGCCCCCTAATCTTTTTGAAGCAGGTCCCTTTAAAACAAGTGAATGTTTTAGAACAAACGGATGTCCACGAAGTGAAGTTTCTCATTTAATTCTTTTTCAGGATGAGTTTGAGTTCATTTTTAAAATTGAGACAAGTTGTTCATTTGTACTAGTAACTCATATCGTTACCGTACTCTCGTGCGCAATTGTTGAGTGTTAATTGTGTTTACTATGATTGATGAAAAAATGCTAAACTTGCTTGTGAAACTTAATTCTCGACGTGCAAGAGAATACCAGGTCAACTTAACATATGACTGGTTGGTGTGTCTGATAGCGCACCGCCTACCCTTACTTGACTTGGTTTTTGTCACATTCTTGCCAACTGTTGCAACTTTTTTAAAATTTCTGGTATGATAACTACAAAACTGCGGTTTATTCGATGTCATACTCATAAGTATTTGGGGGCGAAACGACCTCCTCTTTGGGGGTGAAACGACTTCCACAACGGGGCGAACTGGCAAGGGGGCGAAACGACTGGGGCGAACTGGTTGGGGGAGAACTGGCAATGGGGCGAAACGACCGGTAACCGTGTCCACTGCAACTTGGGTGTAACTGGACCCAGCCTATATTTTCACTTGAGTCAAACTTCAACTGATTATTCGGATATACAGGTAATGTGCACTTCAGAAATTCAAGGGCCTCTTCATCTGCAAACATATTAAAGCTTTTGTCTTCAGTTAATACAACTCCAAAGGACCAAAATAAAAGTCATCACAGAGTGAACAGTTAGGCTAGCCATTTTAGAAACATGAAAAGAGAGACAGAACCTAAACAAAAAGTGATGTTGCTGCTAAGTTGATATAAAGTCTAAAACTAAAACTGAAACAGAAACTCCAGAAAAAGTTGCAAAAATGATTGTTCCAAATCTTATGCAGGGGCTCCTGTAATTAACGTTGGGCCTAAGTATGCGTACATAGGCCTAACGTTAGGCCTAAGTCATACTCATAAGGCATTGCATAGCCTTGGCTACGCAGATTTCTCACTGGCCTGGTTGCACAGTGTAACTACTGTTGTGACTGTGTGACTGTGAATGTGATTAGTCAGTGGCAAACTGTACACTGGTAACAGTACAAGTCAATAGTATGCACAGTAGTAAGTTAGTATCAATGGGAGGGGATGTTATGAGAGAATTTTGCTAACGTCCTGCCTATCTGACGGCTAAAAATTACTCACTTTCTTTCTCCTGATGGAATCCAACCACCACAAAATAATCCGCCAATCTTGATGTTTCCATCTGATCTTATTTCCGTGTTATTAATCCTTTACATGTCTGCCGGCGATGCGATTCATTCATTTTGTGAAACCGCCATATTGGATTCCGTGAATATCAATAAACCGCGCATGCGTAATATTATTATGTAATGACTCAACTTGCAAAGTGGTACCTGTAATAAGTCATCGCACTCCCGATTGAGTTACTGAAAATTACTTCCAAACAGTGGCGTAGCCACGGGGGGGGCAGATTTTTTGCGTCCTGATAAAGTAATTGAAAAAAAATAAAAATAAAAAAATGTGTAAAAATTAAAAAAAAAAAAATGGATGAATGTGTGTAAAACACATTTTGTCCGCACGTATGAAATCAAGCAATAACTTCCAAATGCCTACTTTCACTAAATTAGATACCGTTTGTGATCTGCACTGTAGTTTATTGCATTTCACTTCGAAGATGAAACGAAAGTCTCGACGACAAACTTTAATGCGACTTTGTTAGGTTAAGACCTTTTCTCCCTTTCGGATGGCTGATTGATTTACTGAAAATAAGGCAATCGTACACTGGAGACCACTCTTACACGACCCTTCCTATACTTAATTATACGCAAAGTATGTCGTAAGCGGATAAGGGTAAGGTACTGCCTTCGGATAATTCTTCCCTTCCATCCTTAACAAGTAGGCCTATGTCGTGCCTCACTCCTGCCCATGACAAGTGCCACTGTAAAACGATTTTTTTCGACAAGTCCTCTTTTTAGTAGTTGGCACTGGCGTCCGGGGGATTTGTAAAATGTCCACAAGGTCCGGATTTCATGTGTTTCCCACATGATCCATACTTCTGGTTTGAGGTTCAATTATTTTGAGGGATTTATTCGTAGTATTTTAATTTTGACACGTAATGTACCGATGAACAAATACTGCACCATTTTGCACATTGTTTCTTTGGTAGTATGTATGTCTCTTGTAAAATCTCTACAAAAACTAAAAATATTTTTATATTTTTCATGCTCCCCAAAAAGGGAAAATCCGAAAACTCAGGCCTATAATCAGTTCAAAGTTTTGCCAATCATAGCACCATTTTGCATCTAGGAAATCTAACGCAAAGAAAGTTTCTCAGAGGGGGACACAACTACTTTTGGTTTTCCTGTTAAAGGGTGAGGTACTGCCTTAGGTAAGCTGAAATCCATTCAAATATTGCCGAATTTGCGGCTGGGTACATCCAGTTTAAAACACGTGGGAAGTGCCGTTTCCGGCCATCTTGAGGGGTTTTAAAGCCCAAATTTTTCTTGTACGCTCCGCGCCAACTGATGGTGGCGCTCCGCTTAGATTCAAATATTGCCGCATTTGCGATCTACGTGCTTCTGAAGTTTACAATTTTTCCCAAGGGAAAGGGAGATACCGGCTCTCTTTAGTCTCATCCCCCAGGCCACAGATCAGAAGTGCCCAGTTTTGAGGTCCCTAAAAAGTGTATGTATTACCATTTTTCATAGATTGATTTTTTATTCTCATTATTTGAGACATCGCAGACATGAGATTCGTATTTCAAGGCTGGGTACATCCAGCTTAAAACACATGGGAAGTGCCGTTTCCTGCCATCTGGAGGGGTTTTAAAGCCCCAAATTTTCTTGTACGCTCCGCGCCAACCGATGGTGGCGCTCCGCTTAGATAGTCTTGCCGTGCCTGACCCTCGGAGGTACCAGGCCCCCCACTTGTTACCTAGGCCCCCAAAAATCCCATCCTGGCTACGCCACTGCTTCCAAACCTACGAAATACACTAAAATTCATTATTCGAAAGGCCCCGGCCTAGCTGCAACTTTGTTGTTCACTGCTCTGTTAATCAGGAGAGGAGTCAAAATGTACGAAGGTTTACTAAGATCCAAACGGGGGGGAGACACCATGAAGACACTTTAAAAAGCGGCTCATTGAGTTGGTTTAGAATTTCAACAATTTTTTTCCAAACCTGTTAAGTTTTCTTCACATACCAATGACAAATGGTCAAACTAAGACAATCCCCATATACCACCTACAGATAACTGTTTCAATGAGTGAGTACTCCGAGATTCAATTCGGTTTTCAAAAATTCGTGACCAAACTTTCAAAATAGGCACAAAACCGTTGTAAGTCAGGACCGCATCACAAAATTCAAAATTTTAGCCTTTCCTATTCTATTGGACTTATTATGCTAATTAAACGCATTGTCATGGGATAGTGACCCTTTAAAACTCTCATTAAGTTATCAAAATCAACTCAAAGAGCCCCTTTAAAAGGTTTAATCGCGAAAAAGATGCATTGAGAAGTTGAGGGTTAATATTGCATTGGAGAAACTTGGGAAAATTCTGATTTCTGTGAAAAGAAATCCTGAAACAGATTTTGCAGGGGAAATAAGGAATAAGCAATTCCCTTCCTCTGAGCAAAGCCAAAGACCGTCTGCTTGGTCGAGTGGTTAGAGCATCAAACTTGCAGTCGAGATGTTGGGAGTTCGGTCCTGGTCGGGGTCAACTGAAACCGAAGATTTTAAAAACGGACTCACCTGTGCTTGGTGCTCAGCATAAGCAGCGGACTAGCCTGAGGGAAACAAGCCAGTGAGCCTCCACCGGAAAAAAGACCGTGACCCATTGGCGGATCCAGGGAGGGGGGGCAACTATGGTCAACTTCCCCCTCCTATGACCAGTCTAGCGCCCCTCAATACAAGAAAAATGCGCCCCTGAGTCCTAGAAGTTAAGTAAAAACTGCCCAAAAGTAAAAAAAAAAAAAAGGTTCCCAGAATTTCGAACCGTATAGCTATATATAACTATGGCAATGGGAGTTGGTCTCCGAAATGTAGTCGGTCAAATTCAAGAGTACATGCGGCCCCTGCATGATGTTGGCGCCCCCTTTTCAAACTGCCCCCCCCCCTTCAGCTAGGGGACTGGATCCGTCCTTGCCGTGACCGGCACTACTTGAACCAATTGGTAACTGGAAACTGGGCGGTAAAACCCCATCTTACTAACTGAAAAAATTCAAACCCTCATAAATTGTTGGGTAAGTTTAAGGCGAGTGGTGTGGCCACGGGTTGGTTTTGAGGGTTAGACCCCCCCCCCCCATATGACCCAACCTTGCAATGCAAAAACACCTAAAATAGCGGTTTTTCTCTCTACCGTGCCCCCAACCACCCCCCCCCCCCGTGATGACACCAACACCCCTCCAACAGGACACAATCCTGGCTACTGCTCCCTTTTGCTCCCTGAGTCCCAGGTGAAGTTGCTCTGTGCCCGTACTTCAAACAGCTCTTGAAGATACATTCATTTACGTATAGTTTGCGTCTGAAATTCGCCATGTATTAGTAAAACAGTAGCTAAACTGTTGCCAGTGAATTCGCAAGACTGTCCCCTGAATTTGCAGTCAGGAAATCGCAAATAAGAGCAGTTTTGAACGACATGTTTATTTTTGGTACTATTTTTATTGTTATTTTTTATTTTTATTTTTCATTTAAATTTTCGATTTTGTGGACAAGCGGGCAATGGTGTCGGCGGCTGTGGTTGATACTCTACACTCTAAAAACAGTTGGGTAAAAAGCGTTGGGCAAGATACAAAATGCCTAACATGGGCAAATTATTGCCCAACAAATGGGTAAACAACTATACCCACGGTTGGGCAAATGAAGGTTGGGTAAAATCCAGGTGTTGGTAAAAGGTGTTGGGCAAGTTTTAAAGTACCCAACAGTTGGGTAAAATGTAATTGACCAATCAGATGATTAGTGAAAGATCAGGCAAGTTTTACAGATAATTATTGTAATGAAAGTGGTTAATTATAAGATCTCATGGTTGAATGAGGTTGGATTTGGAAAATAAAAAGCTAATGGTAGAATAGCAGTAAAAATCTGGACAAAATTACCTAAAGAGCAATGGTCGTATAGAAAAAAGTTTTCACTACTACGTAACCAATGGGAGAAGAAATACAAAGTTCACGATTGAATTTGTTATTTCAAACTACACACTTCGCTGTTTATTAACCAAGTGTATCGTCGCTGGTGCCCCCAACCACTCTTGGAGGGCAGAACCCCTCCGGGAGTAAATGTTTAGTTTTCGCCCCTTGGCTCTTCGCCAGAGATTCGAAGGGATTTTTAGAAGAAAAAAAAACACTCCTGGAGGGCAAACGGTGTACGTTTTGGGGTACTTTTTTAAATCTCCTTCTTGCCCAAATCATATAATTATATATAAGGTTATAATGAAATCCAAACAAGCACCCAACAGCACAGCTGTTGGGCAAACGTGTTGGTACAAACTTTAACCATTTGTTGGGCAAAATTAGTTGGGTAAAATGGTTGTGTAATTTCTTTTGCCCAACTAATGAGTAAAACACTTCCAACTGAGTTGGGCAGTTTTTTACCCAATTCCGGTCATGAGGCATACGGAACCAACGGTTGGGTTATCATTTTTAGAGTGAATACGCGGATTAAGGCTTCCCGACAAAATCCTCTACATGCCAGGATATAGAGGACTAAATGAATGTTCTAAGCTGCACGTACATTGGACCAATTCAAAATACCGTTTGTCAGTAAACACTTAGTAATGCACATTCCTGTTGGTGTGTCGTAAAATCCCATCTATATTCGCAATAAAATTTTCACTTCATAGTATTGTCCCAAAACGAAGATTAATTCGCAAGCTTGCAATGTTCTGTTAAGTAATCTATTCGACCAAAACACTCTGTCTAAACGGAGCGCCACCATCGTTGGCGCGAAGCGTACAGAAAATTGTTAAAAAATTTAACCCTTCAGACAGCCGGAAGAGGCATTTTCAAGACTTGTAACTAGTAACGAAGCAGTCGTTATTTTGAGCTTTCCTTTAAAATGAAAATTTCACTTCAAAAGAAAAACCCAACTTGCTAAGTAATCAGAAAATTACCAGATAAAAGGGTACTGCTGCATTTAATTAGATGTAATGTTCTTGTCCTTTTTCGGGGGAAAACTCTGTAACGGAATCGTCGTTGTAGTCCATTGCAAGTCTCGCTAAAAAGATGAGATTTTCTACGTGACTTCCTGAACTATCATGAATGATTTTTTTTCCTATGTATTTGAATTTTTGAAAATATGCCAAGTTACAAGGTGGCTTCGGATGAATTTTCAGTCAGACTTATTGGGAGACATTTGAACACTACTGTTTATCATCTGCCTATGTGTAGCTGAAACGGCCTGTCTAATTTTCGTTACCGTTACTAGAATTCGGCTGTAGGGGCAGGCCATGTGGCAGAAAACTGGGCACTGCATGCACCTGAACAACCTCTCATCTGTTTTTGCCAGGGAAATTCGGAATTGTCAGTTTTCTTGAAGAATATGGTCTTCTAGAGAGCAAAATCAAGAAGACCGTCCGGATGACTGAAGTTTATAAGATCCGCATCTTTTATCAGTTTAACGTCGGCATGCAGATGAAGGCTCCCCGACGAAATTGGGTTTTCTCAACAACAGGGGAAGGGCAGCCTTCCCAGACGGAGGCATGACCTTGCGGATTGAAGATTGGATGAGGGATAACAGAGCTAGGAAGAAGTGATTAAAACAGATTAAGATAGGCATTAAAATACCGTTACAAAAGAATAAAATAGTTCAAAAAGAAAAAAAAATCATGATCATCCTTCCAGTAACTTCGGTCCTTTACGTTCATTTTAGACCTCCCCGAAAGAAGTTGCCGTCCTTCCACGACGGGGGAGGAATAGGACAAGGTACATGAAATGAGGTTTAACCGAGCAAAGAAGAAGTGATTGAAAATCGATTCTGATATGTATTAAAATAGCATTTCAAAACAAAACTTAGTTCACCCATCCAGTAATTTAAGTCTTTGTAGGTTTTTTTTCTTTTTTTTTTTTTATTATTATTTTTAATTTTTAGGCCTCCCCGACGAAATCGCCGACCTTCCCCGACGGGGGGGGGGGGGGGGTTCATGCCCCCCCCCCCCACGGCGCCACCCCTGAAGTAATGTCTTCTTCCTGATCGAACTACTCTGTTTTTCTCCTTTTTTAGTGGAAATTGCATTTAGTTATTATGTGCATAAAAAACTTTAACTCAAACAAATATTGAAATGTTCCGTGTCCAGTGGCGTAGCAATTTAGTCCAAACGGCCATCCGGTGACTTTTCAAGTTTTTTAAATACTCAAAATTTTTATTGAAAATGAACTGCATAAGTTTTTATTGTATGTGAAATCAGATCCCACATAAGTACATCTAATTTAATTTTCAGAAGTCCCAACTGTTATGAATACTCCCATATTCGCCAAAAAATATTAAAAAGTTTCAACCGAAATCCCCTCACATAAAGTAGTTCTGACTACGCGCCTGATCCACTATTCATTACGTCATACGTCAAAGTTATCTTGCAATATCCAGAGAGTACACACCTCGAACGTCGAACAACTCAAGTTGTCTGAAGTTTGAAGTGCATGGTGGGCTCGAATATATGCATGCGACATTAGAAGGTCATTTTACATACCGTACCTGAACAGATTATTTTTGTTGCAAAAGAAACTGATACACCTCATATCTGGTTCTAGTTATCTTGATCGTACTGCACCTTTTTTAACTGATCTAAAAGTTTTGCCAATCTTCGATTTATATACTTTACAGCGTAGTATACTTGGATTTAATTGTATTCATGGTATTCTTCACCAATCTTCGACAATTGCTTTAAAGAAAACACTGATGTCCATGACCATTTTACCAGACAATCGTGGTCACTTCAATTGATTTCTCTGGTTTAGAAAAGAATAAAATGTCTGTCAGAACGTCTTGAGTTTTACTGTGGAATAGACTGGACCCCAATATTAAGAAAATAACCTCTTTAAAAACGTTTGTCAGACATATGAAGACCTTCTTACTTGATAATTAGACTAAGGCCAGTTATACTCTCTCCTTGATATTCATGTTTATCCCGAGAATGTGCTTTCAATTCTTTCCTCCTATTTTCTCTGACTCTTTTGTTCTTCTTTCTTCTTTTTTTTTCTTTTTTCTTTTTTTTTTATTTCTGGTAGGTCTGCCTTGTAAAAGCTTTGCTTTTTCAGATCTTCCATACTTTCCTGTTGTCACTATTGTTTCTATTTGCAATTCGCTCAAAGGGAAACATTGCGTTTAAAATGCTCCAAGATAGCATTAAAAGTAAATAGCTCTAGCCATTATTAAATCAGTCGATCTCAACAATTGCGTAAACAAATTATTCTTAAGCAACAAACAACTGAATTTTCATCTTAGGGGAACTTATTTCTTGAAAAGAAGGCTACCATACTGCCTTAGTTTTAATTATTTATCACCCTTTGCCAATAAATATTGGTTTTAAAAGGATGAAATTTCTTTGTAAAACAAACGCAATACCTCCCTTTAAGTGTTACGGAAGTGAAAAAAAAAACGAAACGAAACAAGAAGGGAAGGGGGTTCCAGAGAGAATGGTATACTAAGGATGAGCTAAGTTTTCTAAGGCCGACAATTTCTCTAGAGGGAATAGCCCGTCCCCTCTCACCAGCGACAGATTTGGGCGTCTGTAAATGGTAGCCTAACAAGCTGACAAGTTACTTCGTCATCTGTATGGGCATAACCTGGCCCACGAACGGTATAAAGGTGAGCAAAATGACATTCGTGGGAAAATGTCTTTCAGGGATCACTGAAGTTGTCATAAATCGATCACCGTAGCTTTCATAATCGGAGGTGCAAAAAATCTTTCAGTTGGTAATTGGTTCCTCAGGGGCAAAGAAACACTCATAGTCAAAGAGGTTGTGGAAAGGAAGGGAGGAAATGAGTCATAATTGGAACAACACCCCTATCAATCACTTACAACATTAGCCAGGGTCACCCTGACGTCAGGGTATGGTAAGTCTGCAGCTCGCCTTTCATACTACCCCGACGTCAGGGAGCAGATGATGACTAAGGTGACTTCACGAACGAAAAAATTTTGTTTGGATCGCCAATCAGGAACGAGAACGATCGTCTTATATGAATGTTCACATTATTTGGAATTCTAAACCAATAAGGGACACTCATGGAAAAAAAAACTTCGGTTTTGATCAAAATACGTACTTTTTTAAATTTGAGTAACCGAGACGTTAAGCACACAAAATGATGACTGTACGCTGCAAACCTGTCTGAATACCTCGCGTTAGCATTATCGTTGATGAAATTTAAAAATATTGGGGTACAGCGGTTCAGAATAACAAAAGTCATAGGCATTAGTATTGGTATAGCCTAAATATTAATCTCGACGCTTTAGAACAGGTATGTATAACCTGTAATAATTATACATGTGTCGGGTGGATGTTCCACCCTCATTTAAGGCCAAAATAAGTTCTGTCTGCTCCCTGACGTCGAGGTGTAAGAACAAGTAAGGGTCACCCCGTACCCTCAACGAAGGGTCACTCAATTCAATTCAATTGAAATTTATTTTTCATATAGTTTACAAAAATAACAAGTTGAAACAAACATATATGAAAGTAAACATATGAAGGACACTAGAAAACAGAAAAGACCTGTTATCTAAGCTAGTGACCCAACTTACAACACTAACAAACATAATACACAGTAAACATAAACAAACTAAGCATAGCAGATGGAAAGGGGAGCAGAAGAGGAAAAGAAAGGGAGGAAAGAAGAGAGAGAAGAAGAAGAAATAACAAGAAGAAATAAAAATAACAACATAGGCACTCCTTTTGCTTTTATGCTTACTAGTTTATCGCCCCTTAAAACTTTTTGCCGTCATATAGGAAGATTTGTCACCCTATTTAGAAACATACAGAAGCATTATTGTATGGCATTTAGCATGTCTTCAAATGTCTCTGCGGTTCCGATAAAAGTCAATAACCAAGATTGGACCATTTATTAATAACATCATTTTTCTTGCTTGAAGATGAGGGGTACTCGGAACACCTTTTCTCTGTTGTCCCACAAACTGACATGTTTCAATATATCATCCCACGGCTATTAAATAAAGCCAGTGGCGAACCTACAGGGAATATCTAGATATATGCTAAAATCTCAGAGAGCCCCGCTCCCTGCACCCCACCGGGGCTTTGCCCCTGAACCTTACCCTCTGCATGTTCGCTTCGCCCCGCTCGCGAAAAATTCCCCCTTATCATTTTCCTTTCCCCTTAGTTTTCCCCCAATTTCGACATCCTGGCGCGGTCACTGAATAAAGTATAGATTTATGAGTTCCCATAGGGGGGTTCGGGAGTGGGATCCCCTCCCAATAAATGCAAATCGTTGAATAAAAAACTAGTGCGCGCAATTAACGTAGAAACAATCACACCAGGGATGTTGGAGGGAAAGAGCAGGTGACATCCCTCCTATAAGTGGGGGAAAATTTTCGAATTTTATCCGGGAGCCAATCCGCAGCGTAACGTTTGTAATTTACAACCATCGGTCATCCGGACAATATGTTTGAATTTGCTCTTGGGAAGGACAGGTTCATTAAAAAGAACCCAAACTTTCCTTAAAAACCCTGTTTCAGATTATTCTAACGAGGAATCGCAATTTCATAAAAGTTCTTTAAATTTCGTTCTGCCAGCTACAATTTGTACCCCCTTCACTTTCCTTTCCCTCCTATTTTTCTCCTAATTTTGACATTCTGGCGCCGTTCCTGAGTAAAGCGTATGTTATTATAAGTGCCAAACGGGGAGGGGGTTCAGGGATGGGATCCCATCCCGATGAGTGCAACTCAAATTTCAACTATTAATTCAAGCCAGCAATTAAGCGTGCACATAATACTCTCCTAATCTTTTTGGTGACTCATCGTCTTCTCTGGGGCTTGAGTTTATTCCAACCCTTGTTGGGCAAATCCTAGTGTGACTTCATCGCCCTTATGGACACTATCATCACAAAATACTTTCAAATTATTTTAATTGTCTAATTATACCCTTAAAGGCAGGCATCAGACAGACAAGTTTATGTAGCATCGGACGCGTGCATATCACATGCTTTGAGAGCTTAATTACAATGAAAATATCAGTGCGGTAGGGCCTACTCAAGACCGGCCTCAGACGGTTTGTTGCTGAGGACCTGCCCACCTCTGCATGTAGTGTGTAGAAAACCTGCCAGACTGGGCCATTACTAGGATACCATCTGGGCGGAGTGCTACTCACTCAGCCCTTGATGCCCACAGGGGAGTCTGTTGTGGTCGGGTTGGAAGTCCACGGAGTAGCCCCATTTCAACAAAATGGCTGTACTGTCCGAAAACAGTGAACCTTTCTTGTGACGCGCATACCCGAAATATGAGTTGGGTTCCTTGCTTGTCATAATTTTATTTACCCATTATCATTAGCTTATGAGTTAAATGAGATTTTACGGCTCATTTTGTAACCATTATCATCATAAATGTCCATACGTTCGTATGGGGGAAAATAAAGCACTCCATTCCCCATCCCTTGGATTTCCAAAGCAAATATTTTTAGATTCACGTTGCCAACCACAGAAATGCAATTTACGGTAGCGTAATATGGGATCATAGGAAAAGGGAGGCGCTGGACAATCACCTCCTCTCTAAAGATTCTTACAGCTATATAGATGAGAAATCGGCAACACTGTTGCCCCAAACCTTCTAATTGGTACATCTTCAGATGTTATTATTATTCAAAGCCAAAGGAATCCTCAGAACAATCCTTCCTCATATGGCCTCACCATTATCGATCCCGGCCATCTGTGAGAAAATATAGCCCTGCTTTAATAAGAATTTCGTTTGTTGCGTTCCCGCCCGATTTCACTTGAACCTGAAGCTAAAGTGCATCATTACCGGTATAATTTCTAAGTTTTTTAAATACTCTGAAATTTCCGGGTCTTAGCCTGTGAACCCCATACCGCTGGGCGCCGAGTTTCGAAAAACTAGTGGCTCATCCCTCCAGGACCCAATCAAGGGTCAGAGGTGGGCCACTGGACCGCACATGAGATATATGTTTGGTGGTCGATGGTACCACTACTGCTTCGACTCCTCCACCAAAAAAATTTGACCTTTGGCAATGTAGCCTAAATGTGATCCTGGTGCTGGCGTGCCACTTTTATTTTTGTGCTTTGAAAAGGAATTTCAAGGAAATATCTTGGAGGTGTTCAGATGATTGAATTTAATATGTGAAAATCTCTATAGTCGCTAAAGAAACCTTTGTCCCTAGATATAGGTCTAAGGTAAGGCATAAAGTTTGCATTCACGTGGATTCCGATTTTACTTTCTCTCTGCCCCTGCTTTTGGAAGCAGGGCCTTAATTCGGAACCGTAGTCAACCCAAACCGAGCCCACCAATTTCTTCTTATACGGGTAGCGGCAAGTCTGTAGCCAAAGGGTGGGGGTAAAAAAACCCTAGATACTTTCACTTACCATATTTTTACGCATTTTCCCTTCTGTAAAATCCCCCTGGAAAGGTTATGGAACGCTTTTAGTGCCTTTTCTGTCTAAGGGCCTGGGTAACGGTATTAGTGTCGCACACATGATAATAAATTTCCCATTTCGGTTGTACCACATATGTATTACAAGTTGCGAAGGCATATCACAGTAATAGCCAATTGTCGTAGCGAGATAAATATTTAAATGCAGAAAACTCTGCCATTCCGAGAACTCGACGAGAGTCATAAATTCAGCTCGTGGGTTAAATGACTTCGTTTGGGCAACCCCTCAAAGAGGAAATTACGTGACGGGGCGGGGCTGAATTGGTGAAACACATTTTTTCATGACTCACGAACACATTCGGCTATGCAGCATAGGCGACGGAAGCGGGGGGCCAGGGGGCCTGGTCCCCAATATTTTTTATGAGATTTTGGAGGGGCATGCCCCCAAATAACTGAATATCGCAAAATAAATTTCAAATTGCTTTAATTACATTTCGACTATTCTTTGGCTCAATTATTACTTTCCAGAGTGCAAAAGTTGCAGAGCTTCCGAGGCTTTGTCCCCGGACCCCCACATTAACCATAACTTGTAGGAGAGTTGACTTTCGCCCTTCAAACAGTAAAATCAATAATTTTTGGAAGCTTCCTTTTTCAAATTATTTCTCTTCTTCTCAAATCAGGGCTTTTTAAACATACTGAGCGAGGGGTACACCTCCAGCCGCCCTCATTGGTCCCAATGACACACATTTGTCCCGTAATAATGTCCCTTTTAGGATTATTAATAATACCTATACAAAGGTACTTTTTGCCTCCATTAAGTCCCCTAAAAGGCCTAAAATATCAGAGCTTCCGGGCCCTGTATTGCGGAACTCTGGACCCCCCACATATTGCCTTGGGATTTCAAATAGAACTCCGTAGTGATAAATTGCCTTCAAACACATAAAAATACCCTGTTTCAAATTATCAACCACATGTGCAATTTTGAGTATGTTCAACATTTTGGTTTTCCCCTTAAATTACTGTAAAGTATGTTTCTCCTTAATCAAATACTATAGTACTTCACGATTCCATTCTCGTCTTCTACCTCACCCCCACTCCTGGATTAAATTCATAGTTTAGAATCCTTTATTTGAATATGATTTTCGACCATTTTGGAGCCTCTCAAATCACCAAAATCACTGAGCTTCCTAGCGCTTTGCCCCCTGGATCCCCACCTGTGTTTTGCGCCTGGACCCCATCAGGGCTCTGGACCCCACGCCGATGGGGTTTTGCGCTACGCGCAAAACCGGACCCCTTACGGCGTCACTTTTATGTCAGTTGCGCAAACGTGTGCCCTCCCCCCCAATAAAAAACATCTTCCGCCGCCTATTTTCACTGATGTCAACGTCAGGCCTTTTCTCTAACAATTAGAAGTGTAATCATGAGCAAGGGCCCTTCCTACCTACAAAAGATACCCCGTACCGTTTTCTGTGCATCACTGCAGCAAGGACCCCCTTATGGTCTGGTTATTACTGGACACTTCCCTGGAGGGAATGTGTCGCCACTGCGAACAAATCTAAAATGTGGCGCTCTTCATTATTACAGACTACCGTAGCCACCTGGTACTATGTGGGATAGCTTACAAAGAACTGAAAAATGGTTTGGGGTCAGACGGGATATAGAGTCACTTATGAGGGATATCCGTGAATCCTCTCATTTGTTCCCTCTGACAGGAATGTAAAAAATGCAGTTCATTTTCTCAGTAGCTTGTAGATAACTATTCAGCAGGCACTTAGCGACATTTAGGTGCAGGAATAGTCGGCCACTAAAGTTAGGCCTAATTTAAAGGACAGGAGCAGTCATCCCAAACTGAAGAAGTGTAGTAGACTGTCCAGTTTCATGATTGGCTGTTGGGAGTCATGTGACAATGTTTTTTCTCTTCAAATGTGAAATTTACCAGAAATAACTACTTGGTTCACCTTGAACATGCAATAGTAAAGTCATAAAATGTAATTAAAAATAATTTGAAGAGAAATAAGATGAAAATTGAGTTATTTAGCTTTTTCTTTGTCTAACCTAAAGTGCCCCATATCTTTGAACATGAGCTAGATCACCCTTTTGATTGAGAGGGAAGGATTTGAGAAATGAAAAATTGACTGTATAACACTTAAAGGCAGTCAACTACCACACCAAACTACAATTTTGTAGTAGCCCACAGAAATTCTGAATTGGAACAACACCATCTTTGAACAGCAAGTAGGTTAGGTTAAATGGAGTTTTCCGGCCCAGTTTCCAACAAAACTGGTTCAAGTCGAGCCGGCCATGGCCTTTTTCCAGTTGTTGCTCACTGGCTTGTTTTCCCTACTATATTGCTTATGGTGAGTATCAAGCACAATGGCAGTAGGCTCCGTTTTTAAAGTCTTCGGTATGACACGGCAAGGACTTGAACTCCTGACTTCACGACTGTTCCCGATGTTCTAACCACTTGACCATGAACAGCAAGTGAAAAATGCAGAATGAGTATACTGCAGCTCATATTATACAGCATGTACTGTAATTAGAATGTTTTGAATACACATTGTGGTATTCGATGTATACCGTCACCCTGATGCAATAAACTGAGGATTTGTCGGTATGAGGATGAGCATAGGCGGGATTACGGGAGGGGGCACGGGGGGACCCCCCCCACACACACACACACACTTTTTTCCAGAACTTAGATTTTTACGCCTTAGTCTGGATGCTTTTGCTACAAAAATACAAACTGGAACTGACAGAGCTACGCGAGTGATACTTAATTAAGTTGTATAATGTTTAAACAGGTCATATATTGCATTGAAAACTAAATAAATACAATATTCTTCCAATGTCTCAACGCTGTTTTTTTTTTTTTTTCGACACGCTTCGTGTGCACCCGTTTTAAATATGTCAGGATTCGGGGTTACTTCTTGTTAAACACCTCTCCCATTGTCACTGAAACTAGTGCCCGTGCCGTACACAGGTCTACCGTTACTAGTGAAAGGGGGAGGCAGGTAGGTGGTCGTCTTCTGGTCCCCTTCTCTGACCCAAGTGCCCCAAGCTTTCTGAAAGGACGATGATCTTATTTTACCCTAACCTGGAGCTCCACTCTTTTTCGGCTAAAGTTAAAAGGGGCCCACCTTTTCCCCAATTTCCATTAATTTCTCTACTGAGATGTCTCAAAAGTCCTGCGCGTCCCATCACATATAGGACTCTACAAAAATCTCATGAAAAGGACTCCTCTCACAAGTTGGCATAACCTCGGCATACTGCATGGCCCCTTCAGAAAAATCTTGCAAACCCAACTGGATTTCGATGTGATTTAATGGCTGTTTTTGTTTTGTCAAATATCCATATTCAGTCATTTTGATGTCACATGTGCTTCAAAAAAATAAATAAATAAATAAACCATCGTGATCCTCAAAAGGCAAAATAAGATAAAAAGCAATCATTTTACACACCGGCAATACTATTTACACCTAGATGCTACCAAAAAGCCTAGACTCTAAGTTGATCTCAGGTCGGTGACTTTGCAGGAACTTCATTTGAAACAGACACACAAGAAGAGGCTCCGCCGGCCACGACCCATATGCTGCTTGACTACAATATTTTTAAACGTTCACTTGACGTATATAATGTGAATCGATTATTACACAGAAAACAATTCTCCTCCAGGGTTGTGGTTGGTGCTCAGCATTAACACCGGAGTAGGGAAAGCAATCCAGTGAGCCACAACTAGGAAAGAGGCCGTAGCCAGCTCAAGTTAAACCAATTGGTTATAAAACTGGGCTCTAAAACTCCATCTCATAAACTGTAATTAACCAAAAATTAACCAAAGATTATTCCATGTCCATAAGATCAAATGGACTAAAACAACATGGGAATCAAGATTTTCCCAAGGGGGGCCGGACTGAAAGCGATCGGGTGACGAAATGTGTTTTATCCTCCCGGACGTCTTTCTTAGCAAATTGCCACTAAATCGTATAGTGTAAAGGAAAATGCAACCAATTGTTATTCCAGTATTGTAAACTTTCCTGTGCAAAAGTTACATTCAGTTCATAAAAAATGAACAAATTTTAAAATGATGAGAAGATTTCCAGATAAAATGTAACGTTGGATGAAATGTAAACAAAAGTAATCGTTGAAAAATGGCCCATAAGTTGGTTGGTGGACATGCCCACACTTTTGGAGTGGAAGGAACGATAACACACATCTCTCTTAAACCTTTAGAGTGAAATTTTACTCTTTTTTAGATGGAAAGTAGGGACGGATATAAGTTTGTATTGAAAATTCAGACGAAATAGAGTCAATTTCACCCCTTTTAGAGTGGATATTCCGTCTAAATTTAGACCCGTCCCTAATTTCCGTCTTTTGGATTTAGAGAGTTGGTTCCTCACTAACTAATAGAGTGAAAAGTGTGAATTCACTCGATTAGAGTGTTAATTCACTCCCAGAAGAGTGAAGTCTACTCCGACAAGAGTCAAATTCACTACAGGAGGAGGGACAGGTTATTCTTCCACGAGTGCCTGCAATGATCACTCTCTTTTTAAAGAGTGATCACTGAAAGCACTCCATCAAGAGTGAAACTTCGCTCGTTTGGAGGAACCTCCACTTTTTATGGAGTGAATTTCACTTATCTTGGAGTGAATTATTACTCTAATAGAGTGAATTTACACTTGTCACTCTATCAAAGAGCGACTAAGTTCACTCTTTTGATTTTAGAATGTAATCCCTCCCCCAACACTTTAACTTGATCTCCAAATTTTTTGAACAATGGTACTAGAATAAATGAACTTCAACAACTATTTTGGAAATCTGCGGTAGAAGTCAATTGGAGGGACTCTCGATTAAAAAAAGGATCTCGCACATACGAATTCAGTGAGCATGTACGTATTTTGAAAACCTACGGAAGACTTGACAATGGATTCGTCAGGATTCAGCTATTAAAGGTAACGCTGTCTCTCAATTTATTTTTTAATTTTTATTACTTTACTTGATCTTTCTGGTTCTAGCTTTTATTTTCTTCTCTACCTTCTTACTTTTCCTTTATTAACTTAGGTTTTTGTAATGGTAAATATATAAGAAGGAAAATTTCCAAAACAGTTCCCTACACGCTATTGTTCATAGGCTTGTCGGGGCTTTTGGACGTGACACCCGTCGGGAAGCCTGGTCCCCCGTCATGGAACCTTCATCCATAAAATATAAGATGGAAGCCCCATATACTTCTGTCTCTACCACCTTGTCCGAATGCTTTATTAATTTTCCTTACGAGAAGACCATATTTTTCAAAGAAACTTGACTCTTATCACTAATTTTTCCATAACAAAATTCACAAAATTTGCAAGCCCCTGGAGGAAAAGAAGGTGAAAAGTTCCATTTACACCGTACGACAAATAATATTATGAAAGTCAACTACCTTCAGATCTGGATTTTGCCGATATGAACTTGGACAGATTGATCTTCAATAAAAACTCCAATTTTTCAATTCTCCCCTACAAGTAAAAGCATTTTTAATTTTCGGCTTTAAAATCCCTTTACTGTATAGCACACAGATTTTCAAACACATTTGAAGAGGAACCCAGCCATTTTCGGGGAATTTTTCAGTATAGTCACCATAATCTGCGTGCTGAAATTCAAATCGGTCCGAATTTTGAAATGTTTCCGTACGCCTATGCCAGTCTGTACCCTCTGAAGGCGACGCACATAGACCCTTTTCCAAATAACCATTACAAAGGATTGTGGGGTACAGTTTTGGTATACATCTTTTTTATCAATGACATTTTACTGTATTATGCATACCGACTTTCTATCCCACAATGCAATATTATTGCTATTTGGAAATGGGTCTATAGACAAAAGTTATTGACTAAAATCTGAAAATAGCTTTGATTACCTGAGACATAAATATATATGTATGTTAGAAAACAAATGACATTTTTCTTAAAGCTTAGTGGAAATTGTAAGTGCTAGTTTCAAAAGGAGACTTTTTATTTAGTCATTGAGAAAAATCGAAACGTGTCAGCTCCGTCCTCGGGAAGGGAGGGGGGGTTTAAAGCCAAAAATTCGCTTGTACACTCCGCGCCAGTCAATGGTGGCACTCCGCTGACACTCATGCCCCATATATATTTCCATTTTCGCCACAAACTGACCAGCCAATGTTCCAGCAAATACTGGATATGCCACCGCAGATCACCGAATAATCAAAAAGGAGAACGAATTTTCCTTCCTTAATTCCTAAAATCTCCCGAATTTCGGACAAATTTCCAGTTTCGTCTGAGATCTTTAGTACGTAGGCCTGCAAAGGTCCTTAAAGGCCTGATCCTGTCAACCAAAACTGTTCCAATTCTCCTAACCTACTTTCTTAAGCCCCTCCCACAACTGTCTACAATTCATCCTCACCCAGAAATGATTTTAGTTTACTGCCTCAGTGTGTAATCAAAACACCCTCAGCACAGTGAAGGATCAACGGCCAGTGCGAGGGGTATGAAAATTTTAGCAATTTCAAATGCCTTGGAGTACAATGTGGTGCGTTTTAGTACATGAGAAGACATGAATAAAAAATAAATTGGGATTGAGATAGAGCAAAATTTAGTCGTGAAATGAAAAAGATTTTTTAAGCCAGTATTAGGGATTAAACGATACTTCCGCCCGATAGTTTTCTCTAGGGGCTAGAACCGCAACAGCCCTGCAGGACAAGATCGGCTACTTGCTCCACCCGAGGGTGCTTCAGTGCGATATGCAACCATGACCGTCCGGACCGGGGGGGGGGGGCTGCAGCCCCCAATTGGCCAACTAACTTGCTTAATCTCGCAGACTTCGTTGCCCCAGTCGGGCAGAGATCAGAGGTGCCACGCTCACTGGGGCCCGGGTCCCCCAGATTTTTCATGTGTGTCAAAAATGTTTGTCTTCAAATGCGTTTAAAAACTCTAAAGGTGTACCCCTCAAGTAAAACAAATCAAAAATGTATCTTAACAGCATAAAAACTGAGTTCTAATTGTTTAACTCCCATCTCTACTGGTACCGTACTTTTACAAGGTACTATGCGAAGTTAATTTAAAATGAAATAAAAAAAAATAAACTCTATGAAAGTATGTTAGCCGTAATACAATGGTTGTTCATTCGAATTGCTGTGGAAAGTTGTTCCCAGGGCTCTCAATTCTTACCGTATACCTGGATGCGCATTCAGCTTGAGGGTCACGCAGTTTGGCATAATCGCAAGCTCTCACGATAAACGTCGTCTAGCCCGATTTGTCATGTAGATGTGGATTTCTTGCTTGTGAACAAGTGAAAACTCCGACCGTTGTCTACTTCTGATATATACCACCATTCATTTCTTGGACATAGTTTTAACATCAATCTGATAAAACTCACATACATGCATTATAATTCACTCAATACAATCTGCCAGTGTTGCGAAAGCTTCCATATCGTCTTTTGCATAGTTCAAAGAGAGTGTCATATCCCTTTTAAAAGTCACTTCTGTCATCGTTTTCTCGCCGTATATTCATTGATGCATCATTGGATGATAACATCTAATAAAAACAACATAACCATAGTCACAGGAACAAATTACTCCCTCATTTACATTCATATTGGGTTTCGTATCACCGCCATTGTCAGGATATATTTATATTCACTTTTATGCGGTCAGCAACACATATTGGTAGGCCTCGGAATGTTTCTTTGAAAGTTCCAGGGGCATGAAACAAGTAGCAATTCTGGGCATGCAGTATTAAGGTTCTAGAAGTGCAATTTTCAGGAAATTTTAAAAATTCTCTGGCGAGCGCATTAATGGTCCCCAGCGAATCTCACTCTTGAAAGAAAGGCCCGCGCTTGCAGTCTTTCCGTTATTCATTCTGTGATACGGCCTCACACACAAACTTATTTCAAAATGATTAGCTTATTTTACCTTGCTGTACCATTTCATCAAATGGTACGGTAGAAGTACAGTTTATCTAGCCTTTTTTGATCATTTTGCAATTTGTCCATTTTAATTGAAGTGAAAATTTTATTGTGTACGAAAAATAAAAACACCGCTTCAATTCTATCTACAAGCATATCAGCAAGCAATGTCATTTCTATCTCTCTGGGGGTCACGGTTTTTCAAAATTTTCTGTGCGCTTCGTCCCAACTGTTGGTGGCGCTCTGACTAGATAGTCTTCTGGGAAACCACCACTTCCCAAGGAGCCCCGTGCCAAAATTTATTTTTGCACGACACCCCTGGCCGAGGTTATGCCATAGACATGGATCTAGGACGGGGCAAAAAGTTACCGCCTCACCCCATGAGACAAAGAGTCCCGTACGGTCAGGCGCGTCTTCACTGCGGCTGGGCAAACGATTTTAATTAGTGGCAAACGGCATAAACATTAAAGAGTGGAAAATCAGAATACCCGAAGCCGAAATCACGTAAATCCAGCGGTATTTGAAACATGCATATGTGGATCGACACATTGGTGAAAGGCAGCTGAAAAAGGCCACTCTGCCACTCGATGACCCAAGACCATGTACCTCTAAGGTAGAATTTTGTCAACATAGACCAGTGGTTCCCAACCAGGGGCACTAGTACATGCGAACACTATAGACGAACCGGAGCAGCAAGTGGTGGTCTGATTTTAGTTCACCATAGCTGGGGTCCATCACCTTTTAATCTTTCAATTTCTTTGCTTACCAGTACCATGGATGATTGTACACTGAAATGCCTCTTGGTTCTTTCAATTTCACTGTATATTAGGGTTTGAAATTACATTTAGACGATAAATGAAGACGATGATTTAAGGCTGATGGGGACCCACTAATGGCTGCTTACAGTCACTAAACACAAGCGCTTATCGGATTCGTCTATAGGGGGTACCTGGAAACCCTCTAAGACAATTTTAAAAATAGTGCTATTGAAGAAATATACGCTTACCAGTCGAGACGTTCCCAGACGAAAACGTCCCCAGACCAAAACATCCCCGTACCAAAAACGTCCCCGAGTAAAAACGTCCCCGCTGTGTATTGTAAAATGAACTGAGTTGCTTAGTTTAGTTGAAACGATTCAAGTTGTTTGTAGGCCTACATTCGGTAAAAACTTGAACGAATATATGTATTGTAAAAGGTTAAGGTAAACAAAGGTTGCATTTCCCGGGCTCATATAGGAATCTAAGCAGTAGCTATTTTGACTTTCTTTTCGTAAAAAATGATCACTTGGAACTTAAATTCTGCTATGAAGCGGTCTAACTGGAGCACCACCATAAGTTGGGCGAAACGTACAGGGAATTTTGAAAAATCTGATCACTTCAGAAAGTAAAAAATGCCATTTCCCATGCTTATCGGGGGTCTTAAAAGTAGCTAATTCGAGGTTCTGTTTGCACAAAAATTCTTCACTTGAAACTAAAATGCTGCTAGGAAGACTATCTGCGTGGAGCTTCACCACTGGTTGGCGCGAAGCGAACAGATAATTTTGAAAAATCGGACCCCTGAGACAGTCGAAAATGACATTTCCTAGGCTTATAGGGGGATCTAAGCAGTCGCTATTTAATCAGAAAATTACCAGATACAATGTTTCACTACCAATCGATGAAATAGTCCCGCATATTTTCGTGGGAAACTTCAAACCGGAATTGAAAACATGCTAATGGTTTTTACTCTATCAGTCTATTGCGACTCTTGGCTAAATTCAATATAATTGAAAAAAAAATGTGTGCCCGAACTTCCGAATATATATGATTTTACTTTTGAAAAAATTAGGCCTATGGGGATCTTAGCAGTCGTTATTTTGATCAGAAGAATCAGATAAAATGTACTACGACCATTGGACGAAATGAAGTAGATGATTTTTCTTCTATCGGTAACACTTATTGACAGAATTGTCACGTTACAAGGTGTGTTGAAATGAAATTTCAAGCAGACTTCCGGGAAGACATTCTCACCCTGCATCATGAAAGTATCGAAATGCAAATTACCCGATTCTCATAACCATTGCCCGTATTTGGCTCTAGAGCAGGATAGATGGCAAACTTTTGGACACCTGAATACCCTCCTGTCTATCCGTTGAATTAATTTGGCAATTGACAAAGTCCCAGTATTTTTTTAACCTTTGCCCGAATATTTGACAATTTTGGGGAATTTTTTGCAAGTCTACAGTGTGAAGTTGAGATGGCTTCCCAAATGTGTCGCGATTTTTTTTTTTATCTCCTAACCTTTCGTAACTATGTCACACTTATCATGATACTTTTCCATTTTCGGGCAAATACTTGAAAGAATTTGGATATTCGACAACTTCGGGTATTTTGTTGTGTTTATCTGTGAAGTAACGGTCATAGCTTTTTGAGCTATAATAGACCCAAATATCCTACCCACCACACCAAATATGATTTTGGAACGATTTTGTGCATCCCCAGGAATTGACAAAAAAAAAAATCCCTAAATGAGGTAGAAACATGTCAGATGCTAGGAGCACACTTTAATCCACACAAAGGTAGCCAATTTTAGCCACTCCAAATCTGTTAGAAAATTACCCATCCAGAAACCCGAGGAGTAAAGAGTCAAGAGATTCCGAAGATATGAAGCTTTTAACAGTCTACCTGAAGTTATTCCGAAATTCAGAGTGGGGCACAAATGCAGAACACCCTGCAACTGTTTGAAAGGCGAAATAAACTCTCCTACAGGTTATCGTTAATGTGGGGTCCATGGGGCGAAGCCCCGGAAGCTTTGCAACTTTTGCACTCCGAAACGTAATATTTGAGCCAAATAATAGCCGAAATGTAATAAAAGCAACTTAATTTTGTTTAATTATTTTTGAAAAATTTATTTTGCGATATTCAGTTATGGGGGGGGGGGGGATGCCCCCCAAAATCTCATAAAAATATTGGGAGGGGGACAGGCCCCCTGCCTCCCGCTTCCCCCGCCTATGATAAGAATAGACTTATCTTGATTCTCGGTTTCTAAACACATATCAAGTACAACATTCTTTATCTAAGCACTCGTCACACTTGAATAGACGTCCTAAATCCATCCTTTCACTTAGGCATGTGTTCCTTTTCTAATTTATCTGTCACGTTTCCGCCCTACGTTACCAACTAGCAATTTTCAATTGGACCTTTAAATTCTTCATGCGGAGTCGTTTTGATATACCATATGTATCTAGCGGACGTTTTGGTAAAAAGCGGGAACAATTTGGAAGCAAAAAAGCGGGGACGTTTTGGTCTGGAGACATTTCGACTGGATACCAAATATACTAGACTAACAACCAATGTGTTGACAGGCATCGTGAAACATTTTGAGTACTCAAGGGAGAACGGTTTTGACATGTAAAACCGGTAAAATATGGCTACAGACATCCCCCAACCCTGTTGTAAAATGTGTATTTTTATTTGTATGATGTTGAGTCGTGCAGGGTTTCTACAGCACTAACGCAATTAAATTGAAGGATAATAGCAAGTGGCCGCTTTTCCTCCCCAAACATAGACTGGGTGTATTATGATTTCTGAGAGAGCGCCACCTCCCGAACTACAGCGTCTGCTCCATACAGTACACGATAGTACGGATGTTGCAACTGTTAGGGGACGTTTAGGCAACAAGAAATATTTTCACAGGTGAAAGAGGAAACTACACTGTTTGGTGAAAGTTCCATTTAAATCAGACATGTATTTCTCGAGATTTCAGTAAATGAAGTCAGGAGATTTGTGTTCCAAACTGAGTTTGAGGGCAGTGGGGCCTATATCACTTCCTCTCATTGACAAGGAACGCTTTGTTTCCCTTTGTTTCATCAGACTGTTGTGTTGTCCTTGAAGTTAATTATAGGAATAGGACCTCCCTTTGGGGAATGCAAAGTTTGTAAAGTTCTCATGCCACTCATGCAATCACATTTTAATAATATGGGATTGTTGAGGAGAAAATCGACTCTAAAGTTTAACGAAAAACAAAAGACTGCGAACTAATAAGGGGATATGATGTCACATGTGCTTGCTTCAAGTTTGCTTTTTGTTGAAAATGTGAAAAATTAGGTGCTGATATCTTGAGAACCACACATCGAATTTCAATGCACATTTCAACAAAATGACCTTAAACTCTTCTTTGAACCGATCGTCCGATGAAGTTACGAACAATAGGGGGTATGATTACTGATATCATTAAATTGCCTATGTGTGTGGAGTACTTGTCTTTATTCATTTTGTTCTATTTTTGTCATGAATATCAGGCGCGGATCCAGATATTCTAAAAAAAAAAGGGGGGGGGGGCTGACTTAAGAGAAAACAATGGGTTTGACGGAGTTGCAATGCTAATTTCCAATATGTTTTATTGTTGATGTGGCGAAAAGGGCAGGGCAGAGGCCGTAAAAGCCTCCCCTTGGATCCTCGCCTTAATATGACCATACAAGTAAATATATAAAAACAAAAAATGCTGTTAACTCAAACGACGATTGGTCATGGCACTATACACCTATACAGCTTCGATATTAAATACACAATTTGATTCAAAAAATTTTGTTTTGGAAGTCTGTCTCACTCACGTTATAATTCATTTGTGGTTGGATGAAAAGACACATCTGACTTGCAAGGAAAATCACACCGTGATGCACATGTTTAAAATTGGTGTTTCGATTTTTTTTGTCGGTCAAGAGCAGCGGGGAGTCCAGACTTCCTCAACCCCTCCCCCCCCCCCCCCAGGATCGATCCGCGCTTGAGAGGACATGTCATGCAATATGTTTCAGTTTTCGAGGAAAATTCTGGGAACGTATGCAATATGTTGCCATACAACATAGGCTTCATCAGTTTCGATGCAGGGGAGGCGCTAGACTATAGGGGGACCGGAACGGGTAAAAGCATGAATTGAGTGCTCCCTTTTCTCCTATTGTCCTTCCTTTCCTTCTCTTTTCACATTTTCTTGGGAAGAAAGGGGGTCGCCTCCCTGCCACCTCCCTAACATTGCTCATTTTTGAGGTGGGTGGCAACCCGGGGAACATTCCTATATGGGCCCCTTATGGGACCCACTTATAGGCCCATATGGTTTTGCACCAGACATTTGTAAAGAACCATATGGGCTAACCCACATGACCCGTATGACCCATATGGGAAAGTTCTGGGGCCCATGTAAACAACTGATGAGTGGGGAAAATATGGCCCAGCCCTGTACTCCCCCATTCATGTGGGCTACCCATATGTGGCCCTTATTAATCTTTGGAGCAAAATTAAAGGGGCCCCATAGTTATGGTTTACCAATATTCATAGGGCACATATAGGTTTCCTACCTGGGATGGCCAACCCCCTGTTAACTTACTGTGTCACGGTGTGCATGGCAACATATCATGGGATGAGTTAGCTGGCACGGTTTTGATCTTGCAGTAACATGTTGAACTTGTCAAGCTGTTTCTTTTCTTTTGAAAGGAAGAATTTCATCAAGATTGTACTTTAGAACTTGGCCATAGACAGCGGAAGATGTTTTTATTGGAGGGGGGAGGGCACAAATTTTTGGCAGCCGACATAATGGTGATGCCGTAAGGCCCTTGAGCGTGCCCCTTAATCCCACGCCTATGGGGTTTTGCGCTAAAACCAAGCCCCTGGTGGGTCCAGGGGGTGAGGCCCCCTGATGCTGAGCGATTTTAGTGATTTGAGAGGCTCAAAAATGGTCGAAAAACATATTCAAATTAAGGTTTCTAAACTATGAATTTCATTCAGGAGTGGGGTGAGGTAAGGGACGAGAATGGAATCGGGAAGTACTATGGTATTTGATTAAGGAGGAACATACTTTACAGTATCTTTACTAGGGGGGCAAAGCCAAAATGTTGAAGCAACTCAGAATTCAACATGTGATTGATAATTTGAGAAAGGGCATTTACAAAGATCTAAGTTTTGGGGGGCATTTTGTCAGCGGGCCCCAAGAAGATCTGACATTTTCGGTCTTTAAAGAGACTTAATGGAAGCAAAAAGTACCTTTGTATAGGTAGTATTCTAAAAGGGACATTAGTGCTGGGGCAAATGTGTGTCATTGGGGCCAATAAGTGGACTGGGGATATGCCCCTCGCTCAGAATGTGTAAACGGCCCTGATTTGAGAAGAAAGATAATTTGAAAAAGAAATATAGCTTGCAAAAAGTTTTGAAGGGCGAAAGAAAACTCTCATACAGGTTACCGCTAATGTGGGGGGCCAGGGGGAGAAACCCCAGAAGCTTTGCAACTTTTGCACTCTGAAAAGTAATACTTGAGCCAATAGCCGAAATATGATAAAATCAACTGAAACTTTATTTTGCGACATTCAGTAATGGGGGGTGCTCAAATAAATGAAGGCATATTTTCATCATCCCAAACAGTTCCAATTCTCCCAACCTACTTACTTCTTGCCCCTCCCACATTTATCTAAAACTCATCTTTATCCAGACACAATCCTAGTTTATTGCTTCATGGCTTGTCTCAGTGGGCATACAGGTCCATAATGTGTAATCAAGACACTCTCAGTGCCCATGCCTTGTAATTTAGCTATGATGCGTTGTTTGAATGTGATGCCAATCAAAGAGCTGAACCAATTGAGAGTTTTGATGTACCCATACTGAAACTGTAGTTTGGGGTGACGAATGACTGCCTTTAAGGCTAAAATAAATGTTCCCGTTCAGCTCAAAGCTAAAGTAATTCCCGGTTACAGGTTCAAAATTCTAATTCTTCGATAAAGTCGATATAATTTTAATCCAATCAAGGCGTACTTAACTTGTCACGTGATCAACATATCATTTAAACTGTGTAACTGTAAGGTCTGTGTATCATGCATCATACGCTGGAAATGTGTATGCAGTCCTACTGCATAGCCTAAGTACTGTAGTGTAGAAATAGAAGATAAATTTGTTCCGACCGGTACGGTACGAGCTGTACTGTATAGCCTATGTACGTACTCAACACTAACGTTATTCATAATAAATACTATAAGTAAAACTATCGTAACGGACGACATTGAATGATTGATTCGAGACAACCAGCCACACAGTTTACCAACGTTAGGACGGAAGGTAAATTCCACATAATTATCGATAAGTCTAAGTGTGTAGCTACATTATTAATTTTGTTGTCTGGAATCCAAATTCCCACTGCATTGTGTCTACCTTCTTGTAGCCTACCAAGTTATGGAACGAAAATAGCCAAACTTAGGCTAGGCTAGCCCACAGCAGACGTAACGTTAGGCCTAACCTAAATTTAAAACAGTTACTTAGCCTAGGATTACAAGTCGAACGTCTACGTTGAGACTACTGCACGGTCCCTTGACCGTGCGCTTAGGCCTAGGCTAGGCAATGGGCAAGGATTACCATATTTCTATTGCTGCAGTGTTTCTAGCCTAGGCTACACCCTAAAGTAGAGTTCCAGAATGACTTCCAGTAAAAACCCGAAATCCAGATGCAGTTAGGCTAGCCTAGGCCTAATGTTAGGCCTATTCCCATTAAATTAACTGGCATCACACCAGCAAACTTAGACTCCCGTGACAAAATTACTGATTTAGCCTAGGCCTAGCCCACTTCTGGGTCATTCCGTGCCAAATCACCAAGGGGTCTGATATGGACCCTAGTCTCAGATTTTGCTGAAAATTCATATGAATGTTCCTTAATGTTCCAAATGAACACACAGAAAATTTTAGCTCAATATTCCAAGCTGTTTGGAAATTGCAGCCCCTTGAAATTGTCAAAGGTCCCCCTTGTTTTGGCATGGAGTGTCGCTGGTGTGATTTATGGCATAGCTATTCAAAGACCTAGGCCTACTCTTTATTGGAAGGAGGTAGAAAGCTGAAAATCAGTACTCAGGATGACTTTTGCCCATATTTTCAGAATCTGTAAGCAGTGTAGCTGCTTTTCTTTTAAAGTTATAGGTACTGTACCTCAAATTACTAATTTATTTTATTGGACATAATTTTTTCCATTTTTGAGAGGGCCCAGTACCCCCCCCCCCCATGGGTCAGAGAATATTGAGAATGCATGTAGGCCTATGTATTATCTGGGTACAGGTCTACATGGCAAATGAAGCATAGCCTAGACCAATAAACCAATTAAAAAGAACATAACCTGGGTTCAGTGTGGGCCTTACAGACAAATCTACTGTAACGGGGTCCCTTTTTGGATGAACGGTTGGCCATGTGGGCCACTTCCCATGGTACTGAAACTTATGCCATAGAAAGAGTGGTATCTGACCTAGAATTGAGCCAAGTTTTGACTTTGTGTCTTAACTCCTTCACTTCATGGTTAGCTAAAAGGTTGAATATTGCTCATTCTGAAGAATATCGGGGGTCTTTTGTCATACTCATTGCATACTCTTCATGACACATGCACAGCTGAAGTCAATAGAGTGAAATATATTGGTAATATCCTTAAACAATTAGACACTTTTTAAAATAATAAAGTAACATTACCTTCATAATGGTCTTAATTACTTGCAAGGAACTTTGAAATGATGTTTGTTCTGCAAGTGCAATTGTACAGTAACAGGCAAGACATGTATGATGGGGTGACCGTCGAGTGCGCAGGCCTGTCGAGTGCGCATCTACATTAACATAACATGTAAAAATCTTGAAATGACACTGCTCTTAGGTGTGCACTCGACGGTACATAGGAGGTGATCCCACCTGACTGATAAAAGATTCACTAGAAAGAACATTCCTTAAGAGGAAAATCTATGTATATTGAGTAAGATGTAGGGTCAGGGTAAAATAAAATCAGGGTTAGGACTTGAGGTAAGGTTTACCCTTGGGCATGGACAGATACTGTTACTGTTAGGTCAGCGTAGGATGTTGGGCCCAAAGAACCATCAGTCTAATGAGCCCCCTGACATGTCCAAAGTATTTTTTTTTTTGTTCCATAATAACTGTAATGTGATTTACCTTCCTTGGTGACAATATACTGTACCCACCCAGCTCACCTAAGGAAGGATTGTATATGGGGTACAGTATATACCAGCTTTTTTGTTGTAACTATAACATTACATGGATAGACTTCCCTATCATGGTATTCCAACAATGAGAGAGTTAAATTATGACTTGTACTTACTTCAAGGGTGCTCAGTGTCTATCTCTTGTAATTAACAAGAACAATAGGATAAAGTACAGTAGCATATTCTTCAATTGTTATCAGTAAAGAAGCAGAAAAATGTCAAGTAAACAAAGGTTCTCATGCTAAGCTTTTTATGAGTCATTGTCGCCAGAGCAAGTGTTCAAGCAACAATAAGAAAATCAAATTCTAACACCTCATCAAATGTATTTATGGGCAGAGAAGCACATTGAGGGAATTCAGTTTTTCTAGGTGAGTAAAGAAGAGGTGCACGAAAATGCAATACACTTTGGGTTACAGTAGATTGTCATTATTCAATTTCAAATTTCAAAGACAGTTTCTGGTACATGTTCCCACCATAGTTTTATACTGTACCTGTCCCGCCAGATGACAAGGTTGTCATCACATGAATTCTGTAGCTTGATATCACTTGGTACTCATGAGCTACAGTAAATGGCAGAGTCACTAAACCACATGGAAACAATGAACAGGATCAGCACCAACCTAGCTAATACATAGCTGCCGTAGCTGCTATGTATGATAAGAACTGGTACATTGGGAATACTGTAGAACGTTCTGATATATGAATGTGTTCATGTTTATCAGACGCTCAAAGAGTACAACTATGCTGTGCAACAAGACAAGTGAAATGAGTACTGGGTTCCTTTCCAAGACATTATTTGCATTGTCAGTGCTCCAGAACTGCAGGGACAAGGTGGCCCAATGTACTGCAAAAACTACGGTATCATCAACAGACTATGATTGCATTGATGCTCTCTAATTACCATCCTTTTGTACATACATGAAGCCATTCAAACATTTTTTAAACCAGAACATCATGGTATTAATGGTATTAGGTGTTTGTCAGTACTTTTCAACATTGAGATAGACAACTTAATAGACATGTTTACTTCATAGCATAGTGCACTGTCAGGTTTTATCATAATGAGGTATTGCAACATGAACATGTTGACCTTGAAATTCTTCAAAATGAGTATTCAGTAATATTCAAAATTTTAGCTAACCATGAAGGAGTTCAGACACAAAGTCAGAACTTGGCTCAATTCTAGGTCAGATACCCCTCCTTCTATGATGTAAGTCTCAATACCCTGGGTAGTTGCCCACATGGCCAACCATTCACCCAAAGAGGGGCCCGTTACGGTAAATTTGTCTGTGGGGCCCATTTTGAACCCATGCTACAGTATGTCTTTGTTAAGGAGATTTTTAGTCTGTGCTTCATTGTGTTTCACCAAACAGCTTGGAATATTGAGCTAAAATTTTCTGTGTGTTTATTTGGAATATTAAGGTACATTCATATGAATTGTCAGCAAAATCTGAGAGGGTCCATGTTAAACTCTTTTGCAAATTGGGTGATTTGGGATGGAATGACCCTTCTCCTTATAAGTTGTGGGCCCAAATTTAGAATCAGTGGCCGAAATCTATCTCATACATGGATACATACGCAGAGTAATAATAGGGTTAAGTTAAGGTTAAGGTTAGGGTTAAGGATGTTCTGTCGGTCCAAAGAACGTAACATCTTTTGCAAGGACTCGAGCATGTGACGTGTTGAAGTGAAACAGTTGTTGTCTCGCAGTAGAGCAACAGTGCAAATATATAGGTTTATGGTGTAACTGTACCTTGCAAACAACATGCTGTCTTATGTAAAGGTAAAGAGCAGTCTACCTAAACTTATTTCTAGAAAAAGCTAAATAACACAATTTTCATCTTATTTCACTTCAAAGTGTCTTTCAGTAGTGTTTGCATCGGGTAGGAAATTCGTACCCAGGTACCTGAACAGTATTACCCGTCGGGTACCCAGGTACCTGATTGTAAACTTTGCAATATCTTTCGTCCGCCAAGCGGGCTAGGCTAGGCTATGCACAGTATAGTACGTAGGCCTATGCTGTTTCGTTAAATGGTATAGGAGCCGATGTTAGAAACACACATGGCGGGAATTGTTTCTGGAAAAGTGCAATTTAAGAAAAGCACGTTATGGAAACAAATAAGTTAAGCAACTTCATTTCCAGGGTTCTAGCCAGCCCATTTTAACCGGGCGGTGCACCCGGTTTGAATTTAATATCGCTTCTCAGCGCCCAGTTTGAAAGTTATCCGCCCAGTTTGAAAAGTTATCCGCCCAGTTTGAAAAGTTGTGCTCCTAGTTTAAATTGTTATAAATTGTAAAGCATTACCAGAACATACGGACTTCATTAAAACCAACGCAAACATAATCACAAAAACTTGAGATTAATTTCGCTCACACCAGCCCGACTACAATCGAAACAGAATTACTTTTCTTGTGGCCCGACTCTGCATAATGTAGGCCGGCTAGCCCTTCGTGTAAACAGTGCCTAGCCTGCATAGCATGCACATACGACTGTACTTTACTCACTGTAGTTTGGATATTGGTCACAACGACGCAGCGTACGGAATTAAGGAACCCACAAGGCCGCTAGTCCTGTGTTTCCTTTACTTTTGTAGCTTGGAAGCAGTGGGCACAGCTATGAACACAACGTTGATTGGTTGTTTTGTACAGGAGCTTTTGTAAGCCTCACGAATGACCACCCTCCGATGTGTCAGACATGTTCAATGTATGGAAGCCTTTGGCAATGCAACGATGTTTAATACACAATGGTACATGTACAGTACCGTGGGTTTGAGAAGGCCGTTCTACGTAAAGTGTAACATAATATTTGTGCATTGAAAGGTTGTGCAACTGCAATGTGCAAAGTCTTATTGCATCCATCAATAGCCTTTTATCTACAGTTCATTTTCAAAAGTGTTCTAATCGAGTCTGTGTATGGAGTAGGCACTCATTACGGTGTATAAATTATAGGCCGCCGGCAACTTCATTTAGTAAAGAAGTATTTTAGTGGGTTGTACAACTCTTGCTTCCAAATTTCTGTGAAGTTCAAAATATCTCTTGCTGTACTATCACACGGTACTGTATCTACATTGCACTCTGACCGCCGAGGAAAACTTTTCCAGAAACAAGAATGCAGCGCGTTTGCCACAGCTGTGTTTATGGAAGATATGTGACGAAACACACACTTGAGTCAATACAATTTTCTCGCCACGTGTTCACGAAATGAGCAGGGAGCAAGGCCCGCCCACATCACGCACAGCGGAAGATCTTGTTCGTTGTGGTATTTGCAGACATAGGTAATGGCCAAACACATATTGTTTCAGACCAAACCATTGCTAGCCAAGTGGGGTGATCTGTTACTTTTGGCTATTTCTGCCGCAGTGAATTTCGGAGTTCTTTACGATGCATGTACGTTTGTACATGGAGCTAACACGTTAGCTCCATTGTACTGCACTAATGTGTAGAGTCAATTACAATGCTGCGTCAGTCTAGTGAGTGAAAGCGGGTTTTACTTGTATAAAATCGGGGATCCCTTTAGCTTTAGGTAAGTGTCAATTTCTTCCCAAACTTCGAGTGAAACAGTCTTACAGTATTTACAGTGTAACATAATATACTGAAGATCCGTGCCAAAATATGACACAACTTATAGAGTCTTCCCACCGAAGTACCATACAGTAGGGAGCGACATGCATCGTAGCAGTAGCTGTGCACTAAGAATAGTCAGTCACGTACGTATGGCCATAAAAAAGAATCTGTTTACATGTCAAAATTATTCTCAAAAAGAGCATGAATTTGAAGCAGTTTGCAGCTCCTGAAATGTGTAATATCGCAGAGCTTCCGGGGGCTTCGCCCCCTGGACCCCCACCACAGGGCTTTGCCCCTGGACCCCACAAGGGGCCCTAAGGCGGGCCCCTTGACCACGCGCCGAATGGGCGATCGCGTCACTGCCTTCGGCATCGATGAGGATAGTTTGATCGATGTCCGCCCGGTTTGGCAAAAAACCTGGCTAGAACCCTGATTTCAAATAATTGTGAATGAGATGTGGGTTAATACATTTGTTACTTTCAATAACCATGTTATTTTGCGAAGATCAAAAAGAAATCTAGAAAAACGCTACCCAGGTAGTAATTTTCTACCCGGGTAGCAAGAACGTCGGTCGGGTACTCAGGTACCCAAGTTCCCAGTGCAAACACTATTTATAATAGATAAACACACCATCACTTCGGTAAGGTTTGTTTTAAGGAGACTGGATCAGTGAAGGGGGCTCAGGTTAGATCATAAGCTACTGTAGCTTAAATAAAAAAGCAGATTTGGTCCGAAAATATTGCGGTCAAAGACCAGCAACCGTCAAATCACAGGAGTAGGGACTATGTATAGGGAGCAGTTAAGTGGCTGTCCATACATAGTCCTTCACTGAGGACTAGACTATATCATATGGAGCCGCAATTACCTCTTAATTAAAATACTATCATATCACTGATAAATGAATGATTAAAGTAAATGGTATTAAATTCTTGGTGTTCGAAATTTGGCCCTGCCTTTATACAACTTAAGCCCTTGGGTCTAAGGTTAGTATTAGGGCTGTAATGCATTTTTAAACCAAAGAAAGGGTATTATCCCGCCACAAATGATTATGACAAAACATAGGCCCATACAGAAAGGAAATCTCAATTTCAAGTTATTTAGAAAACTCAATTCCATCTTAAATCTGCCCCTTTCTGACAAAAAAAAGTAACCCACATTTTCAATATTTTGAATTATGGACCAAAACATGTTACCTTAAAGTCAACAGAAATGCTTCTACATGGCAAAACGACACTTACTGTAAGTAACCAAACAATTTATAACTTAAACATTGCAAATTATGTTTTTCCTGAAATTCATTACAAAAGTGAACTTATGTGGTCAACTTCCTTTTGTGAGAAAACAATATCCAAATGAAAACAAAAAATTTCCTGACAAATGGAAGCATGACCTTTAATGTTTTATTTCAAAATTCTATCAAATTTTTCAAGAGAAAATGCTTTGGTTTTTTTCTGTTATTGTACAAATTGATTACCAAGATTTTACAAGTGGATTGCTTCCTTTTGTAAGAAATAAACCTGTTAAAATATTCCTAAAAATTTCTAATAGAGAGAAGTACTTGCCACTGCCTCTTTTTCTCAGAAACAATTTAGTAAAAATAATACTCATATTTTCTGACAAAAAGAATTAAAAGCCATTGCTTCTTTCTGTCAGAAGCAAGTCAGTTAAAATAATACCCAAATACTTTCTGACAGAAAAAAGCAACAAGCGACTGATTCTTTTTGTCTGAAAAGAATACAGTTTTCGATGTCGGTTACTTCTTTTCTTTGGTGATTATCTCAGGAAGTAGACAACATGTGAGAATGCTTGATATCTGAAAACGTAAGTTTTACTAAGACAGAAAAGAATATGAAATAAAATCAATTTTGAAAAACTGTGGATTACTTCCTTTTGTCAGAAAGGGGCAGAAATATCCTCAAATTACTTGGAATTTTCTAAGTTCTTGAAATCTGTATTGACCATGAGATTTGGATAAGAATATGTGGTGGGGCCAATGGGAGGAAACCTACTGTACACTTTCAATTTCAGGACTTGAATTTTGAGACATGCAAGTGCAATTGCACATGCCATTCACCTCAAATCACTATGAGAAGTGAATTTTTTTCACAGGTGAACAAAGAATGGAAACTCAGATAAATACTGTACTGTACTACTGTACAGTATATCCAATATGTGTAAGAACACAATAGTGGTATACAAAAGTGGGACATTTGGGTCTAAAGCAAAAGAAAATTATGATCAATGATTTAATTGCTGCAATTTGTTGATAAATGTGCTGAGAAATGTCTTCAAAATGTAAAGCATCATGTTTGTTAGATGACAAAATTTTGTATGTCACCAAAACTGGTTGTTATGTTTGGTTTGTTAATACATGAGAAACCAAAGTAGAATTAGGTATCAAAAATAAAGTTGAAAGATGCAAACTGGTTTAATTTAACTGTAAATTTGTTCATATTACAAGTTGCAATGATATCTCTTGAACAAAGATCCTCACACCCTGCATCCCTGACCATGTATGCACCAAATCTAACATTAGTTACATAAGACATTTCATAAGACATTTCAGTTTCTCAAAAGTTTCAAAAACTGAATCAAGGAAACCAGTTTTAACCACTTTTCAAATCAAAGCCAATTTTCCAAACAGCTTTATACAGTGTGAAAATGTGACGAACCTGGAATAGTCTTACAGTATGTTTCTGTGGAAGAAGTTTGATCCCTTTGGAAAGTCTGTGAGCTCTGTCGTAAGAGTAGCAGTACAGAGTGCCTCAGAATGCACAACTGCGCTAGTAAATCAGAGTCAACATCGCCAATTGATGTAACCAGCCAATAGGTGGCTGTAGAGCATTACTGTACCTTGCTGATTTGAACACTGTGGAAGTCCCTGTGGATATTTTTCTGGCTGTTTTTGCAGTGTTACATTACTTGACAAGTGTATGTTTGCTAATTTACTATAAGACAGTAGGCCTACTAGTCCAGAATGCGGTATTCCTGTTGTCATTTCCATTCACAGAGTACTGTATCTATAGTATGCTCTAAGAACTTTTACTCCAAACTTGTATCCCATTTTGCTACACTGTTATTTGTGTGGCAAATTTGTAATTTTGCATCACATTTTGTGATGCAGTACCAGATAAATTATTCCCTGATCCCTGATAAAGACAAACAGGATAAAACGGGAATAAATAGCCAAGTGTTCAAGCTTGGTATATTTGTACAATTTTGCTGTTGCTGGGCTCCTATGTCACAAAATCATTTAGTTTAACGGGTTCAAAAGAATTCTGCACAATTAAATACATTTGTATGGTGATTTGTCCATTTTTGTAGCAAAATGCAATGCTGTACCAGATAAGTTAGGCCAACATTTTGATAAATTAAAATCAAACAGCTCTTTTTTAAGGAAGATATAAATGAACATGCTCAAAACAAAACATCAAAGCCTTCAGTGTAGTAGGATGGTGCATGCTTGTAAGAATTTATTTCTGTAGGTAAAAGTTTGAAGTTAGTTCGGTTACAGTACTGTTTTTGCACTTGTGCTTAAACCTTTTTTTAAATTCAAACACTGGCAGGCTGTCGAAATCACTGCTTGACTGTCTTTTACAATTTATGTACAGTAGAACTTGATGTTGTGGGAAGTGCATGATGTTGGACAAATAGATTGCTTTGGAGGAGGAAATAATTGCATACATTTATACTCATGCAACACAAATACAGGTGGCCTATATTTATCAAACTTGACCTAAATACTTTACAGTACAGAGTGATGCTGTGATCAAAATCCTTCAGTGAATTAATTGTGTCATAGGTGACAGGTAAACTTCCCTCTTTCTCAAACATTAGGGGTGGGGGTTACAGATTAATACAGACCAAAGAATCTGAAATTTAAAAGAAAATTTTGAATGTTGTTTTGCTGAATTGTCCAAACCAGGGTATCACTGGCTGTCTTGTACAATCAAACACTTCCCATACAAACATGATGCACATCTGGTAATCCCATTATACTGTAGGTTAATATTAATGGGTTGTACAGTACTGTATACAGTAGTGCAGAACTTACAGTACTATAGATACAGTACTGTAGCCAATTGCAGATTACATTGACTGTCTGTGCAAGCATCTTAGTTCCCACATTAGTTGGACCAGCTAGTCTGAATTCCTACAGTACTATCTATGTTCAGTGAGTGCTTTGCGGAGGTTACGTGTGTTGCATAATTTCATTGTAACATGTATGTACGGTATTCATGATACGCAGTTTTCAATTTAATTCCTGTCTTTACTGGCGGCTGATAGAAAACTTAAAGACTTTTTTCCTTTTTGGTTTTTTTACACTTCATGTGTTAGATATACTCAATTGTCTTGATCATACACTGCTCACAATTGACTGTCATACTTCCCAGGAAATGGAATTCGTGAATTTTTCATTGAATGATCAGTTGTCCTATGCTTTTCAAACAGAACTGTTTGAACAGAAACCTGTAGAAGTGTAAAGTTACTTTACCATTTAGAAATAACAATGCTTTTCATTGTTTCTGACCTAGATGGCCTACTGTACCCTATCCTTGGGTATTTCTCTGTGTTGAAACATTGCATAAACAATGAATTCAATTGTTTCTAGTTTTCAGTGAGTGCATGCACAGTGCAGATTCTGGGCAAGGGAGGAATTTGTCCACTCCCCTCTCCCCATTATGAAATTTGGGAAGGGATAATTACCCCATCTTTTTTCTACTATGTTTAAGTATTTGTGGGGTATATTTGGAAGATTTTTCCCCAAATGAATTCTTTTATTTGATTGATAAAATCACAACATTCTGGGTTTCTGACTCTGCACACATAGCAAATGATCTTGGATTGCAATCATAGTCAGGTACTGTACTGTATGTTGCATTTGGTCTTTCCCTGAATACTGTGTGCATAGAATTTTAACAGGTGTTCCATTATTTGAGATGACAAAAATTTCTGTCGGTTAGTTAAATACAGTAGTTTTATAGATATTAGGGCCCAGTTTCTAACGTGTTGGTTCAAGTCAAGCCAGTCACAGCCTTTTTTTCCAGTTATGGCTCATTTGCTTGTTTACCCCCATTGTGCGGAGCATCACGCACAATGGGGGTAAGTTCCATTTTAGAGTCTTTGGTGTGGTATGACTCGATCTGAGAATAGAACCCGGGCCTTTCACTTGAGAGGCAGATCTATGCTCTTACCGTTAGATCAAACATGGGTTTGGACTACCAATGTACAGTAGAAGGTTGTCCTGGAGACACCCAAAAATTTGGGATACAATTAATTTTCCCATGAATTAAAGAATGAGGGTGGAGTCAACTCGTTATTCCCGAATTTTCAATGCAAAGTACTTAACAGCCACTAGATAATGTTTTCTTGATTGATTCTGTGGCTTAAAGGACAAGAGCAGTCATCCCAAACATAATTTTAACAAACAGTCACATCCTTCAATTTTTTTTTTATTCCTCTTCAAAGTATCTTTCATGCTTTATGACTACAATGTTGCATAATGTATCAAGGTATTAAAATCAAGCAGTTACTTCTCGTTAATTTTACATTTGGTGAGAAACAATATTGTCACATGACTCTCGAGAGCCAATCACAAAGAGAACAGTCTGCTGCACTTCTTCATGTTGGGGTGACTGGAAAGCAATTGCTTATTAGTTAAATTTGGGCAAAGTCTAGCCAGCCAAGGCCTTTTTCCAGTTTTGGCTCACTGGCTTGTTTTCCCTATACCCCATTGCTTACAATATGCTGAGCACAACATACAATGGCCATTTCTGGCAAATTCAGTGTAGCAATTTCTGAATATATTCTCTACCATTTCTAGAAAACCAATGGGACTACCAACTTCCCCTCAGGATCACCAGTTTTCTGCTATTTAGGTTTGCCCCTATTAGACAACCAGTTCATTTTCCTAAAAAGAATACACTCTAGTGTAATGTTATTATGTTACAGTAGCAGTACTATACATACTGTAGTTCCAACAGTATTGAGTGGGATTTAGTTGTATACATGCATGATAGACCATGTACTGTCTGGACAGAAACGTAATTTTGCCCATACTTCAGTAAAATTCATAGTGCCTCAGCTGTGTGCAAGCTCTGCACAGAAGCAGATGTAGCATTGTGGTAATTATTGTCTGTTACACAGCATAGATGCATTGAAGAGGGATGTCCTCAGTCTCTTCTCTTGGGAAATTAAATTATTGATGAGGAGTGACTCATCTGCCAAAGATTTCCAAGATGTTTTCACTCATTCATTGACGTCAGAATGGATGCCTCGGTGATATGAAATGTCATTGTAGTTCTTATGAAGTAGTTTGCTTACCTTTTATTTTTATGACTTTTCATGTGTGCACAGTAGCACATGTGCTATTTATATTACATATGCATGGTAGTTACCAGTCAATTTGAATTAATTGTGATGGACAGAAAAATTGAAAATTGACTTCAAATGTCTCTGCTGTAGGTTACAGAGTGACAAGCAGTATTGTAGCTACAAGGGTCGGTGTGGGCTGCAATTGGTCAACTGTTTTGCCCACCCGTACTTTGGCTGCAATTAAACCTCTCAAACCCTCTCAAGTACCTATTATGAAAAAAGCTGTGTTACTACCAAATCTATGTAACAGTAATTGTAAACTTGTCCAAGCCAAAGTTTGCCTGCACCCTCCAGGTCAACTGATGGTAGGTCAGGTAGAACTGCAAGTAGATGTTCATTAATTGTGTTTTGTATCCCAGACTTTGGTATTTCTACCTGCAAAAGGTGACAAGTAAGTCATCTTTGTTGCGTAAGTATAAGAGTATGCTCTTGAATCAGAAGTTTGATTTTGATACGACATAATTATTGAATGCAAGATCCTCTTAAATTTATTAAAAAAGACTCTACTGGCCAGTAGAAAGTTTTGCTGTAGTAGCCTGGTATGCACACATTTGTTTTCAGTTGTGTATTAATGAGGGTGGGAAGTGTGGGGTATATACTTTTTAAAAGAAGAGCTGAAATCAGTTTAAAACGGCTCATCGAGTTGGTTCATGAAATTCAACAAATTTTTCTAAACCTGTAAAGTTTTCTTCACATACAGTACCAATGACAAATGGTCAAACTTAGACAATCCCCATATCCTACATACAAATTTACTGTTTTATGAGTGAGTACAGTACTTAACGGTTGAAGTCGGTTTTCGAAAATTCGTGACCAGACACTTTTTCAAATAATGTATAAAACCGTCGCAATCTGGACACTAGAAAAGTCAAAATTTTAACGTTTTCTGTGACTTTTGGACTTGCAACTTGACTTGTTATGCTAACTGTAAGCATTGTTGATGTGTGGTAGTGACCCTTTGAGACTCTCATTAAGTTATCGATATCAACTCAATGAGCCTCTTTAATACCAAAATGGAAATGTTGTACACAGAGTTGTTTAAGGTGTCCAGATACGGTAGTTACATGGAAGTACTGTAACAATACCATGCACAGTAACACATTTCACTTGACATCAAAATTTGGTACTGTAGCCACTCCCTGTGTGACAAAAAGCAATATGCATGTCTCAAAGCCAAAAGTACGCCCTCCTTTGGGGGCAAAACAAACCAACACCAAATGCAGATGGCTGATTTGTCAATCAGTGGAATACGTGCATAGTCTGCTACACATGCAGCGCAAATTCACATGTATGCATTCGGCCACTTGTTCCATTGTTTTGCTCCCAATGATGATGTCAATGTGTTGTCAATGCATGAGGACTATGGTCATTTCTACTGTAAGCTGTTTGTGCTGAATTGTAAAAAAAACCTTGTAGAGAGACATATTGTAGGTACAGTAGTGTGCAGTGAGTCATTTACAGTTTCATACTGAACACTTATTTTAAAAAGAAAACAAAATCCTCATATTAATGGAAAAGTGGTATCTTGAATGATGTTGTACAGTATTTATGTTGTTTATACTCTACCATGTATGGACCTGTAGTTGCCCATAAGTACTTTGGCCTGCTGTATGTGGCACATGGAATGTTTTTATTGGTTACAAATGAAAACTCAATTAAACTTTCAAAAATGTTTTCTTTCAGAGCTGTGAAAAAGGCACAAGACTGCAATGGGGGATGAAGAATGGCGAAAGCTTCCAGTTGAGGATCAGTGTGTTCACAAGGTATGTACAATTTTTTGGGGAGGAAATTTGTATTGCACAATCACCTCTTATGTAAACAGCACATGTATCCGTATATATATAGCAGCATGATGTTCAGCACATGATTTGACGTGTTAATCCATACTCTTTACTATACAGCACAATACATACTTTAAAGTATGTAAGTGCATACCAAATGACTGTTGGTCATACTCAAAATTCCTTTTTCTTTCAAAATAACAAGTTAGGATGAAACCTAACCAGGGGTGTAGCCAACTAACTGTGCAATTGACCTTGGTATGAGGACACCCTGTTTGGGTGCAGGGGACAATTTTTGTCAGACCAAGTGATTTGGTGCACATTACAGTATATATTGCTCAAAGCCTTTATCCTGCACCATTGAAGTTCTTATCAAATGACACAAAAGCAGCAAGACATCAACACATCAATCCACAAATATTTGATACAACATCCTTCCCTTGATAATACTGCAGGGACCATGTTTCCTTGTCTCCCCTCATGACTACCACCCATGGTGGAGATTGGGGAGGGATGTTAGGGGAGGTATGTCTCTATTATATTTTGGAAAAAATGAATGGCAATGGTATAGCCATGTAATTTTTGACCCTGATTACTGTCTGTAATGGTGCAAACGAGATAAATATTACAATTAGTACAGTGAACTGATTCTTGCAAAACTCATTTAGGTACAATAATTTCTTTCAAGTGCACACGGTGCTACACTTTTACAAAATTTTTCCTTCAAATTTTTTTTTGTGCAACATTTTAAACTGGTTGGGTGACACTCATGGGATTTTAACCATCAAGGGGTTTCCGGAGATCTCATATGCACCTACATAAAGTTTCCATGAACACTTGGTGATAAATGCTGTGCATCAGCGATATGTATGCAAGATTTACATATCTGTCCACTATAAAGTGGAAAGATAGGTTGCTCTAAATCATGTGAAAAAAGTTTCACAGCTGCACAGTGCTAGCCAAGGATGCAATTAATGTAGGCTTCATTACTTTTATGACTCTCAAAGAAATTGTAGCACCCATCAACTTTACCCTAGCAGACACTTGAAACAAAATGTCAGGGGGTTCCCAGATCCTATGATTTCCCAGATCCTATGGTTGTGATCCTTAACAAAAACTTATGAATGTTTGTAAGGAGGCTGTTGTACAGTAACTGAGTGAATCTTTCAGGACCAAGCATGTGATGTTTCTAGCTTGAATAGTTTTAGTGCTAGATGGCAGTTGATCGACAAAATACTGTCCTGGAGGTAGGAAGGGGGGGAGAAAATTTTGAATCATTCAGGGTGCTTAGATTCAAAGCAGTATTACCTTTTGCAATTTTCTGACCTAATTATGTGTGTCATTGTCGTTCAGTTATGTAGTTTGTGGAAACTCTGTGTTAGGTGACACAGTTCAGTCTATTTTGCTCCTCTCCTACCTCCTGTCACCCTATAAATGGTATACATATGGTGATAGGAAGTAGGTATCTTCCCTTACAGACTCCCAAACCAGGGAGTTTTGTGAATTTTGTCTGTGCCTAGCCCAAATACTGTAAAGGTATGCAGTGTGGTGTTCAAGTGAACAGAAAATACAATTATTTAGGATTACATTTCCTTCTATTATCTTTTAACAACATACAGGTATGGAAGGCAAGACTAAATGGTTACGAAGAAGCTGTGAAACTGTTCCAGAAGTTGAGCAACGAGAAGAGTCCAGAATATTCTAAATATGCAGGATTATTGAAAAAATTTGCCCTTGACTCAAATGCTGTGGCTCAAGAGAAAGGACTGGATGCAATATTGGCATTTCAAGAAAATGCTGCTTTAGCCCCAAAGTAAGATTACATTGTCTTTCTTGTCATATAAGCTATGAAATATGAAATTAATAGGAACCTATAAATGAAGTGAAAGGTTGGATAAATGAAGTGAAGCCACAGAGAGGAACGATGTAGGAATATTACATCATAGTTTGTCATTTGCACCCATGGCATTGTGTTATGTAGTTTCTTCCTTTGATTTGACATGGTCCCCCACCTCCCCTCCCCTTAAGATTCACATGTCCTTCCAAAATTATGACCCACAGTGGGAATCCCCTTCCCCCCTCTTAAAATTTTGAGATAGTGCTTAACCTTTTTGTAACAAAAAAAATAAATAAAAAACAGAAATTCTCACTAGGCTTGCTTTTATCAGTATCACAAATAGGCACTATTCTTTGCTTAACAGCCTGTGCTACTACAACTCAAGTAGTTAATACCATACTTATCTCCCACATTTTTGTAAACCTTAGTTGGTATTGCCCTCTTTAAATTATTTACAGCACAGTTAGAATTGAGCAGTTCTGCTTTAAGGCCACCTACTATACAAGGGGTATTAGCCCAAGAAAATTTGCTAATCTTTTCTCTGGGTGAACCATTTGCATTCTGTAGACATATGTGAAGTACTGAACAATACAGACAATTATGAAAGGATTCAAGATTGAGGGATTTATAGCCTTAACATTTTAAAGGTATTGCATAGAAACTTGTAGCTCACAAAAAACAAAGAAAAAAGAAAAGAAAGAATGAGGTGGCACCATTATTAATAGCCTTTTTCTCTTCTCAATAAGCCTTGCTGTTGACTTCTCAAAGAATTATCACAGTTAAGCAGATTACATGAATAAAAACTGAGGGAAGACATAGATTGAGGATGAAGGGAATGTATATGCACCCATGCATACACTACAGTTTTGATTTAAATATCATGCTTCTTTGTTTGAGCTACAAGAGATGTTTCCTTTGTTTGTTTTACAGAACATGCGGAGAGGTCTCATCTGCGGTAGTGACAAAATGTTTAAATTCAGCGAGAGCAAAGACAAAGGAGAAAGGAAAGGAGATACTGATGATGTACATAGAATTAGAAAAACAGGAACAAGTCATGGTAAGTAATCAGGCACAGTGACTGAAAAGAAAGCAGGGTGTGAGGGATTTGAGAGCTTGTATGTTCAATTTGAAATGTGGAGTATTTCATTTATATCAAGTAGGCCTGTCAGTTTCCATTTAATTTCCCCAATGTTTAAACAGTCAAAATGAATGTTTGTTTACGATTTTAACAATGTCCAAATATAGCTGCCTTGGATTTCCCTTAGAATCGAGTGTAAACACAATAATATATACAAATACTGGCTTTGAGGCTATAATTTTGGCATGCTGCCCTCTATAAGTTCACAAAACATCCAGGACATGTGTTGCAGTCATTGGGTAACTGCGTACCAGATATGGAGTACAGAAAATTTACAGAGAACACTGTGGCTTTGCCGCTACCAAGGGCAGCAAACCGCTGTGGAACAGGCTCGTTTACTAAGCAGCCTGCATACCTGGCTGAGCTACGTCTAGCTCATGCAATGTTACTGATTGATATCGCCTCAACAAATCCATATGTTACATGAACATGTATATTTTTACCTAGAGTTTGGCGTGTAATTGGAGGTTTTAGGAATTAGTTTTAAGGCAGATTGAAAGCAGATTCAATGCTGCAGATTTGATTTGTAGGCCTAGCCTAGTAATATCAATGACTAAGTTGGGCATAACGTTAGGTCTAAATTAGAGTTAGGTGCATATCGTTTAAATGTTTCCTCTGTGAAAGCGCCATTTAAATGGCCGATTGTTCTTTAAACGTGACAGGCCTAATATCAAGCTTGTGTTACAGCCCTAAGCATTAAAGGATAGTTATATCTCATCAACACCTGGTGGGTGTTAATTTGAAAAGGTTAATATTGTTCAGATTAGCAAATCCTTCTGCGGTTCATGCATCATCCATTTATCAAGTACTACTAAAATAGAGTGAGAATGGAAAAATTAAAAAAGGGATTTACCACCCCACCCTTCAAGATTATTGATATTTTAACCAAAGGTGTTTTCCGTTTTTGTTCATTTCTAGTAAAAATCTATTTTGCTTTGTTTGTATTGTTATCAATACTATCCATAGTCATCATAATTCAGATTTTTCTTATTTAATGTTTATTTCTTCCTTCTTTTCAGGAAGAGGTTTTGAACGGATTAGCAAACAAACAACCTAAAATTGTCGCAGCTTGTACAATGGTCATAAAAGAAGCAGTCAGGGACTTTGGGTCAAAGGTCCTCTCCATGAAACCTATTGTAAAAGCCATACCCAAACTACTTGAACACAGTGACAAGACAGTCCGAGAAGAAGCCAAACAACTTGCTGTGGAAGCCTTTAGATGGATCGGTCCAGCAATTAAACCAAGTCTGCAAAATATTAAGCCAGTTCAGGTCAGTTTGAGCTCGTTTTTAAATTTGTAGAATATTTGGATTAGGCAGGGCTGGCGTCATGGGAAGACCATGCCTGATTGCTTTCATTCATTGGTTTGTCTTTGCCCTGGAATATTTTTGGGTTTCATTGTCTTACTGTGATTTTACATTAACATTTCCTTCCTTTGTTTAGTAATTTACTCATTCCATGTGAAAACTAGCCATTTACCTGTGATCACCTACTCATTCTCTGCACATCCTAGCAAATATTTGATCCTTTACAAATGGGTAACTAGGGGGAGGTTTGTGTGGCTAGGGTCTTGTAAAATTATCTGCCACTTAAGACATTCAAAATTTAGCCAAAGTACAGGTCAGTTTTGACTTTAAAAATGAGAGTTTGGGTTTGGGAGGGAGAGGAGTGGCTAGGGACCCATAGAAAGTTTATCTGCCGCTAAAACATTTAGAATATTAAGCCAAAGTACACATAAGTTTTGATGAGAAATATGAGAGTATGGGAAAAATTGGGAAAAGGGAAATGATCCTCTTCAAAATATTTTTGTGTGGTATTATGGTTATAATTTTCAACATAAAACTCCACCTTTATCCCTCACATATTTTGAAACAGGTGTGGTGCTCAATATTCCACACATATGGTATAATTTAAAACTTATGGTGTCATTGGGAATCTACAGTTCTTGCCCCAAAACAAACATAGCTGTGTATTGAAATAGTTCAATTAGGTTGCCACAAATGACATCATGCAAATTTGCAAAAATCCTTTATTTTGAACTATTCTCATGTTGTTCTTCTAAAGCTGAAAGAACTGGAAGATGAGTTTGAGAAACTTCCCAAGAAACCTCCGAAGCAAGCCAGGTTTCTGAAGTCGCAACAGGATTTGAAAGCCAAAGCAGAGGCTGCTGCTGGGGGAGATGATGAAAGTGGTATGACCAGGATCATTATCAAATTTCATTCAAAAATTTTATTGTTCTGCTTATTTTGTTGATCTCCACCAGAACCTGTTAGATGTGATAGCATGTGTGTTGACTCTAATTTACAGAAATGGGTGGGGGAGAGGGAAGGGGTGAGTATTCCCCACTCCAAAAGATTTGTGTCTTGGAAAGTTACCATTCAAAACATCCTGGCTTCTCTCTCTTTCTGAAAAGGGTTCTCAAACAGGTGCAGGATGGTTCTCCATGTACCATTTGAAAGCTTTGCAGGACGGTTGGGTTGAGAAGCGTGTAGGAATTGGACAACCCCACTGCATCATACGAAAAGGGACATGCATACAGAACTGTCTTTCTTTGTTTACTTGAATCTGTTTTTGGTTGCTTTGTCCTTCTCAATAAGAAGATTTAGCGTAAAGGTTGTTTGAGATCACTCTGACTAAAATCATGGTAGGAATCATAATCTCACGAGAGGTAGCACAACCATTAGAAGTCCCAAGTGACAAATGTTGGAAAATTGTTTTAATAATGTTTCCTTGTGCATAGGCAGCTCAGGCAACTTAATGGTGGGAGTTGTGTCTATAGAAGGTGGTAGGCATATCCCTGCAAATTGTATCTTAGAAGGTTGGCCCAGAATGTGGGGATTACTGTAGGTGGATTTTATAATTCACTTGAAATTATTCCATCTGAAAGAGCATGCTATACACTGTATGGTTTGTTTTATTAAGGAAAATGTATTTGAAACATGCTAAAGTATTCTTTATATCAACCAATTACCTCCACAGTATTAGCAGTATTCTTAATTTTTATTGTTGGAGAATTATTCAGTGTGCTTGCAGTGATTCTGCCAGAAACACAAAAAAGGTGGGATTTGTTACTGCTTAACCCTTAGTCCAGGGTGATGCTGTCCTGCACTTCAGTAATGAGTGAGTGTGGGGGGACAAAGATTGTTTCAAGGTCCCTGTAAGGTCCAATGTGAAGGGTTTTAAATGCCATTTATTTATGTAAATTAAAACACTGCTGCAAAATTGTCTTCTTTTTAAGTAAGAAACCACTACATTGACAATTTTCTAATTTTTATGAAAATTAAAGGGGGAGGGGGAGGGATTTTGACCTTCTTCTTCTGGAAGGGAGGGGAGGGGGGAACAAATCCCATTTATCCCTTCTCTGGCTTAAACACTGGCTTGCATGTTGATATAATTATTCGGTGTACTTGTGTGAAGATCATAGGTTTGTGTATTAACATGTACATGTGTGAAGTCAATGTTTAATTATCATGATGATGAATTAGTGGATCTTTGCTACCCATCTATCAGGATCAGAAGAGGAAGAAGAGGCTGCCCCTGCTGTAGATCCATTTGACCTCCTGGAGCCAGAAGAAATTCTCTCCAAGCTACCCAAAGATTTCTATGAGAGCATGGTAAGAAATTTATTACAGTCATAAAAGGAATACAGTGCCTAGGAAAATTTTTCAAAGTTTGTTTTCTTAAAGCAAAAAACTTGGCAGTTTTAGAAACAGGAACATTTTTTAAAAATCAAAACCACATGGCTACTCTAAAGTCCAAACATTGGGAACAAAATGTGAGAAGCAGTGGAATGTGAAAACAGGATGGGACCCTTTAAACTGAAAAATTAAATGAATGTAATTGAGTTGCCATTGAGTTACACATTCATAAGATTTTAGAAGATTTCATTTACGATGCAATTAGTATGTTGCAATTAGTTTTTGTGTTTAAATCTTTATTTATTCCACCACATGATCTTAATCATATCTTGTTTGCATTACAGGAAGCCAAGAAGTGGCAGACTAGGAAGGCAGCTCTGGAAACAATACAACCTTTGTGTTGTAAGCCAAAATTAGAAGCAGGAGATTATGCAGACCTGGTTAAAATATTGAAAAAGGTAACTTGGACTTTGAATTTTTGTCAGTAGTGTCCATAAAGTTGGGCTTAAATTCACTAAGTAATGAAATTGGTTAAGGGGGAAACATTCACCCCAAACTCAGTTACTCAGTTAATATTGGATAATTAGTTACTGCAAGTTTCCACTGTAATTAAGGATAAACTCACTGTAAAACAGTACAAGTTGTTTACTCTAACGTTTAATAAATTTTAAATTTTTTCGTACAATTTAATTGGAAGTGCGTCTCAGTTTTGATTAGTTTGAAGCAGGTCTTTAGTGTATTTGGGAATCCCAGTTGCTACTGATAACAACCTTCCCGCCTACAGTTATACTACTTCTGTAGTTTGAAACCCTTAAGGTGCAGATCAAAGAGCTTGTTCTTTTAGAAGTCAAGCTAAGTTGCCTGACCTGGTAATGAGAGTGAATACAGGCTCCTGAACATTTTCTACTTGACTCAGGTCTATGCTGAAGTCTCTGGAGGAGTCCACACCTTTCTTGCTTTTAAAGGAATATGGATGAAATAAAAATCATCAAGAAGTTTTCACGTAGGCACTATCTATTGAATTTAGTTTCACTTCTATTCAAACCACTCTACTAAAATTGTCTTTGTGTTTGTTGAGTTAGTTAGCTAAGTAGTCAGATGCCAGTTTGTTGAGATAAACTCATAAAAGAAGCATGGAAACAAAATCCCATCATTTTTCCTTGTCAACTTTAGAGCCCCCATGGTCCCTTGGAGGGCTGCTGTTGCAGATGCTGCGTTAAAGCAGCATATAGTACCTTTTAGTGCAGGTTAAGTAAGGTTGCCAGCAGCTATTTGGGTCGTGAGTAAAACATCATCCTTTCTGTTCTTTCTTTTCAGACAATCAGTAAAGACACCAATGTAATGATTGTTGCAGCAGCAGGTAAATGTTTAGCTGGTCTCGGTAATGGATTGAAGAAAAAATTTTCACCATATGCAGCTCTGGTAAGTATTGACATGTCAGTTATTTGACTCTTAGTTGATTTATCTTAGATACTAGAAGGGGAAGTTTCAGCAAAAATTCCATTTTTGCACGTGAAAAAGGTACCAAATCTTCACAGTTTGGTGAAATGTCCATTCAAGTCTGATGAGCATTTCTTGAGATATCAGTAATTGAAGTCACTGGATAAGTGTTCCAAAGTGAGCTTGAGGGCAGCAAAGGTCAGTCATATCACCTTCTCATATTGACAATGAATGCTTTGTTTCCCTTTGTTTTTTCAGACTGTTGTGTTGACCTTTAAGTTTATAGGGACAGAACCTCCCCGTGGGGAATGCAAAATTTGTAAATTCCTCATGCCACTTGTGTAATCACATTCTGATAATATGGGATTGTTGAGGAGAAAATTGGCAGTAAAATGTTACTTAAGAAAAATAAAAAGACTTTCCATTTAATAACGCCTCTTAGGAAACTGAAGTATGTGGTAGATGCAGGCTTTGAATTTTAAGGTGTGTAAGTGCGATTCTACACCATCACTCACCTCAACTTACTAAGAGCAGTGTGATTTTTTGCAGACCTAGATAAAAAAAACGAAGCTCATATAAATCTGTTTAAGTTTAACAATTTAGCACACCTTCGATCTACACTTCTTAATATTCTGCAGAGTGTGATTTGTAGAACACCTGGAGAATCTAAAATTCAAGGCCTTTAGGCATGCTATTTTCAAAAGGAAAAATTTAAATAGATTTTATTGTAGCAACCTGTATTTCATTTGTGGTGATAATATAAGTGCAACTCATCAACTCTGTTGTAGAGCAACTGTGATGTCATTTGCTTGCATGAATGAGTCTATTTCCAGTACAGATAAGAATTTGTTCTAGATGAAATTAGTCAAAATCAGCAGCAATGGTTTTGAAGGCAAATTGATGCAAGTTTTGCTGTGAGAATGGCTGGATCAATGGAGAACGGCTCATGAAATTTTATCACCTAAATTGCTTGTATTCATGTTGAGATAATATTCAGTACGTTCTGCTTTTTTCATTTCATACTGACATTAATTATTCAACAACATTTTTCTTTCAGTGTGTACAAGCTATCCTTGAAAAGTTTAAGGAGAAAAAAGTGATGGTAGTTACAGCACTGCGAGAAGCCATCGATGCCATATTCCCTTCTGTAAGTTTCCACAAGATAGGTTTAAGAGGGTGAAATGGACTTTGTAAATAAAGTATAATCTACATTGCTATTCCTTACCCCCTGTTTACACATGTAATCCCTACTTACCATAAGCAAGTCCCATGCCACTTTCTTAATAGCACCATGGGTCCAGTCAGCCTTCAATAATGGGGCCTTCAATAGTTCCCTTTTCTGCTTGCCTGTCCAAAGACATGCGGTTTGAATCCCTTCCCTAGTTTTGCCATTTTTGCCTTTGTCATCCATTGTTTCCTTCCTTCCTAATGTGTCATCAGCTTCTTGCAGCATTAGAATAAAGTCCTCAAGATCACAATGAGTATTGTTTTATAACCCATTCAGTCTGACCCTAATATGGGTGTTTCCATTGAGTATAAGAGCTAAACCTACAGTGGGTTACTTTAATTCCCTTCTTTATTTGATGTTATGATGTGGGGGGTTATTACTGCCAAATGCCCTTGGACAAAGTTACAATTGGATTCAGTGGACAAAAGCTTTCTTCAAGGCCCTATAAGGTGAAATCTGAAGGGGGTTAAAGGCTATTATTTTATATATTTAAATTTAAACATAACTGCAAGTTTAATCTTCTTAAGTCAGAAACCAGTATATTGGAAACTTTTTAATTTGTAGGTAAATGAAAAGGGGGAGATTTTACAAGGGCTTGATATAACAGCAGGCACTGACGGCCATGGCCATCAGGCCTTTTCCAAATTGCCGTTACGCCCCTCAGTAAATGTCCATTTAAAATGACAAAGGCTGATGGCTGTTTTGCTCATTTTGGCTGTGCCCTTTTTTCATCTTATATTGAGCCCTGTTTTACCCTCCTCATGGGAGGCTGGTAGAATATCTCCCCCTTTCCTTAACAGAAGCCCTGCTTTAAGTTAGTTGTACTTTGTGATTTAGTGTAATTATTAATCCATATTAACAGTTGGTTTCTTCTTCTTCACCTTTACAGACCAATTTCACAAACATAATGGAAGATGTATTAGCAGCATTAGACAACAAGAATCCATCCATTAAGGCTGAGACATGTCTATTCTTAGCCAGGTCTTTCAGAGTTAGTTCAGCTTCAAGCCTGCCCAAGACAGTGATAAAGCCACTCTGTCAGTCACTTGTACAGGTATGAAATGCTACACTTAATCATTACATTCATCCTCTAAGGAAGAGGCATGTCAGTCCTTGTCCAGATCATTAATTTAGCTCTCACCCAATCCCCACATTGAAAATAATGTGAAACTACTTTCTTATCCCCTGTACAGGTAGGAAATGTCTCCTTCTGGTCCACTCACCCATTTTGTAGATGCATATCTGTATTGTTGACATTCTTGTATTTGGTCAAATTCTAATAATAGATGAGTTTGAAGTTTACATCTGTGCATGCCTTTGTGACCTCTCTATTCAGGTCAACTAGGTCAACTGGTAACAAAACTTCTTAGTGCTGCGCCAACCACGCATTGCACACTATGTTATGTGTGTCTACATCCCGCCATCAGCTGTTAACACATGTCAAAGTGTTACCCACTGGCCTTTGACCTGTTGTGCAATACTGCTCCATGAAAAAGTTTGAACTGGTCTATTCTAAAACCCATAAATAGACCACATGCATTGACAATATACTGATGTCATCCTTGGGGACATAACAATGGAACACGTGGCTGCACGCATAAGAATTTGCCCTGTATATGTAGCAGACTATGCTCGTATTTGACTGGTTGACAAATCAGCTGTCTGCGTTTGTCGCTGCTGGTTTGTTTTGCCCCCAAAGGAGGGAGTATTTTTGCTCTGTGATATCATATGCATAAGGTCTATACATCTAACTGTTGTTAATTTTCCTGGAAGAAAAAAGACCTTAAGTCTACATGGATATTGTAAGTTTATAACCCTAAAACTTCTTTCCATTTCAGAAACTTTCTGACACTACACCAGATGTACGGGAAGCTGCTATGCAAGCTCTTGGTACAGCTTTGAGGATTGTTGGAGAGAAACCTTTGAACCCTTTTATTGCAGACCTTGAAAAAATCAAACTTGATAAGGTAAGTTTATCAATAGCTATGTGAAAACAGTCTGTTTACAGTGAAAGTTAGTAAAAAACTGATTTCTGTTCCATTTTGCAAGGAAGAGTAATCAACAACGCTGTTAGTTCCAGTCTCACATCTGATACGAATTTGTAACTTTTGGTGACCTCAACCCTAACACTAAAATAGAAAAGCAGGAAATTGGAAGGCAAATTTGGCACCCATTTTGTGTCCTTATGATTGAAAGTGGGTCAACCATATTCTCACGCTTGTGATAACTTTTGGAGGGAGGGCGGGGGGGCATGACCTTACATCAGTGGTATTACAGCCTTTTGTCTTTGGTCCTCATGCCTTGTATTAAACAGTCTAGAACCAGGAGACAGTATGTCCATCACCCTTTTGGCTCCTGGTCCCACAGATTTGGTTGGAACCAGTAACTGTTGAAACTCCAGAAATCCTGAATGTATGAATTAATACAGTTGAACTTTTGTGGCATCGCTAGAACTGTTGATGAGTCTGTTTTTGAAGCATGTAAAATGATAAGCCTATCTAGAGTTAAAATGATTTTGGATGCATAGTTTGAATCTAAGATTTTAAACAGGCCCTTTAAACAAAAATATAGAACCACCTGGTCATGCAGGGTGAAGAGATGCCAAGCGTGAAATTGTGAATACCATGTGCTAAAAATCACATTGTACGTGATTATGGGAAGGCCTTGTACTGTGTGGGTTATACAGGTTGTATGTCCATATTATCTTCTTGTATTTAAGGAATCCACACTTGCCAACTATTCTGTGTTGGGTGGAACTCCTCTGTTTTTCGGAGCTCCAGATCCCATAAAAATGAGAACATTCTTATTCTCTAACTTACAGTATTAAAAATATTGCAATATTAGAAATAATCAGAAAATTTCTGAGTGACATCTGGGCAAAAGTAATACCAATATTTGCCTACAACTAAGTGAATTCTCACATAGTATGAACCTTTAGAGAGGAAAATGGGAGCTTTGCACCTTGTGATGTTGAACCCAATGAGGTAAGCACATGTAGTTAATTCTGTGCAAGTAATTAATTGTCTGTTACATGTTCTGTGTCCAGACATGACAATTTTGACAAGTTTGCATGGGAACATCAGAGATTCCTTCCTTAAAAATCTAATCACTTTTACCAACTTCACAATGAAATCCTTCTCATCCAGTTGGTTACACAACACATAAATTTTTGTCATTTTCTCAAGTTGCACAGTTTAATTTTTTTGGTGGATGGTAACCACAGGAAGTCCAAGTTAAATTGGGTTAGGTAAAAGTTGAACATAAAAAGTTGCTTAATTTTAAGCACATAAGTCCCTAATGAATCTTCTCCATTAACAGATCAAAGAATACTGTGATAAGGTAGAACTTCCAGAAGGGAAAGGAGGAGCAAAGAAATCAAAGCCCAAAGAGAAGAAAGAGGAAAAAACTGAAGCACCTCCATCTTCCTCAAGACCTAAGACAGCTCCACCCAGTGCTGGAACTGAGAAGAAATCTGTAAAGGGAGGCAAACCTGTTAAAGCTGTGAGATATTTGTTTGTTTTCCACATTTGTGTGTGCCCTATACCAATCACATAGTTTTATGCAAGTTATAGAGTGCTTTCACGCATGTCACAACCCCTCACCTCTTTTGAAGGGCAAAGTCTAGTGTAGTGCGCATTTAGCGTAGTTAGCTGAGAAGCAGCTGACGACCCACTTGTGACTGTAGCATTGAGACACTGTTGCTTACCAATTGTGACGTAACGTGAAGGCACTCAACGTGTAGTGAGTGCCTTCACCTGTGTAGTGAGTGAAGGCACTCAATGTATAGTGATAGTATTCTCAAAATTATACCCACGTGCAATGCTGGCACTGGAGTTCAATTTGAGATGAAATTGCTAAGGTGGAGAGGACCGGGGGGGGGTTGAGGATATTGAAGGTCTGTGATAATAAGAATGAGCCTTTTGTGCAAAGTCACAGATTTCTGTGATTTTTTTTAACAACTGCAGTTTTGCGTTCCCTAAATCCCAAATCACCCCCCCCCCCTAAAAAAAAAAAAAAAATAAAAAAATAAGAAGTACTACATGTACAACATTTTGTAGAAGAAAATCGGAACAGCAGTCTCTGCAATGAAAAGTATCTCCACATGTATTTTACATAGCCAACTTCACAATTCAGCAGGAGATACATACTTGTTATAATTGTAATTGTCTTTGTAACCTAAAGGTCAAGGTACTCACATGGAAGAGTGAGTAGTTGGTGGCTAGTATCACTGACCATCTCCTGCTGCAATTGACATAACAGTCTGTGCAGAAGAGAAGTTGAACATATGTTTTAATTTTGAGATGTTTTTAATCACTTCACAGGGTGGTGCTGCTAAGCCACCTGCAAAAACAGTGAAAGGAGGAGGGGGTGGCAAGAAGGGAGCGGCAAAGAAATCCGGTGGTGCCAAAGCCGAGAAAGAAGCTGTATCTGAAGCAGCATTAACTGTAAGTGTTTACCTTCCCTTTCACCTGTTTTAATCTGTAGGTTATTAGTCAAGTTTCTCAAAAACAAGGGGCACAAACTTCCGCTGTGTTATAGGCAGGAGCCACTTTGCTCTTGGTCATCCCGAGGTGACCCCTGGTTATGTCAGCCAGTGGACACTATCTATGACAGAGGTCCAGGTTTGGGAGAAAGGATTTTTGGTAATCATTCAGTCATCCCTTGTTGTTCAAAGTGTAGACAAGGTGTGCAATCTTCCCCTTTGGCAGAGATAGCCTCTGATCCTTGATCTCGTTTTATTTTGGAGCAGGGTTCGTACAGGTCCTGGAAATTCTTGAAAGTCGGGGAAACTTGAAATTTGAATTTCCAGGCCTAGACAGTCATTAAAAAAGCACAATTTTTCATAAGGTCCTGGGGGGATGGTCAGGGAATTGCAGGATGTGAACTTTTTGTTTTAATTTTCTCAACGTTCAGATAACTTTTTGGTGGGAAAAAGAAGGAAACATGGGATTAAACTTTTTTTTTTAAGGTCCTGGAAATATCAGTAAAGGTCCTTTAAAGTCATAGAAAAGGCATAGAATTTTGTCATTTTGAATGTGTATGAAATTACTTCTGAAGATGAATTATTACTTAATTTCTTCTGTTGTCTGTTTTGAAGACCCTTTTAGAATGCAATGGTCATCATAGACCTTAAAGTAAATTCGGGTGTTCTAGTGGTTTTTTTGTCTCATTGGTACTTTTTTTGCTTCTTTTCACTTGGCTTTTCTCAGGAAGGTGTGAAAAATGGGAATTACATGCAAAACAGGTTTTACAATTATTTTATGGCATTATTTGATTGATTGATTGATTGGTTGATTGATTGAATTGATTTGATTTGATTGATTGATTGATATGTTTTTTTTAATAGGATGAAGAGGTAGTAGAAAAAGCCAGTGCCCTTCTCTCAAAACAAATTATTGATCAGCTTGCCAGTACCAAATGGAAAGAAAGGTTGGAAGCCATGGAAGAACTCACTAAGGTAAATAAATAGGTTCTTCATAGAAATATTCAGTGTTTTTTGTTTTTTCTCTTCCTATAAAAAGAGGAAACCTATATTTCCTATTCATTAACACCCCTTCTGATTTTCTTCATTCTGATTGGCCTGAAACCATTTCATACCTGTGTTAAATTGCAAAGGTCTTCTCCCAGGTAACATTGAATGATCCCTGATATTATGATATTACTGAAGTAATCAGGAAATATCAGACTATGATAATGCCTATGCCCCAATTCATCGGTTGCATATTTCTTGCTAAACAGTTCAAAAGGTAAATAAATAGGTTCTTCATAGAAATATTCAGTGGTTTAGTTTTTTCTCTTCCTATAAAAAAAGAGGAAACCTATATTTCCTATTCATTAACGCCTCTTCTGATTTCCTTCATTCTGATTGGCCTGAAACCATTTTATACCTGTGTTAAATTGCAAAGGTCTTCTCCCAGGTAACATTGAATGATCCCTGATATTATGATATTACTGACCAGGAAGTATCAGACTATGAAAATGCCTATGCCCCAATTCATCGGTTGTATATTTCCTGCTAAAAAGTTCAAACTTTTCCCAAATAGTCATATATTTCCACAGATGACATTTCAATATATTTGTCATTAAAACTCACATATTAGTTTGTTTCCTCCACATCAGCCCTAAAATTTTCATGTCTGTAACCATAAAATATGTTTGTGCCTAATTTAGGCAAGGAATTGTGGGATGTATGGAGACTGAAAAAATGGTGTTTAGCATGCAGACTATAGGAAGGTTATTATCTGAAAAAGATACTTTACGTACTTTGGAGGGTGTGATAATTTTTTCTACACAGCCTTCAAAGATGTCTTACGGGGAAAGTTTGAGAAAGAATTCAATCTTCATATGTGAAAGAGGAACCAAATCTACACGTGGTGGAGTTTTCATTTAAATCAGACATATATGTCTTGAAATGTAACTAAATGAAGTTACTAGATTTGTGTTCCAAAATGAGTTTGAGGGCAGCAGAGGTTATATGACTTTCTCACATCGGCAAGGAAATGTTTGTTTTCCTTTGTTTTTCTGACTGTTGTTTTGTCCTTGAATTTAATACGATTACATCTCCCTGTGGGTAATGCAAAGTTTGTGACGTGCTCATGCCAATTATGTAGTCACATTTTGAAAATATGGGATTTTTGAGGAGGAAATAGGCTATAAAGTTTAAAGAAAAATGAATCACTGTTCATTAATGTGGGAATATGATGTCATGTATACTTGCTTCAAGTTCACTTTTGGTTGAAAATGTGACAGTTTCCCTTGTTCATATCTTGAGAACCACACATCAGATTTTAATGCAAATTTCAGTACCTCTTCAACATGTCGAAACTTGATATGACCATAAACCCTTCATTTAAGTACAAAAAGCTGTGACAAAACATAAAAAGGGGAGTCATACTAAGGAAATGTGCACTGTGTTGGTCTTCACCTATCAAGCTTTGCATCTTTCTAACTTGACATCAATCAAACATCAGATCCAATTGAAAATTTTGCTCCCCAACCAAAAAATGTAGGTTAAGTTGTTGAGTGATGTTTGGAAACCTTTTATCTCTGCTTTTGATAAACCTTTGCAAAGATCACTTTGTTTAAGTGTTTTGTTTTACCTGTTACTTATTTGCCAACAGAAAGTACATAACATGGAGAAGGCTGAAATACCCTGCCAGGTTTTTGTGAGGTTCTTAGCGAGAGGCTCAGGGTTTAAGGATGCCAACTTTAATGTAAGTTTAATTCAAATTGCTAATTTTCTTCAGGGTTGAACCATAGACTTTTTACATATGGATGGAGCATTTGCTGCACTGATCTCCCTTGAATGGATGGCACCACTGCAGTAAGCAATATGGCTACCTGCTATGTCTTGTGTGTTAAACTTCTGATTTGCGGTGGTTCAGTGTTAAAAGAATTTTTGGGGAAAAAAATTGTTTAAGTTCCAAAATAGTGCAAGTTCATGTCCAATCTAGCAACAGCGAGTGACATTGTTCTCCATTAGTGCTTGCATTATGTCTGAAATGTTACCAATTTGTTGTTATATTATGAAAATGCTTTCATTTAAAAAGAAAACCCTGGGATAAAATTTGCATTTTATATACTTTCAGTTGTGAACCCTTTTTATCATCCGTTGTAATGAATGTTCACTGTGTATTATTCTTCAGGTATTAAATCTCAAGTTTGCAATGATTGCCATACTGGCAGAGAAAAGTAACTTCACTAGGACATCAGCAGGCTACGTCTACAAACCCATAGTTGATAAAATCGGTGACATCAAAGTTGGAGCAAAAGCGAAGGAGGCCCTCACTGCCATTGGTGAAGCTGTCACTCTTGGTTTCATAGCCGAGCATGTCATTAAGTATGCATTTGAAGGCCAGAAGAATCCTAAAAATCAGGCCGAGTCCTTCAACTGGTTCTCGCAGGCCATTCAAGAGTTTGGATTTTCGACGTAAGTGAATTTTGAAGAAGTGTGGGAATTTATGAGAAGCTCCTACAAAATAATATCATTACTCATATAGTCTCTCAAGTTGATTCGAAATGCAATGTGAATTTAACATTACTCTCAGTTAAATTGTGGTTCATTGCTAGGGGGAGAGGGGACTGGGTTTGCAAACTTCCCCTGAAGTATAATCACCCCGCTCTTTCCCCTTCAGCTAGTTTGATCTCCATTCAAGCTGCTGAGGACATATATAAAGAAATCAAGAATGTTACAAACTTTTTCAGATTTCCCTTTTTGAACAGTGCTCTTCAGCTGTTTAGTGGCCCTTGCTAAACTGTAGTTAAGTGCAGTCTGGTTGTAGAGGTCCAGGGTTCAATACCAAGACAGAGTCATACAAAAGACTTTGAAAATAGAAGCAACTGCTGTTGTGTTTTAGTTTCAGCATAAGCAATGAAGTGGGAGAAATCAATTTAGTGCCCACGACTGGGAAAAAAGTCAGTGGGCTTTGCCAGGATTGTAGCTGTAAGGGTAGTGAGGGATGGAGATGATCCACACTAGATTTTTTTGGACCCTCACTCATGCAAAAATTAGGCCCTTCTGACCCTCACACATTCCCTCAAGTACCATAAATCAGCTTGGAATTCACCACCTAATCTCTTCAAGCAATTCTCAAATTACCCCCAAACAAAGTATTAAGTACTTCTTAACAGAGAAAATAGAAACAAGGTATGCCTGTCCCTGTCATGTGGAAAGCATGTTTTTTCAAATGTCGTATATAAGCTCCAAACCCATTAATTGCGGTGCTATGCTTTGATAAAGACTTCACGTTTGGTCTAATGGTAAGAGTATCAGCCTCTCACGCGGAAGGCCAGGTTTCTATTCCCAGGTTGAGTCATACCAAAGACTCTAAAAATGGAACCTACTGCCACTGTGCATGATAGTCCACATTAGCAATGGAGGAGGGAAAACAGGCCAGTGAGCCACTGCTGGAGAAAAGGCTGTAACTTGAACCAATAGGTTGGAAACTGGGCTGTGAAACTCCATCTAACTAACTAACTAACTAGAAAGCTTTCAATGCGATTTGAATCCCACACTTTTTGCCTACAACCCTGGATACTCCTGGATTCAACCAGAGGGTTGTAAGTTAAGCATAAAACTCAAAATTCATATGCAATTGATTTCTTGATTGGTTGTAGTATTTGTTTCATTTCATGTATTTCATCTAGCCCTTCCTTTTTCTCTCAGGATCAATGCCAAACCTTTGATAAATCACATCAAGGTAGCACTTTCAGCTGTCAACCCTCAAGTTAGAACATCTGCAGTCACATGTATAGGTATCATGTACATGTATATGGGAGCCAATCTAAGGATGCTCTTTGAGGACCTCAAACCAGCTCTATTATCACAGATTGATGCAGAAATTGAGAAGGTGAGTGTAGATCAGGGGTAGGCAATCAATGTGCTGCAGTCCATTAGTTGGCAACTGCTCTCAGTGATTGTAAAAACATTTATAGAAAGTGAGTTTTGAAGTAGATTTAAGTGCAAAGTATAGTGTTTTGAGTTGGCAGCCTCTGTCAGAATGGCTTTTTGTGCCATTGTCGTTGTTGCAAAGTTCAGTCTCTGGCCATATGCGAGATGCTTTTGCCCCCCCCCCCAAAAAAATCTTGTATTTTATATCTTGCTTACTGATATCTATGCTCATGTTAAGTAGCCCACCAGCCCCAGTGTGACCCGTGGACCAGCATACATTCCTACATGATATATTGCCGCTAGCCATACATTTCCACATTTCACATTGGAGCTGTTTAAAGAGTGGTCACAATGCTGATTCCGGTGCAGGGTCACCTCACCATGAAACACATAGAGCTGTCTCACAAGTATGGCTTAGCCCTCTCAAGTGCAGAATTAAAACATAACTTTCATACCACCACAGGTTAATTTTCATAAAAATCTTTCTTTGTATCTCACTCTGTAACCCAATCAAATAAACACTGCAATGACTTCTTGTATCTTTGGATGACAAGGGCTCTTTCTTTGATATATACACAACCATCATAGCAGTGACATCAGAAAGGAAATGCGTCATGTGTGGTCATAGGTTATGTTCAATGTGTGAACCTGTACTAAAATGTTTTGTATATTAATTTTACAGGTCAGTGACACAAAGCCACCCAAACCATTCCGAGGTCTGAAGAAAAGCGGTGGTGGTGATGCTGAAAGTGATGATGAAGATGATGATGATGAAGATGATGCCGGAGAGGATGGTGCTGCTGGAGGAGGAATGAATATGCAGGACATGGTACCCCGAGAAGACATCTCTGGGAAAATAACAGATGCACTCCTCACTGAACTTGGTGATGCTAAATGGAAAGTCAGGGGAGAAGCTTTGGAAAAAGTGAGGATGTTTTTATTTTTTAATCATAATGCATAAGGTCCCTTGAAATGCTGGTTCACACCTTCATATCACCAGCTAACTACCATTTCCTGTCTTCTGTCTCCTCTGCCTCTAAGCACAATATTTACTGAAGTAAACACACAACCTCTTGTGTGACTGGACTGGTATAACGACTTTAAGCTCGAAGTTAAATCCATCCATCCATCCATCTGTCACATTTGAATGCTTAATGTAGAAGTGAAGGATAAACATTATTTGGTTTTAGAGAACCACCGATAAACAGTATTTGATAGTCAAAACATCATCCTGAGAATTGCAGCATTTTACCTATCTTTGAATGTACTCTGTGAATTTTTACATTGGAAGGGGGGTGGGGGTGGACTGGGGGCCAGGTATTTTTCAGGAACACTTTGTGCAGGAATCATCACACCTTTTTGATTCCCATAGGACACAGAATATCACTGAATTTAGTTTGATCTTTTGCAGTCCTTGAAAGCCATTGCAAAGATTGAAGTTGCTTTGAAGTTCATCATAGCCATATTAAGTCATGCTGTTGGAAATCATTCAAAAGCAGAGGTTCTGCCAGAAACTGACAAAAGGAGGGGGATTTATTACTGCCAAACCCCAAGGCCAAATTGATGGTGCCCTTGGCCAAAGTTACCAAGTTATAACATTCATTCCGGTCTTGAAAGAATTTCTGAATGCTTGCAGAGGTTCAAGAAAAGTTGGAGATTTACAGAGATACTTTAAAAAGGCATTTGTGATTTCATTTTTTCAAATACTGCTTGTCTCTGTCTCCAGGTACAAACAATACTGAAGGAAGCTAAGTTTATTTCTCCAAATCTGGGAGACCTTCCAACGGCTTTGAAAGCTAGACTTGCAGAGTCCAATAAAATATTGGTGAGTATATTCTAGACATGAGTCGAGTAGCAAAAATCTGGAACAGGGTGTTTGTTTTCATTACCTGGTGTGAGGGAGTAATTCGTTTTGGTGGCTAAGCATGTCCTCCAAATCTTGAGCCTTGCGACCTTGAGCTGACCTAAAAGTTGTCGAGGAGGCTGTGGGAAACTGAAGATTTGACCAAGGCCAAAGTGTGAGGATATTCCTCTCAACAAAAAATTATGGAAGGGTATGAGGTCCGACCCTGATTATGAAAGTCCCTCCCTTTCCTTTCTTTTTTTTGAGGGGGGGGGGAGGGAGAAATTAGGAATTTACACTCAAGTTGAATTCCTTAGCAGGAACATTGTCTCAAGGAAAATGGTAGCTGTTAGGAAATTTGCAATCCCTAAGAAAATATGTATGGGAAGATTAGGCACTGCTTTATCTGTTTGAACCTTTGTGCCTTCTTTGAGGATTTTTTTCCTGAAAGACTTTGCAAATTCAGACAAATGGGTGAATCAAAATTTGTGGTGAGGAGTGGATAGACTTTCACCCTGCATCACTTACTAGAGGCTAAGTACAAATGATAGAGATGGGTAAGGTTAGGTTAGGTTAAGTTAAGTTAGATGGAGCTTTTCTGCCCAGCTTCATGAAGGAGATGGCAGATGGTAGATTTCATCTAATTGGTAGTCAAAACGTGAGAAAGAATTTCTTAAATTTGGTCAGTAGTATAAGTTGACAATGTCACAAATATGTGTTACGTAGAATTGAAAATTTATGAATATCACAATGTATCATCTTTTATTCTCAGGCCACCACAACTGCTAATATATGCCAGACTATAGCTACTGCTATGGGACCAGCTGTCAAGACCCATGTGAAGACATTAATACCTGGTCTAATTGTTCTAACAGCTGACAGTAAGGTAAGATGATCTTAGGGAAGAGAGAAGGAGAATGGGAGAGAAAAATGCATAGTAGGAAAGGAAGGAGACAAGGCCGCTTACCTTAAATCACTGTGAGAAGTGTGATTCTTTGCGCACTTTGATAAAAAATGGGAACTAACTCGGATAAACCTAGTAAAGTTAAATAAAACAACACACCAACCATTCTCAAAAAGGAGGGTGATTTGTAGCGCACTTGTAAAAAAAATTTGGTTAAAGGAAGACAAGTGGATTGGTCGAAGGAGGAGGGGAGCAAGATTAGAGATTTTGGATTGTGGTGCAGATTTTTTTGATTACTTTGAAAAAAAAAAAGTCAAATCACATCCAGCTTTTTTATATCCACCTTAAAAACCTTGAAAGTGCATATGACTTGATTCGAATAGGCCATCTTGAAGACCATCTTGTAGAGTTCATTTACTGTCATATTTTCAAAAACACATTGCTCTTTCACAAAATACTTGAAAATGTGTAACTTTTTTGAGAAACTCCTCCTTCAAAAAGAGGTTGAACACCACTTGTTTCGTTTCTGCTGGAAAGTTGTGCAGAGCAAAGTTTCGGCTAGTGTAAGAAGTGATAACTCCTGTGAATTGTGTGTTCTGGAACAGGGTTTGTATAGGTTCTGGAAATTCTAGAAAGTGGACAGGGAAAATTAAGAAATTTGAGTTTTAAGGCATGGAAAGTTACCATCACAGAATATGAAATTTTTTTAAAAAGGTCCCCAAAAAAGGGCATTGTAGTTTTGGAAGTGGATATGTTGGTACTATTTTCTCAATTTTCAGATAAGTTATCTTGTGGAAAAGAAATAGAAATATGGGATCTGACTGTATTTAAGGTCTTGGAAATATCATTCATGTTCCTTGAAAGTCATGGGAAAGTCATGGAAAAGTCATGGAGTGTAATCATTTTGAATGGGAATGAACCCTGCTAAGTGTTCGTGACCATTGCATACTATATATCAATTTGAAAATGTTTGGTCTCTCCGTTTTGCTCCCATTTGCTTTGGGACATTTTTATGAGGATGCTCAACCTGATATCCTATCCTAGTTGTATTTTTTTCAAGGGCAACTTTTGTCTCATGTTTGATGTTCACTCTGCTTTGCAGATCACGGTACGACAAGCTGCTGTACAAGCCCTTACTGCTTGGGAAGAGCAAGTTGGACTAGCTCCATTCATTGAGGATGAAACACTTTCTTCTGCTCTAGCCAAGGAAAAACCTTTTATGAAAATGGAGGTATATTCACTTACTTGATTCTCTTTTCCTCAAAAAGCATTTTCATATTTGCCAAAAGGGATAAACTGTGGTACTTGTAACAAGTTCAGAATCTATGAATTTTAATGAAGGTGGGTTGAAATGTATTACCTGGTCAGATTTTATAGTTTGTTTTCTGTATAGGGGATTAGTTATATGGAATGCCGCTCAAATTATTTGTGGGCCTATTCCTCTTTCCGAAAGATTAGTATCCTCCAAATAGTTTTAACTTTTAGTCCTTCCAGTGTCATCTAGCCAGTCTTCATGTTTTCCACAAGTAGTTACATTGCCATAATGGCTGTAAGGCAAGAATTTTCACTTTATTTTATCTTCTTTCAAATTTTAATTTCAAATTTCAAATGTTTCCATTTCTGAGACTGATATGGCAGCATTTAACAGCTTGCTATCATCTGTTTTAATGAAGTATTGTTTTTATTTCTGTGGACAGATATTTGGGTGGTTAGCAGAGAAGCTTTTAAAGTATCGTACGTTACCAGCAGATCTCAGCCTTTGTGTTCCGTACCTTTTTTCTGGTCTGGAAGATAGAAATGCTGATGTTAGGAAGAAATCTCAGGAAGCATTGCCTGCATTTATGATGCACCTTACCTATGAAAAAATGGTAAAAATGACAGGCAAACTCAAGGTAAGTAATCATCTTTTCCTTCAAGATGGTAGCCCCTCCCCTCTATTTTAAAATCATCCTCCCCTCCCCTGTTCTGAGATCATCCAGGAAGCAGTTAGGAATAAAATAAGGACTTTGTTTGGTTGGCAAAAGGATCAAAATTGGGAAAAATATTCCAACTTACAGCTGGTAGGTCTGGAGTTAGACTCCTGGCTGAGTTCTACAAACAGGCTTGGGGTAATCGTAATCGATTGCCATCGATTACACATTTTGAAGTATTTGTAATCGCAATCGATTACTTTTGTGAAAGTCGCAAAGTAATTGCAATCGTAATCAATTACAATGGCAAAGTAATCGCAATTGTGGTTTCATTTCTGATTACATTGAAGTTGAATTGAACAAAAAAGTAAAGTTACTGAACAATTTTTTCAGTGCTTGGTTCTTCTATTGGAATGACAAAATTTAATTGTCCCTCTTTCTTGGATATTCCAGCTTTAAATGAGTGAGAAGTGCATGGGTTTAATAATCTCTAATTTGGGAGGACTTGGTTCTCTCTGGGCTTATCTAGAGCAATGTCCATGGCCTTTTTTCCAGTTGTGGGCACTGGATTATTTTGCCTACTACGTTGTTTATGTGGAAAGAAAATGTAATCACGATTGGAATCATGATTACATTGCAATGTAATCGCAATCGTAATCAATTACTTTCAATTTTAGCTGTAATCGTAATCATAATAGCAATTCTAAAATATGAAGTAATTGCAATCGTTATCAATTACATTGAGATATAATCGCCCCAAGCCTGCATACAAAATACTTAAAAAATTAAATCTACTGCCATTTTGATTGGTGCTCAGTATAAGCAATGGAGTAGAGAAAAAAAGCCAGTGAGCCACCACTGGAAAAAAGGCTGTAGCTGGCCGGACTTAAACCAGTTGGTTAGAAACTGAGCCATAAAACTTCATCTAACTAGTTAACTAACTTGTGAAGGAGCTTTGGGTGAAGAAAAAAATCAAAACTGTCTCCCCTTCCCTCATAAAACTTGCCTTTTTTGCACCATTACCAGGGTGAGTTTTGAGATAGAACATGTGGCAAGGCATGAGTTTCTCAAATATTTTGTTTGAATGACTTGAGAATTGATTGTGGCAATTATGCACTCGTAAACCTTAGCTCCAACCTTTGTCTAATTTTCTTTAAAGAAAGAATGGAGTGCATCATTTAAAGTGATTATGATTGACAAACAATATTGAGGACAAAATCTTTCCAAAAAGGGCAGTGGACTTTATCTTCATCTGAAATAAGGCAGACTGGGTATAAATGTTGCACAGACACAGGTTGTGTTTTCCTTGAGTTTCATACCACTACCTGTCTTCTCATTTGAATATTGATGGGACTTTTTAATTTCCAATTCCACTACAGCCTGCTTCCAAGACCCAAATACTAGGCATCATGGAGAAACAGCGTCCCAACATTCCAGAAAAACCAGGTAAGCCTGCAAAATCTGGGAAAAAATCCAAGAAAGAAGCAAAAGCAGAGGTAGCAGAAGAGGCTGAGGAGGAAGAACCAGCCCCACCTCCGAAGAAAACAACCAAGAGACCTAAAACAGCGCCCTCAAAGGTAGGCAGCTATCTCTTAATGCTGGAGGTATTTGGAATGTTTTCTCCTGTTCTTGTTATGTTGTGTATGCTGTTTCTTTAGTACTTTGTTGTTCTCTGGTTAAACTTTGTTTCAGATTTGTTCATTTCTTAAAAAGTTCCTTCTCTGGGGAAGGGATCATACTGGCTTGCATTTGTTTTTGCAAAAACAAAAAAAAAGAAAAACAAAAAAACAGCCCCCTCCAAAAAAGGGGAATAAATGCGGGGTTGTTTTCGCTGAAAGCCATTTCTGAGACCTTTTCCCTTATATAGACTTTAATATTTTGAGGAGTCTTTTTGATTGAATAGTCTGCACTGCTGTACTGAGAGAAATTAAAAGCCGGAAATTTGGAATTTTAAAAATTGGCTAAATGACAAAAGAGTTGTTCTCCTCTGATAGATTTCCATAGTCTTTGTGGCATTCAATATTTTTACCTCAGAAGTTTTCAAGTTTATAAGAGTTCTCACTTTCTCCAGAAACTGAAAATTTACGGTAAGCGGCTCCCAAGCTGCAATTTATTCTGTCCTTACGATTTTAGTTAATATGGTTTGATGTTTGCCCTTTCATTTAGCTGTTGTATTACATTTTGATAATGGTTTTACATGGTTAGTAATTCTTGTTGCATTGATGTGTTTGGTCTATTTGCTAAATGGTTCTTGATCTGTCTTCGATTTATTTGACAGTTAAATATTTCCAGATGTTCCTCCCCTTTTGGGTTATAAATTATGTTAAATTATTTTTAGTTCCAGTTTTGTGAAGGAGAAAATTGTCTTTCAACTTTGAAGTTAATTTTTATTGGAAATTACAAAATTTGGAAATTACTTCTCCCAAAATTTCTTATCTGTGTATTTTAAAATGCTTACAATATCAGTTAAATTCAAAGTGAGCCTCCTGTTACTGAACTAGCAGTAATCTTTGTTCTCAATTAAGATGTGTTTGCAAAGTTTTGTCTTAACTAGCCATCCCATTGAAATTTGCCAAAGTCTTTGTAACTGTTCTCCTTAACATTCTTATGTTAGGAAGAATACTACTTTATAGTAGACAGTTGGAGAACTTTCAAATGAATCACCACAAAATGTGTTCAGCCTACTAGGTGAAGAGCTCCCTCCCCCCTCCCCCCCTCTTTAGAGATGTTTGTTATTGATCAGAAGGCTCAAGTGGTTGCTGTTGTCACTAGTGAATGAACTAACATTCATTTTTTGAACTTACTGATTTACAAAAGGAAAAAATGTTTCAAATTTCAGATACTCAGACCTGTGTCAAATTTAGGACACCGTTAGTGAGCATCCATAGTTTCCTGTGTTAAAGACACTGCTTGTATTAAAAGCAATAATTTCTAAATTTGTTGGCTTTGTTCAAATCATATATGGAAGATTTTTTCTAAGATCTCTTTATTCCTTATGTCAGTGAAGACTTAGGCAAGTTCAATTTTCTCTCTCACCTATTATAACCTTTGACCTTTTTGAGTTAATAACCCTTTGACCTTACTCTTGTTGTTTTGCTGTGTTCTGTTTCACCCTGTCATCTTTTCCTATAGTCTTCTTCAAGTGATTCAGCTCCGTCTAGTAGTGTTAGTAATTCTTCTGCGCCACCTGAACCCAGTGAGGGCGCTGCAAGCAAGAAAGGTAAACAGAAGGAAACTGCGGCCCCAAAGAAGGTACACGGTGACATCCATTCAATGATTTCTATCTTTCTTCTAAAATAAACAAACTTTGCTTGGTTAAGAAATATGATTCATTGAAAAGACGAAGTAGTTAAATGGTAGTGCCACATATTTGCTGAAGGCAATTAAGGAATGCTTATGTAATTTAAATGTATAGTAAAATTACAGTAGCTATAGCTTCTTAGTCCAATGTCTAAAGCTACAATCCTCGACAAAAATACATGGGACAAACCCCGCTCCTCCTTTCAGTGTTGAAGTTTCAGGACGCCTTGGGCTGCCACAACATTGAATGGGGGAGTGGGGATGGTGTTCCGTTCATTGCTTGTTTTGCTTGTTTTGTCCCATCATTTTTGTCGAGGATTGTCGGAAGCCTGTACAAATGTATATCAAGAAGTTTTCGGTCTCGGGCAACGTAATGGCAGTTGGTGAATAAAATTTGTGCAGTCTGAAAGGATTGATTCGATGACAAATGTCACGGCGTAAGCATTATGAAAAAGCAATTGCTGCATGACAAGATAATAAAAGCGGCTTTTAAATATTTCACGGGAGGAAATGTAACTTATTACGTATTATGGACTTCTGTCCATATTCGGTCTTTCTAATTAGGACAGGGAAGTGATCAAAATAAGGTACCCATGGGTGGTTTAACGTCGTTAATTTTGTCATTAACCTATTCAGAAGACCCGTTCCCGCAGGGTACCGAAGGGGGGAGGGGTCACTTTCAAGCGAGAAATATTTCTTGGGGAGGGGGGAAGATCAAAACAACCTTCAGGGGAGGGGGAGAACAGATATTCCAGATGACTTACAGGACAAACGAGGCGTTTTAAATATTAAAACCCGAACTGCTACAGAAAGCTCCGACAGTGGGCTTTATAACGCTTAATTTATTCATTATCCCGATGTAGAATTCGTCACTGCTCCCTATTACTAAGAATATTTAATGAGCGCCACGGTTTACCATTGACCTCACCACGATTAACCATTGACCTCCACACTATTTCAATGACTGTCGAGGGTTAATCGTGCAAACAGAAGATCTCTCTATTTATAGGAAACTTTCATTGTGCAAAAATGGTTAACCGTTTTAATTTCGAGAAATCTTTACATAAATTGTCACGTTCACTACCCCTAATTCTTACATATAATTTCGTCTATAACTAGATTGTAGTTTGAATCATCATTCAATGTTTATTTATGCGAAAAAAGAGAGAATTTTGTGGTTAACCGTTGGGTATATCGTGAAAAATGTTACCCCCAACCCCTAACACAAAAAATAAGATGGAAAAAATTCTTTGTTTTTCCCCATTACAGTACATGAAATTTTTAAAGTAAGTTAAATCTCTCACCACCCAGAGTACTATTGCCCCCTTCCCCTTCCTCGTATGAGCTACTTGAGGAAGACAAATCTTTATTCGAGCGCCCATCGCTAATTTGACACGCCAGTATACTAGTAGGACAAATTCAACTTTTACTATTTTCATGTAGCTTGAAAAATAAAAAGGCAACCTACTCGTTTCAGAGCATTTAAAGTGAAAATTTGGAAACTCCTATACCTTTGTACAGGCTTCCGACAATCCTCGACAAAAATACATGGGACAAACCCCGCTCCTCCTTTCAGTGTTGAAGTTTCAGGACGCCTTGGGCTGCCGCAACATTGAATGGGGGAGTGGGGATGGTGTTCCGTTCATTGCTTGTTTTGCTTGTTTTGTCCCATCATTTTTGTCGAGGATTGTAGCCACACACTACACAATTTTGCACACTGCAACTCAACTAGATAGTCGCAAATACTGTGATTGGCAATGTTAAGACCAGTTTTAGGTTGCACGGACTTCAGTCGGGAAGATTCAACATGTTAGTTCTTCTCGACTGTAGTCGGCGTGACTTAAAACAGGTCTTGCAACTGCCAGTTGCAGTCGTAAACTCACACACATTACTGTTTGAAATCCGACAATCAAGTTGAGTTGTGGTGAGCAAAATCATGTGCGGCTAGCTTAAAGATAAGACATTATTGAATTCTTATATTATGTAAGAGCAGGGTTTCTTAATTTGTGGCAAACCTGGAAAAGTTATGAAGATTTTTTCATTTTTTTTGAATTTATGAAATCAAGAGGGATGAGATGGAGATTTTTTATTGAGTCCTCAGAAAGTTATCAGAAATTCATGAAAATTGATTCCCCATGAGGTGCTGGAACCCTGACTTTAAAACCATTAAATTATGCAAGAGTGACTTGGCTTCAAAGGAGACACCTTTGACTTCAAAATTAAGAGTACTTGAAGTTCATATTTCTAAAAATTGATTCCATACACATGGTGATGGAATTTCTCCAGATAGACCAAAAAAAGGTGGTTGTGAGAGGTGCTTATCAATTTTGGGGTTACACTAACCAAAGCAGGTTGGTTTGATTTAATCAAGCTGATAACAGTAATGCTAGATTTGGTTTTAAATCACTGATTAAAATCACAACTTTTTTCTTTTCAGAAAAATCTCCAACCCCAAACCAAAGCTTAGTCAAAGCTTGTTTTCTTACAAAATGTAATCATGATCTTCCCATTAAATGGTTGTTAATCTTGTAAAGTTAGTTTATAGTTAAATGGCGTTTTAAGGCCCAGTTTAATCTTGTAAAAGCTGTAAGATATGTATGATTTTCCCTTGGCAGTATTTGGAAAGTGTTAAAAGTAAGTGTTTTAAATTTGCGGCATTTTCTTTTTTTTTTTCCAATTAGTTTCTCCGTAAACCTTAGCTATGTTAACAGGTGTTTACTGTTTGGATTTTGATGCGTTGTTATGTGTTATTCCTGTTCAGATTTTTTCATATAGCTGTGTATCATTGTGTTTTTGCTCTGCTTTGGATGTTACAATCTGGAATTTTAATTTTAAATGTTGGTTTGTACTTTTTTTTAAAAGTGATTTCTCAGTTTGCTATGAAGTTGTTAATGAGGATTTCTGAAATGTCATTTGTAACATTTTCTAAATCACACATGTCAGGTTGGTCAGTTATGGTAGCATTCAGTGCTATTGTGTATAAGATGCACAGTACAATGCATTATTATTGTCACTTAATCAGGGGGTTATCTTGAGAGGTGTGCATGCAAGGAGGAAGAGGTAAAGGACTAATGCAAGGTAGGGTATTGGTTGGTTGAAAGGGGCTATGTAATGAGGAGAGCAGAGTTTTATTTCAATGTAGAGTAGGGATGTGATCGTTCAGTTTCAAAAATTTGTGATCATTTAGCGATTATAAGCTTTTCCTGAGTCTTGAGTCTGTAAAATTAGTTCCAAATATTATCAGGATTTGCTCTGCCTAAAGGACCCATTTGAATCATTTCATGAAACAACTCTTGCAGCTTCTCATTTGTACCACCTGTCAGGTATTTAAAATTTTAAAATTATAAAGGTACCAACGGTAAATATGGGTTGTGTTTTGAATACCTCTTACACTGTAGCAGAAAACAGGGTAGGGGGGAGTACAATGGCCCAGCCCAGAAGTAGGAAGTGGGAGGAGGGTTTGCCAGGGGTATTAGTTACGATTTACTTCAAGGAACATTTACTGAATGTTTAATTGTATGTGTGGTTGTTTGGCAATAAATGGCTACACAATCACAGCCCTAATGGAGAGACTCGTGGGTATGCAAATTTGGAGAAAGTAGATTGATGTCAAATCACGAGTAAGCAAAATTGAACTTATGTCCAGGTTGGTGGGATGGAGGGAGGGAAATCAAGTTTCATAAAATCAGGGTCAAATTAATATCCTTGTTTGTTTGGGGGGGGGGGGGAGGGGAAGGGGAGAATAACCCATGGGATTTGCGTTGGGTTCTCATGTATTATTGTTGGGTAAAGGGAAAAAAAGGAAAAAGGCGAGCAGATTGAGTTAAAGTATTATTACAGCATGGTATCTTTAGATTATAAATGAGAAGGTTGCCTGGTCTGTGATGACAAATATTCCCTTATGCGGTTAAATACAAGAATTGGCACGCCTAGCTTCATTGCGGTCATCACTAGTCTGATCACTGCTCTTTTTTTTTGATGTCTCTTCATCATTTTGTTGTTGCTTTTTTCAGTTGTCATCAAAATCAGGAAAGAAGAAGGACGATGATGAGGATGCTGGCCCGCCTCTGCTCATGGTAGGATCTAAAGAAAAGAGATTCAAGGATGAACAGGACCTCAAAGTAAGGGTCAATTTTAAAATGTAGAAATTTGGAAAGACTGCATGGAAGAAGCATGTAACAAAATTCATGTATTGATTTGCAGAAATATTTTGGTTGTAATTTGTAACAGTGAGAACGAAGACAGCAAAGGTTTCCTTATCAGTTGCAACTTCTCTTCTATCTGTGGCTTCTGACAGGCATGAGATACTTCCTTTTTTTAGAGGTCTTCGTCTTTTTTGTGCCAAAGATAGGAAAAGTTTCTGTTATTATGATAAATGTCTTTATAATGTCAAGTATCAAAATTTTACAAACAACCCTCAAAGTTCTGTCCGATCAGAAGTCTGTGTTGTAATGACAGTAATGCCATTAGGGCCCTTAAGCAGACCACTAAGTCCCTGACCCTGGTGCCTTCATCTCAATTTCCTCTTTTTTAGAAATTTCAGGCTTATCTTTGCTTCTAATGTGAACAATTCTAATACCTTCACATTTTTTCTGACAGGTTCTCAAGTGGAATTTTACTGCAGCTCGTTCAGAGTATGTGGACCAGTTGAAGGAACAGATGCAGCCTTGTTTCAGTAAATCTTTAATACACAACATGTACCAAGATGATTTCAAATATCATGTGCAGGCTATAACTGTGCTCACAAATGTAAGTTTATGACCCCTTCCTCTGAAGGGTTGTCAAACCCCTTCACCCTAATTCATGCCACCTTAGTTAAAGGACCAAAAAGCAGTCACTCCAGTCTAGCCTTATTTCAAAACAACAGCTGTCTCACAAATGCCCTCCCATTTTACTTCCAAGTACCATTCAACCGTGTATTTGGTCTAACGGTAGAGCATCTCCCTCTCACGTGGAAGGCCCGGGTTTGCTTCCCAGGACGAGTCTTACCAAAGACTTTAAAAAAGGAACCTACTGCCGTTGTGTTTGATGCTCCGCATAAGCAATGGAGTAGGGAAAACAAGCCAATGAGACACAACTGGAAAAAAGGCTGTGGCCGGCTCGACTTGAACCAATTCGTTGGGAACTGGGCCGTAAAACTCCATCGAACTCTAAGTATCATTCCTGGTGTCACAGGGCATGTAGTACATTTAGTGCAAGGTAATTTATTCATTGGCTCCTTGTAAAATTCATAATTGAGGAGGGGCAATACTGTGGCATGACTCAAGGGCTCCTACAGCCTGGAAAAGTCATGAAATTTAATTTTCATGGAAAATTCATGGAATATTGTAAAAATGTCAGAAGTCATGGAAAAGTCATTAAATTTAGCTCAGATCATACTTTTAATTTTTTTTACAAGTAAATAAATTTACTCATTTATTTGTCATTATAGTCCTGCCATTAAAGTTTTATCAAACCTTGGGTGTAATTAGCATGAAATAGTCATGAAAAAGTCATGAAATTTAATTTTTCTTCAGGTGCAGGAACCCTGTGACTTTTAAGAGCCATTAATGAAATAGAATAGTCAACTGTGGTAATTCAAATTGGGAGTACTGCATTTTCAATGGAAAAAAGCAGTGTGGATGACTGTTTGAAAACAGTTCTCCCTCTGAAAAACAAAATAAAAGGGAAAAAAATGAAAGAATGAATGTGTTAACAAAGAGGTATGGAAGCTGTACATGGTATTTTCTGTTGAATGCTTTTGTAACATGTAGTTGTCCATCAGATAGCCAATGTGTTACTCCTTTACATCTCTTTCATAATTTCCATTGTTTTCATTGATATTTACAGTGCATTGAAAATCATAAAGATGCCACAATAGCCAACTTGGATCTAATTTTGAAGTGGTTTACCTTGAGGTTTACAGAGACCAACACATCAGTTCATGTCAAGTCCATAGACTATCTACAACAGCTGTTTACTGTGTTAGCTGCCGATGACTTCAGTCTGTCAGACGTAGAGGCTAATGCATTTTGCCCATCTCTGGTTGCCAAGGTAAAGAAAACAGAACTAATGTGTGGTTTCCTGTCTGTGGAGATATCAAATTCACATATATATTAATAATTTTGTAGATGAGAGTTAGGGAGTTAAATCTTCATAGTCCCTTTTCCAAATAACAATTATGAAGGAATTGTGGAATATGGCATTGGTGTGGGTTATTTTCAGCCATGGTAAAATGACATTGACAAAACAATGCATACTAAAAGTCTGTCCCACAATCCTTTGTAAGTTCTTATTGGAAAATTGTCTATTGTGAGATACTTCATGGAAGCTGTAGGTGAAAAAAGGTATAGATACGAGTGAAGTACAGAGGTTAGTTGGTGGTGTTTCAGTTTAGTAAGATAGAGTTTTACGGCCCAGTTTCCATCCTATTAGTTCAAGTCGAGCCGGCCACGGCCTTTTTTCCAGTTATGATTCACTGGCTTGTTTTCCCTACTCCATTGCTTATGCAGAGTGGTGGTGTTTCAAGGACATGCCTTGGAGGTACATTTGCTGAGGATCTTTCAACTATAGAAAAATCCAGTCAGCTGATGTAGTTAGCTATAAGTGGGGTTCACTAGTCTTAGTCTTTAATCATCTTAATTGTATTGTCTACATGCAGTACTAAACCTTCTTGATCAGTGAAATTGAGGGAATCAACAGGTATTCCAGTGCACAACCATCTATGACACAGTTTAGCAAAGAATTTGAAAGATTAAAGCTGATGCATCTTAGTTATGAATGACTAATCAGGCCATCACATGACTCTTTGGATTTGTATACAAAAGAATTGTAAAGGGAGAAGTCACTTTACTTTGAAGAATCTGTGAGATGATAAAGCCAGCAGGGATTCTGAGAGCAACTACAAAAAAGAAAAAAAATTGGTAGGGGGAAATTTATTAATGCCAAACCCTAAGTCCAAACTGAGGTTGTCCTTGGCCAAAGTTACAGATGGGTTCATAGGGATAAAAACTTGCTTCAAGACCCCTATACTGTTCCATCTGAAGGGTTTTAAAGGCTATTTATTCATGCATGTTCAAACATAGACCACTGCAAAGGTGGCTTCTTCTTCATCTTATATGTAAGAGTTACAGAATCTGCATCATTTGAAAGTTGGAGAGTTTCACTAAACACATTACTTTGAGAAACAGATGATTAAATTTTTAAAGAAAGAGAAAGTTCAAGTTCTGCCTTATTTAGAATAATCTGTCATTCTTTGTATATGTATTAGTTTTGAAAATATCACTTTTTTCTGTAGTTATTTAGATATGGTCTCAACTAGATAAAATGATGAAGTTTAAATATGGTTGAATCTCCAAGTTTGCCTTCAGATATGGCGCAAGCCCTTTCCTTTGGTTGCCTCTTACTACAATTGGGAAATGCTGTGATCATATATTGCAATCCCCAGTTTATAGGGAAGAGGGATATTTATTTCTGCAAGACAAATTTTAACATTTCTATTAAATTATATGCAGGAACTGTGAGATGATTTTTCTTTTCACTTGCTATGTAGGTGGGTGATAACAAAGAAAACATTCGTAAAGGAGTCCGTAAAGTGATGAAGCTCTTAATGAAATTGTATCCAGCCAGCAAGATGTTTGTTTTTATCATGGATGGACTAAAATCAAAGAATGCCAGGCAGAGAACAGGTTTGTGTTATCAGCTTTGAATAATTTATAACGTATGCTTAAAATGTGACAATTTAAATGCATTTTGTTGTGTCAATGTGTATGTCTTTATTTCATATGATATAGGAACAAGAAAATAGAAAAAAAAAGCTGGGTAATGTACAGTCAGTTCCTTTTGGAATAAACTGTATCAGTGTTATCCCTTATCAGCTCCTTTGTTTGTACAAGAAAAACATAATAAAAGAGTAACATTGTGTTGTAATTCAGGTGATTATGAGAATAAATTGAACCAGTAAAGTCCCTTCCAGACCTCTTCAGCTTTTCTGCTCCAACTCTCAGAGTTGCAGGGACTAAATTCCACCCAACTTGCTAAAGTGTAGCAACAGTCTGGCTAGGACCAGGGTGTGCATATAGGGACCGTGGTTAGAGATGACAAATGCAGTAATGACAATGCCTTAGAAGTTCATGTTGTTGCAATGATGTGTTTGTGTAAGGTGTGGTTAGGTGAAGTTTTAAGGCCCAGTTTCCAACCAGTTGGTTTAAGTCAGGCCAGCCAGGGTCTTTTTCCCAGTTGTTGCTCTCTGGCTCATTTTCCCTACTCCATTTCTTATGCTGAGCACTAAACACAGTGGCAGTAGTTGTCAGTATGACCTGGCTAGGAGTCAAACTCCAGACCTAGTGATATGTTTGGGAATCTTCAAAAAGATTTAAATATTAACTTCTTTTTATGTGATGCTGTTACATGTGCCTACAATATGTACACAGTAAATGTACAGCACCCCTCCTTACCTCACAAACTGTGTGATATCTTTGGAAAGAGGAAATTGGGGAAGGCCTCTGTTGGAGACCTCCAGGACCTACTGTGCCATTAAGAAGCTTGCCAAGGTCTTAACTGTAGAAAAGTAGGGATAACATGTAGACAATATGTAAGTGTTGGAACTTGTAGACTAGTTTTGAGAATTTCAGCTGAGAGTTATTAAAAATGGGTGAAGAGGAGAACGTGCTATCCATCATTAATAAATGTGTCTTTAATGAATCAGGTTTTCATATTTTTTGTTTCAGAATGCCTAGAAGAATTGACATCCATGATTGAAGTTTATGGTTTAAATGTCTGTCAGCCTTCACCTCCAAAAGCATTGAAAGAAATAGCTACACAGATAGCTGATAGAGATAACAGTGTACGGTCTGCTGCCCTCAATGCCTTAGTGCAGGCATATCAGATTGTTGGAGAAGATATTTACAAACAAGTTGGCAAGGTAAGTGACTTTTTTAAATTGCAAGGTTAAGTGTGTGGTTAATGATATGTGTCTAAACACAGGTGCAAGTAAAAATTGAGGAACATCAGAGGAACATGTCAAATTCAACTTAGGGATAAGTTTATTGCAAAGGGTGCTTTCTTTCATTTGCAGATTTATCATCAAAAGCTAAATTTTGAAATGAAAACCTTCTTTTTGTTAATGGCTAATTTTCTTTAAGGGCACTTCATTCTTCTCTTCAGGATCCCAATTTTTTTCCCCATCTGGCATAAAAAGTGTATTAAACTAGGATTCTCTATTACCAAATTAAGTCAGTTGTAAAGTTAATGTATTCAAATGTGATGTAATATGTAATGTAGTATGCAGTATGGCACAGCAGCTATGATTCGAAGCCACCCATATATTGCAGCTTACTCCATGTATGCAATAGGCCTACAAAATGGCATAGCCAAGAATTTCTGTCTCTGTAGGGTGAAAAATTTAAAGGGAGGCTGTGTTTATTTTTTACTGACATAGCATACAAAGAAACTATCTATAAAATTGACACTATTCAGTCTTGTCAATTAGGTTAAGTTAGAGCTTTCTTTTCCAACGTTTTGTGCAATACAAGAGGTATGGATTTGGCACCATTTAAAATTATGAAAGTTTGAGCAAACATATTATTCATGAACTACAAGTTGCATCATAACTTTCTGCAAGAACTTTTTATTTTACTTTTTTTTTGGAAAACAAAGTTCCAGTGTCTGCAAATTAGGGGTCATAGCCCTTTGGAGGGTCATAAAATATTTTGAAGGGTTTAAAAAAGATTTTGGATACACAAAAAGTATTTGTTAAAATTTCTCAATAAAAATGAGAAATTTTTGTTGTTTTGTTTGTTAAGGCTTTCATAGCATCTCCAACCCTTGTCTTTGTGTTTTTTTTTTAGTTGAATGACAAAGATCTTGCGTTACTTGAAGAAAGAATTAAAAGATCCGGGAAGAAACCAGCTATAGCCAACAAGTCAGCCCAACCAGTGCAGAATAAAAAGAATGATAAAGCTAACAGGGCCGATAATAAAAAATCAGCTTTACCGTAAGTACTCTTTTGTATTCCTTCTTTTCATTGACATTTTTGTTGGTTTGAACAGAAGTCTAGAGGGTTTTACGAGTGTAAAAAAAGAAGGAATAGAAGAATTATATTCTCAGTTGTTGGAGAAGGTAATATGTCTTTGATAAGTATTTAGTCCCTTATACTTGTATATTCTCAGAAGGGCAATCACACTGTGGTTATTTTTACTATTTGATTAGCACTTTAAAATACAGTACCATGTCTTCATATCTTCTCAGACCTGCTAGCTGTCCCGATTTTGGTGGGACAGCTGCAATTTCCTGATCTCATTCAGGTGCAAAGATCACTATGTCAGGCTTTTCCCTTTTTTTTTTTTTTTTTTAAATGACACCATATAGTTCAGAATTACTTTGAGACAGTTTTTGTATAAAGGAAACAACTATAGCTTGTTGTAAGTAGTCATGTGTTGTCAGTTTCAGCCTCACAGAACTGGGAGCCACTAACTTGATTCTTTCAAATTTTATTTTGTTTTCCTGTACCATGGATGTTTGCAAGAACTATTCTTATTCTACCAAGTTTAAGAGTTTTGAATTGCAAAATTGGCAACGGAATATAATTAGGAAGATTAAAGCTGATTGCCTCTAGTTAAAGGCAACTTCTCTATGCTGCTTGAGTTAGTGTTAAAAGTATGGGTACTAAAACAGCAATGATTCCAGCTGCAACTTATTTTGATATGAAGACATTTTATCATAAATGCGCTGTTTTGATATGCCAATATTTTTAGGTATTGCCCTAAATTACTGATCACTTACACTGTGATAAGTATTATTGTCATAAATTGAAACATTTAATATATTGTTGAATTTAAAAGGGATTATCTCCAATTTCTAATATTTTTAATTCAGTCGGTACAATGATAACAAGGATGGTTTTAAACTACTCACAGTTTTATTAGTACAATTATCCCCTAGCCTACATGAAGATGGGTGGTCTTAAACTACCTCATTTTTCTACATTATAACTGTCTTCATTTTGTTTCATATTGGGGACTCTAAGATCATTTGTTCTCATATACTACTTTATTGCAATCTTAAATACTTCAAGATTTAATTTCTTTTTCATCTTAACTAGTGGGGGATGGAGAAGGTTTGTATTTTATTTTAAATTTAATGGAATGTAATCTCCAGTCACAAGTTTCCCAAGTGCTCCAATCTCATTTACGTTCTAACCGAACTTGTTTTCAATAACTTGCTCCTTTCTTTTTTATTTTACATGTTGTCTTGACTTTTATGTGTGCAAGTGTCTTACGTAAAAGAGTAAAACTGCTTTTAAAAAGGGTAATTCAAGTGTTCTTCACTGGTTGAACATTTGTATGAAGCCCCAAAGGTTGAAGGGTCGTAGGCTCTTTTTTGTTTTGGCAAGTGGTCTGAAGGGTTAGGTTTATAGGTAGAAAAAGTTTTATGGCCCAGTTTCTAAACAATTGGTTTAAGTCAGGCCGGCTATGGCCTTTTTGCCATTTGTGGCTCACTGGCTTGTTTATCGTACTCCACTGTTATGCTGAGCACTAACCACAATGGTAGTAGGATCTGTTTTTAAAGTCTTTGATATGACCCAGCCAGGAGCCAAACTCTGAAGGGTAAGCCACAAAATGAATTAACCACAGTACTGCTAGTGGTAACAAGAGCCTTTCAGAAAGTTTTGCTCACAATGTGTAGGATGGTTAGGGACTGATGACTGCCTTGTTTTACCCGAATAAACAGATAAAGCTTAGTTATTTTACATTGCAGTAATGTTTATTTCAATAAACTTCTAGAAATTTTATTTGCAATTTTCACCAAACTTTGTGCCAAACAGTAGCTTGACGATATGCCCTTCATAGGGTCAGCAAGCCTTAGTGCCATCTTACTGTTAGCTCACACTGTATAGCATCACTAGAACTGGTGCCAACCATTAACATTAATTTCTGGACATTATGTGCTTGTTTTGTTTTAATCTCCACACTTTGCCTTCGGGTCAATTTTTTTTTGTATAAATTGCCATCTTCTGGACAAGCTTCTTGATAGCATATAAATATTTCACAAATTTATACCAGAATTTCAAGAATTCTAAAAATCTATTGCAAACTCATTTTTTCAAATGTGGGCCTAAATTGTAAAGGCTTTTTTTCGGACAGGGCGCCCCTGAGCTTCTGAAAACAAAAAAAAAAATTATGAAATTTCAGTCTGTTTTTAAAGTGTAATCTGTCAGTGCTGATTGGTTGTGTAGAAAAGCCAAATTTTTTCAACAGGCAATGTAACATATGTTAAACTTCCTTCAATATTCACCAAGTTGATAGCTAGGACGGTAATCAGTTAAATTTTTTCAACTGGAATTTTTATGTAAACAGTAAACACTGTAGTGCAGATATATTTTGACCTTACTGTATGCTTAAATTTGCCTTTGAAGCAGTATTTTTGAGTAAACAGTGGCATCATTGGTTTGTTATTTCTTGTTATTTGTGTGTTGTTAGGTGTGTTGATAGTTAAGTTGAATAATGGTTTCTTTCAGGGTTTTGGTTGAAGGTATTTAAATATCCATGTAATCATATCCGTTTTATTTTAGTGGCTATTCAGAAACCCCAGCTATCTGATATATTTATCCACTTATCCCATTTCTGTTTTCCTATTGTAAATTAATGTGCAATTTTGTTTTTTCTCCAGTGGAATAATTTTAATCTTGTTGCAGTATGTCATAATGTTTTTATATCATTTGTCTGACTGTCGAAAAACTTCCTATCAGACAATTTTCTCATAAAATAAATTCCACCCTGGGTAATGCCAAATTTTCTGGTGAGAAAATTTGTTCAAGACACATATTTCTAGTGGTTCGAGGTTATATGGGGAGAAATTGTCAAATTGGCATGTGGTCTTGAAATATTAAATCATTCTCTTTTTTAGTTTGCATTGTGTTTACTATACATGTGTCCATGCTGGGTAAAAGGTTAAAAATAAAGGTCATATTTTTAGAAACATTTTAATGGATCAGTGCTAAATATTTCCATTTAAGTCTCCAAAATGTGTGGAAGAAGTCCTGAATTTTTACATTTCAAAAGTGTGGGAACCCTGTACTCCCTTGGATATATGATAATTACACATCTGCCTTGTATATGTTTTCTTTAATTGGCAAGAAAGAAAGATTTGAATCTTGCTGGTGTTCATCTGCTCTTTCTTGCCAGGATCTGCTTGAGAACAGATTTTAGCCCTCAAGTTTTATAGTACCAACCTAAGACTCATCCACCTTTTGATTGTGTTTTCTCCCTAGGACTACCAGACCTGCCACAGCCCCACAACAAGCTCCTCCCCAAACCACTAACAGCTCTACCACGCCTGCTTACTTTTCCTTAGAACTGGATAAATTGGACCTGGAGAAACCTGCCTCATCTGTAGCCTTACCCACTCTGGAGGATACATCAGTAGCAGATGAACTATTAGATGCAGAAATCAAAATTCCTACCAGAAGGTACTTTGTTAATACAGTAGCCCATTGTTCAAAAATTGATTGGCGAATTTCCCTCTGTGTCATGTTTTTGTCACAATGTGGTGAAATTTTTAAACAAATGAATGTTTAGAGCTTAAAACCTGGTCTCATTGGACTTGTGTCATTTCACAATGGGTTTGCAGTTAAAATATGCATGTTTTGATTTGGTCAAAATCCTTACTTATGGCAAACTATTCTGCACAGACTGCTCGCACTCTGGAAACAGTATGCAACCCATTGGGGGAAATACTAAAAAAATTAGGTGAAACTAATTTTTCAATTATTCACAATTGTAATGATGTCATGCATGTGCTCATAGTAAATCTTGGTCCATTTTGACACACCATAATGACTTGTGCCACCTTCCTGGAGCAACATGATCTTTTAAATGGTCAAACAAGTCCTGCTCTACTGTAGCCATGGAATGCATGGTTTTCCACCTCAGGAGCATCATATCACGGCCATTAAAGTCTCTTTGACAATGTTGTGGTGTGCCTTGACTGTGTCTTGTTTATTTGAACTCGTCAGTAATAGAATGGATAACCAGAAGATGACAAACCAAAACTTTGCTATGGTGATGGTATGATGCCACTGAGATGTTGCTGAGGTCTAGCACAACTTGAGCAAGATGCTACTGTAGGATCATTGTACTCTGTGGTACAATTTTGGCATTTAGAGTATGCCATGATAAATCTTGAAAATTAAGCAACTCTACATCTCTATTCTAAACTGTCAAATTTCATGTAACTGACTGAAAATGTTATTTTGGGAATACAACTATTGTGCCATTCTTACCAACAGTATTCCTAAACCCTCGATGCCGACGGAGATGCAGCTCAATTTTATGATGTCACAAGTTGCTAGCAATGATCTTAATCTTAGTATACAGGCTCTAGCCCAGGTAAGTCACTGCAGTGTAATTACATCTATAATTGGGATGATAAGTTCCATCTGTAAATATTATATGGTATCAGGCTGCAAATTTAGCGGTGGCCATGGCGGCCATTGCTGTCATACATTTCCTTTTTGCTGTGATGCCCTGAAAAAATGATTATAATTCACAACGTTGCTGTTATGCCCCTCAGCAAATGCCCTCAGACCTTATTGTGAAGTTCTAACTTATCACTAAAATTCAAGTTATACATGTTTTGTGAACATATGTAGAAACTAAAAACTCCTAAAGCTGGGCACTTAATCCTGCATAAAAATTGTTATTTTCTAAATTCTATTAGTTTTAACAATGAAAATTATATATGCATCGCAATACAGCATTATACAAGCTACGTTGTCTGCTCCACAGTTGCATGTCAAAATAAAACAGAAAGCACCGGGATTGGTTAGACATTAACCAGGGCCAATCACAACTCGCGATACGGTCAATGGAATTTAGTGTGTAAAAATCCCTGCACTGAGATCAAGTTAAGTTTGTCATATGCATACTGTACTGCACTGTGGTGGGAGACTTTCATTTCCTTTGCTGCGTTTGTGGATACTGACTGTGGTTTTCTGTTACATTTTGGTACAGATTGGCTTTATTTGTTTCTCAGCGTCTGTTTATACTTATTAAAAAAACTCACACTACACACTCTGCTGTTTTTTGTTATTTTGGTAAGCAATGCAATTCGTTCCGTTTTGTATGATGCAAATTATTTTGCGAAGAGTTTTTAAACAAAATCAGTCTGTAAATGAAGTTGAGTATTTCGAAATGTGCTTATGACCTGTACACCTCCAATTTGAAATGGATATCGAAGTAGGGAAGTACATTGGGACAAGAGAGTTTCGAGGGCTTATAGCCAAGCCCTTTGAGTCTAACTAAGATTGCACGGTGTAAGTGCTACAATTGGGAACCATCCAAGAGGCAATCCGTGCATCTAAAACCCAGGGGCTTGAGTTAGAAAATCTCTTGAGTTGGTGTTAGAGGGTTAGGACTTTGCTGCTTAAGAGGTATCCTTTCTCTTATGTTCTGTGACTTATACCTTTAGAAAGGACTCTTAGCACATTACATATAAATACACAAGTGGTAGGATCAGATATAATTCTGTCTAAGCCTTCTTCCAAACTTTCTTGATTTTCTCAATTTCTTTCAGCTTGATGAAATTTTAAAGGACAGAGATCGATCTAAGGTGATGATTAGTCATGTTGATCAGTTGTTAGTAGCTACAGCCTTCCAGCTCAGAATGGCCTTCAGCAAACACATGGGGGATGAGGAATCATCAAAAAATGTCATTAGAATGTACAGATGTCTGGTAGCACTGCTTGTTTCGGTAAGTCAAACATATGCTTCGGGATTAAGGCTGAACCATGATGCAAGAAGTAACAAGTTTAAGCCATCTCTACCTCAAAGGTGTGAGATGGAAATTTCCAGATTTCAGGAAATTGGAAGTTTTGAACAAAATTCTCATGAAATTCTTTTTTGCTGGGCAAAAAATTTTGCCACCACAGATGGAAAGGTTTTAGGGTTATTAATTTTTACATAAATGTAGTTTTTACCGCATAAACATATTTGAAAAACAAAAAGGAATCTACTGATGTGAAGATTTTGCAAAGTAGAACCCTTTCCATTAACTCCTTTTCTGGGCTGACAATCTAAGATGATCACACAGTTTCAGGAAATTAACCTCAACTTGGTTTCCATCCCTGTTTTTAACCACTATTTGACCAGAATCTATGTGTGGTTGTCCAGTCTTAAGATAAATGATATTAAATGGGTTTGTTGTTATAGTTGTATTGGGACGCAGAAAGTAGGGTTAAATTTTTTCACTCAAAAACAGTTCTTTATGACATTTCTTGAAACTTGGGAGAGGGATTTTTTCGTGGGTCATTCTGATTAACATATTCTGTTGAATTTGGGCAGCACGCAAATTAAGAATTATGCAACATCCTGATGTGTCAGTTTTTGCAGGTCACAAGCTTGCATAAGTAGCTCGTTTTTATTCAGTATGTAAGAAAAATATAGAAAATGTTGTTTTGTAATGTGGCCAATATGCCATAGATTTAAATGGGAATTGTGGCTATTCTTAAAGACTATAATGCTCTGGGAAATAGTTCATTGAGGTTTAATGACATCCCAGGACTATTGTGCTATAATTTGTTAACTACAAAGTTTAGTTATGGTTCAAGTACGAATTTTGTCATAAATACATTGCAATAAGGTGCAAGCGTTTGCCTTTAGTGGTCTCTAAGGAAGTGGGAGATATTGTGGGCAATTTTGTTGGTGTATCCTTCAAGTCCCATCTTGCATGCGGTCTAATGCTCTCAGTCAAATCAACCAATGTTCATACTTCTTATTGAAGTAATTAAAAAAAATGTTAATTGGCATTTGTTACGCTTAGCAGTGATGATAAGTTTTATTGAGCTGAATTTCACTCTTTTTCTCATTTTACTGTCCAGCTATTTCAAAACTGTCAGCTTAGCAAGGAAGCTTCAAAAGATGTTCTATGTGATCTTGTCAATGGACTCATCACAGTACTCATAGATGACAGGTTGATGAAATTTGAAGATGGACCTCAGGTTGTGAGATCTGTTAACGTCCTGATGGCAAAAGTTGTAGAGAATTCTGATCACAGCAATATCATTGGGTGAGATAATTGCTATAAAGTAGATGAACCTCATACAAATGCAAATTATTATAAACTTTGTAGTATATTTTAATAAAGCAAGATGTAATTTTACGGCAATATTGGTATGAGTGCATAATATTTACAATTTTGAGAAAATGTAGGATATCAAGAGTTAAAATAAGAGACTTTTTCTTCCTCCCAAGCTTCATTTATCAGTTTGTACAAAAGTATTATTAGATAATAAAGAATAACAAAAAATTTGCATCTACTGGAGAGTGCATGATATGGGCTCTCTTTAAATTGTCTTTTGTGCCAGTGATTCCCCTTTACAACTTTGACTGGTATCTGTGGTACTCACGAGCCTGTATTTTGGTTTTTCTTTTTAAGAGATGTTTAGAAGGAGCAAGGAAATATCCAGGCCTTTAATTTTGAGGCATGCAAGTGCAGTCACAAATGATCACTCACCTGAAATCACGCGAGGAGTGTGACATTTTGCACACCCAAATGAAAACTTGGAGCTCATGTAATCTATCAAAATTGAATAAAACAGCAGACCACCACACTCTTTTTAATTTTTTGAGAAGTGTGATTTGTAGCACACTGCTGGAATCTGAAACTCAAAGCCTGGATATCCACTTTTTTTTTTACCTTTCTTTCTAAGTATGTGTGTAAATCTAGATTAAAACACCTAAAATGTTTTAACTTCAACTTTTAAGCCTTATCAAAAATGTGTCTGATGTTATATAACTTCCATAATTTACCATTTTTCAAATAATGAGGACCCTTTATTAGATCTCTGAAAACCTCTAAATAGCTGACAATTTGTATTTTATGTTTATCTTTGTACTTCCTTTTCTCTCATCTTAGAGCTCTCTTAAAACTTTTGCATGAATGTGTGGCCACAGAAAGTCATTCCCCCAAATTCCTACAACTTGTTATGAAGGTGAGATATATCATGTGTTATATCTTTCAGCTGTACCTACACTCTGGTTAATCTCAAGTATCTCTTTACTAAATGTTTATTTCCACATTCAATTATTTACCAATTAATTGCTACACAACCACAGTCCTAGCCAGTGCTACATAACATCCAATGCAACATGTTTCAATGGTAATGCCTATGAAAGACATGAAACCAGCCATGTTTTATCGAGGAGCTAGACTAAGTTGAAACAGAAAAGGCAAAGTTGTTTACGTAGGGGTGCTTCAGTCCCGCTTATTACAGATGTAGTCTGGTGGGCAACGTTTTTGAAAATTGTGAAGAAGTAAAAACCAGCTACTTTATAGTTTTTATGTTTCGGTGAATAAAATTTGCCTGCTTGAGTGTTCTTATTTCATCCATAAATTGGATTGGTTTCAAATCCAAACAGTCAGGGGATGGTCTGATTCAGTCAATCATAACTGGGGTCCATCAACTTTAATCTTTCAAATTCTTCCCTTACTTGTATCATGGAGGGTCGTACACTAAAATACCTCTCGATTCCCTCAGTTTCACTGAATACGAGGGCCAAAAATTGCAGGCAGACAATGAAGTGAAGACGATTTTAGGCTGATGGATCCCACCAGAAACCCAGATATTGTCCAACTTCACTGGCTGCTCAGATTCATCTATAGTCATTTGCTAATAACATTGTATTTGTCTGCTATTGTCTTTCTTCAGTGCCTATGGAGAATGGTTCGTCTGATGCCTAACATCATCAATGATATTGTAGTGGAGAAGATCTTATTAGACATGCACAACTTCCTCAAAGCATTCCCATCCAGGGTTTGGAAGGAGAGAGCAAGTGATACTCCACTAAGAACTGTTAAAACCATGCTACATTCACTTGCAAAAATACTTGGACCAAAGGTAAGCATTACAGACCTCAGGGTGGAGTTTGTGGGCATTGCTTTTGTTTTTTTGTTTGTAAATTGTCTTTTTTTTGCTGGATCGGAGTTGATGTAAATATAGCAAGGATTTTCTGAAGACGAATTTCTGAAGATGTGTTTCCGATTCTCAGACATGTAAAAGATTCCCAGGAGTGTTAAAAAAAGTTTTTTACATTAAGCAGGTGCTCTAGCTCCATCTATTCAAAGGTTGGAATGTGCTCAAAATCTTTCAATTTTAAAAGTGCACCACTGGCCAAATGTGGTTAATCAGGCATCAGTAGCTGTTTGGACTCATTTCCTGACAAACAGCCCCAGTTAGGCTTTTTTGTTGTTGTAAATTTCCCTTTTATTTATATATTTATAGCTGTATAGGTTTAATAGTTTTATAGGACTCTTAAGACAATTGGTAAGTCTGCTGGGGGGGGGGGGGGGATTTATTGAGATAGGCAGGGCTGCGCCCAAAAGGGAAGTGTCATACATAATTTTTCAGGGACCAGTCATGCAAGGGAGTTACAACATGGTTTGTACTCATTTTGTAAACCCCCTTTCAGGGAATACTGAAATTTTAATTCCTAGGCCTGCAAAGTCTTAAAAAATAAGCCAAAATTCAAAAAGTCCTGATAAAGTCGGGGAGTTTTAAGGAAGCAGACCTACTGTTCTGATTTCTCAACATTTAAATACATTATGCATAGGAAAAAAGATGGAAGCATGGAATCTGACTGTCTTTAGGTTTGGGAAATATCAGTCACAGTCTTTGAAAAAGGACATGGAAAACTAATGGAATTTGGCCATTTTGAATGAATGTGTGCAAACATCGTACAAGTTTTAACAAATTTTGATGTTGTTACTTGACTATATTGGGCTACATATTATCTGCAAATCTACTTTTTCATTTGAATATCTACCATCAGACTTTACTTGATGGGATACTATATTTAGCAATGCCCTAACTTGAGCTTTTTTTTTGGGGGGGGGGGGAAGGAGGGGGGAAAAGATGCTTTCCTTTTCGTCTCTATATGCCAGATAGGGATGTGTCTACTTTCAGGTAGTTGTGTGGTCAGGGATGAAGCCAGCCAAATTCGAGTGCTGGGTAACTGTCGGATCTGGGCAAAGTGCCTCACCCTGCCCCATGGCACTAAACCCATTTTTCAGCCATTAATGTTTTATTTTTCACCTCATTTTACTTTAGAGAGTGAATTCGGGACTAGTTTTAGGTCTGATTAGGAAGATTTGTTGGTGAGTGGAAAGAGGTGTATTTTCCTGGAGTACTGGGTGGGAGTATGGAGTGTTTGGTGTCACTACCCAGCATCACCCACTACAGCTACATCCCTACATCCCAGCTTTTAAGTGATAAATTGTCTGTATATTTTTTCTTTCATTCAGGTATTGACTTACTTGTCAGCCATTCCTGACCCGCAAGAATCAGAAGTGGAGGTGTATCTCAAGAAAGTTTTGAAAAGTAGCCAACGCTCTGCTAGCTTCAGCAGCAATGAACAGCTAAATAATGGTTCCACCTCTGAATCAGAGAAAAGCCAGCCACCACAGGTAAGCAACAGCAATGTTTTGATGTTTTAAAAGAGCAGCCATATTGACCTTCACAGCCATAGTTTTCCCCCCCTCTCTGTTGTGACCCATTTCTGACTATCCACTTGGACACCAGTACCCATGACTTGGACCCCACTACCCATGACCCTGATACCAATGTGTTTGGTGCTCAGCGTAAGCAGTGGAGTAGTAAAAACAAGCAAGTGGAGCCACACTGAAAAACAGAAGTGGCCAGTCCGACTAGAACCAATTGGTTGGAAACTGGGGCACAAAACTCTTACTAACCAACCGTGTTGTCAAGTCACACAAATATAAAATTGGAATTGGCTATCTCCTTCAGGCTTCCACATGCTGCTGGAAAAAGTTGCAAATCTGGGAGTTTTACCTGGGATATTTGTCCACCTGGAGAGAAATTTTGGCATTTGGAGAGAATTTTTTCTTTTCTTGTGTATCAAAATACTGGCAAAAATTTTGGGAAATTTTACTCCCTTCCTGGGAAATAAACATATTTTTCAGCCTTGATCACCAGAGACTAGGGCTGCCACGATAACCATTTTTCATTTATCGATATCGTCAGTATTTCCGCGACGATATCGCGATATCGCGCATTAAGTCGTAACATTTTCCATCAGCGCCAAGGAATTAGCAAAAAAGTTGTTTATTGCATGCAGCCACTACTGACATACCAAAAGTGAAGGGAGATTGATTATGTGTGCATGTAGCAATATTGATTGTGCAGAAGAACTCTTCACAAGTCTGGAACGTGTGTGAGCTGTTACAATATTCATTGTATGCATTTTGAAACAGCTTCCGATTTTATATCATGTTTTCTTGTGGTGGGTTAAGTGCAGTTTTTCATTTTTTGTGACATCATAAATTATGATCATTTCAGGTTAATGACTTAAGACAATAAAAAAAGGGGGGATTTCACAGTGGTTTAGTCATTTATTTGATTTGATGCGATATCACATCTTGACAAAACATTGGTCGATATCGTCGGGGCAAAACTGTATCGACGATATCGCGATATCGCAATATCGTGGCAGCCCTACCAGAGACATAAACAGTACAAGCAGGTTAGATTGGGTGGTTTTACAGACCGGTTAGGTCTGCCATTTTGGTACTTGTGAAGGTGATCTGCCCCTTTAATTACATTTATAGTGCACATAATGTCTTTGACAAGAATCTCCAACTATGGTGGCTCTTTTAGTCTATAAATTGTTTGTAACCCGCATCATTGCTCACAACCCAGTGTTACATCTATTCAGAATATCTTCTTAGGTAACTGCCAATACTAAATGTTTACATACAAAGGAAAGATCAAGTTTATTTCTCCCTTCTTTTGTCTGTGTGTGCTAGCCAGGAATCATCCTTGCAGAGATTGTGTGTTTAAACCATCTTACAGTACATAAGGTTTCAAACATATGATTTTTATTTTATTTTGTGTTGAAGGCTGGTGAACGCAATAGTCCACGGAAACCATCAGCAAAAACGAATGATATACTGGCAGAAATATTCAAGAAGATTGGTTCTAAGGAGAATACCAGAGAGGTAGGGAAAAAGAGATTTGAAAACTGGCCATCAGTGTTTTTATCAAGGGGAAGGGGTGGGGGATTTGTTCCCCCCTTTGCACAAGTAGAGTTCAATCCCCCCCCCCACCAATTTCATTTCCATTGAAAAATAAAACAATTGTTAGTATCTTCCTTTCTTATTTTAAGAGGTGGACAGTTTTGTATCAATTTTTGACCTAACATAAAAACACAGTTTATAAATTCCTTTAGATAGCACCTTTTATCGTTCTTTAAGCAAACCTTATCCCATGAACACACCTGTAACTTTGGTCAAGGTTCTTGAGTTTCTGGCAGAATCTGTGGGCCAAAAAAAATGTGATTGTCATTGAAGCTTAAGTGTCCTTTATTTTCCAAATTTGATCGAAATTTCTGAGTTGGTTAGCCACCCAATATGAGGTTGGCATTCATCTGAATAATTCATTATCAGAGTGGTCTTTAATTTATTGGGGCACTCAAGTTTGTTTTCCTAATTTTCTCACTCATTTATTCCTGCACCAAATTGGAACATTGCGATACAACTAACAAGAAATGATAAGTCGTCGTCACAGTCTAACAATGTGATTGGTCACAGTGTAGGAGCAGTCTAGTCTTTCATCTATATGGAATTTTTTTTACTGAAAATATTAAGAAGGTCTTTAGTCAATGTTTCTTTCAACTTGAAAGACCTCTTCAATATCTCTGTATTCTGGAAAATAATAAGTTTAGAAAGGAAAAAAACCTCTTCAGTATCTCTATATTCTGGAAAATAATAAGTTTAGAAAGAAAAAAAGAACAATGGGATGGAACCACAGGTTTACATTCTCTATCAAACCCTGATTGTCCCCATAATTCATGGCTTGCACACGGCCTGGAAATCCTGGTAAATAGGGAAAACAGAAGTTCGAGAGCAGACATTTGTAGAACTGGACTTATTCCTATTTTTGCGTGGTTCAGATACATTATTTTGTGGAAAAAAAGATGGAAGTATGGAATATGACTATGGTCCTGGAAATATCAGTAATGTCCTTCAAAGTCATGAAAAAGTCATCAGGGTTTCCTTCAGAGGGGGGAAAGGGAGGATTTGCCCCCCTCCTTTTTCCAGAAGAAGGTGGGTAAAATCCCCCTTGTCATTTCCCTAAAAATTAGAAAATTGTCAATATCTTGGTTTCTTACTTAAGAAGACAACACTTTTGCATCAGTGTTTGAACTTACACAAATAAATGACCTTTAAAACCTTCAAATTGCACCTTACAGGTCCCTTGAAGCAAGCTTTTGTCCCCCTGAACCCACTCATAACTTTAGCCTAGGACAGCATCAATTTGGACTTGAGGTTTAGCAGTAGTAAATCCCCCCCCCCTTTTTGTGTTTCTGGCGGAATCCCTGGCCATGGAATCTATGAAGTTGTTTTGAATGTGTATGAACCCTGTTAATGGTAGTAGTAGCCCTATGCTACTGACTGCCATTGTGCTTGGTTTTCAGCATAAGCAGTGGAATAGGAAAAACAAGCCAGTGAGCCACAACTGGAAAAAAAGTGGCCAGTTTGACTTGAACCAATAGGTTAGAAGCTCAGCCATAAAACCCCATCTTTCTAAGTAGCAATGTTATTTGATGTTCATTATGGGAGTATAATGCTTTTTCTCATGGCTCATTTGACAGGGTCTTGCAGAGCTATATGACTTCAAACAGAAATATCCAGATGTCAACATAGACCCCTTCTTAAAGAAGACTTCACAGTTCTTTCAGACGTATATAGAACATGGTTTGAAGACAATTACATTAGAGAGGGAGTCTACTCATTCCAAGAAAACACCCTCTGACCAGTCATCAGTTATAACACCTGGATCAGGTAAGAACCTCTCCTAGTATAAGTAGATATGAATTATTCTGTTAAAATTTGTTTTCTGTACCACCTCAGTCCTGAAGATTTTTTTCTCATTCAGATGCTTTGGTGAAAAAAATTACACAATCAGGGGCTTATAAATTGATGTAGCTTGAAATATGTGCTGTGGAACCCCTCCATTTCATTTGGGATGAATTTAATGTTTCACAAGACAATGCTTTGAAGGTCAAAATTGGGATAAAGTTATCTCCTCAAAAGATGATAACAGTTGCAACCATCAAGTGTGTATTAAAGTTTTTTCTGTTCTTTTGCAGATTCAGGAAACTCTGTAGAGGGAAAGACAGAATCAGGTGACATGTCCAATTATTTAGAAAGAATCAGAGTGCTGAGGGCTAAATGTGGGTTTGAAAATAACCCAGAGGAAGCCATCAGTGGGGACAGTAAACATGCAGTGAAAATGGGAAGTGGTCCTCCTTTGGCAGATTCAAATAAAGAGGTAGGTTGTGATTGGTTAGAGGTAAGACCAAGAAGTAAGGCAAGCTATACTATCACCCATAAGACTACCTTTTAGTCTCAGAGGCTTAGACAAATTGTTTAAACCAGTGATTCTTAATCTTTCCAGTCTCATTTATCATTTGCAATTAGCCCCCCTATGAACCTCTTCCCCTTAAATATATAAAAGATAGTTTCCTCCGTAGTTCACATTTATAGCAAATCGAATGTGTGGACTTTTAGCTAATCATCTTAGAAAGAGTGAATACATTAAAATTTGTTTTCATCATGCTAAAGATGTAGGTGGTCCGAAGGCTGTGAGGTTGGTCAGTCATTAGGTGTTGCCCATTTGAGGACAGAGGTCCCTTGGGAAGTAGGACTCCTCCCTGAGGAAATGTTGTGATTCAACTGAACAGCTCTTTGCCAGAGAGTCAGAAGGACTTTAGAAAAAGTAATTACAAGTACCACAGTGTCAGGTTCTCAGATTTAGAAGTAATCCAACACAATGTAAAGAAATACGAAAGATCTAAGGAATTGTTAAAAAAAAATGGACAGGATCAGTCATCTATAATTACTTACTTAGTTCTTAAAGATTTTATATTAAATTGAATCATTGGGGTTTACTGATCGTATTAATTGGAAGAAATTGTGTTACATCCTGTCAGATAAATTTTCAATTTTCTGGCCTGCAGTAAATTTCTGAAGTAATAGCTACAACACCCATTTCATGAAGTAGTAAATATGATAGAATTATTTTAAGAATATTTTTGTTGCAATAAGATTTCTGCAGATTCTTTACATTATTTTGCTATGTTTTTCAGTTTTCTCTCTTTTATTTAAATTAAGCTTCTCTTTGTCAATGTACAATATTTTGACACTTTTTTATTAGCCTGCATCAGTCATTTAAAGGTTATTGAAAAAGATATTCTCACTTCTATTTTGCATTGCATATTAAAAGGGACAAAAGAATTGACATCCTTTTCATGATTTAAAAGTAAAATGGGGTCTGATCACAGGATGAATCTTTCAATAAAATTGAAATTGAAATATGTTGGTCTGAATGTGACCCATAAAATTGCTCCATGCATGAACATGCGCAAGTAATTTTATCAAGTTTGTGATCATAGTCTTATTTAAAAAGCATTTGAAACCATAAAATTTTGTGACATTTTTTGTGTGTTGTGGTCTTTAGTTGTACTAAATGAAAATATTTCCACTACTGATTATATTTAACAAAACCTGTCGTAAGGGACAGTGAACTAGTAATTAAAACAAAATGTATTGTTCCTTGAGGGAAAATGCCATCACGGCTATTTTGATTCGTATAGTGAGTCCGTCTTGCTTCATGATAAACAGAATGAGAATCTTGTGATAATATTTTTCTCACTGGAATGGTGGAATTACTCAGAACAACTCCTTGGTTTGAATTGAATGTACAATACTTTATGTCCAGGAATTTCATGAAAGATTCATAAAAGAGAAATAAGAAATTTTTGAGATTAAGCTGTTGCTACAAAATAAGGTTTTAGGGACTGTTTGTGCCCCTTTCAGTAGAAGTAGGAGTGTTTAAATACAGACATGCAGTCAACATTTTGTCTTTAGCATGGAAAGATGCTTGATGCCCTTCACATACCTAGTAACATTACAGTAGAGATTGCATTGAACCCCCCCCCCCCACATGCAGCAGCTTTGCCCCTACTCTCATATCATATTCATAATTGATCCTTGACCTTTGTATTGACCCTTCAATCACAGTCTAACCCTACTAATACTCATCCCGGACTTTATCAACCATCTCGGGTAAGATCATTTCTCTTTCCTGTTTTGATGTTTGCTCCTTTTGTCTGCCTTCCTCTCCTGCTGTGCCCCCCTCTTCTTCCAACTTTCATAGAGCTAAGTTTCCCATCTGTGGCTCTGAAGTCCTGATTTATTTAAAGTACTTCCAAAGCATGGTTGGAAATTTGTTAAACACAGAGTATCCCCATAGAGTGGAAAATTTGAAAAGTCTGAAATGTCATCTTGGTCTTGAAAATAATTGAGCTGTAGGTATTTGGAAAAAAATTGCCAGATGGCCTTAAAATTTGAAACTTTGCAATACTATCCTCATCTCTATTATGACTGTTAGTATGCAAATTAGAGCTCTGATCATCACCAGTCTTGTAGGACAAAGACATCCCTAAATGTTTTGTTATACCAAAGTCATCACCAGCCAATAAGAAACAGAGACCTACATAAATGTTGCAGTAATACTCTAGTCATCATGTCAAAATCATAGGCTGCAGCTGCCTCAGCTAAGTTGGCATTGCCTTAAAGGGCCAAACCTCTCACCCCAAACTACAATTTTGGCACCTGGGTACCGAAATTCTCAATTGGTTCAGCTCTTTGATTGACAGCTAATTCAAACAATGCAGAGTGCCAAAGCTTATATTACACAGCATGAACGGTACTGAGAGTGTTTTGATTATATAAATTGAGTTTTTCTAAACTCGCCCTAAAGCAATAAACCGATATTGTGTCTGGATGAGGATGAATTTCAGACAATTGTGGGAGGAGCTTAAGTAAGAAGGTTAGGTGAATTGGTACTGTTTGGGGTGAGAGAACTGGGTCTTTAATTAGCAATGTTTTGTTGGTACACATATGAGAGCAGGATCGAGCTGGTCTGCTTTTGTAATATGTAGAATACAAAACTTGGCTGCCATTGTCGCAGCTTGGCTGATAGCCTGCTTAGCGCCTCTGTGGCTGCAGCCCCCTTTAGGCTGCTGCCCCTCAGAGCCTGCCCGCGATGGTCAGAAATTCTGTTCAATGAGCCCAAAAGTTGATGGTCTTAATACTCATGAGCACTCACCACAATTGGTCTATTCCTGAAGTAGGCAGAGCTCAAAGACTAAATCTTGGCAATGCTACGTTGAGCACAAATGCATTTAATCCAAACAAAAACATAGGCTTATTGCATCTGTTAAAAGATTTTAATTTAGATGGAAGTCTTGATCATGGACAGTCTCTTTCAAACAAGAACAACTTTCATCAAAGAGTGGATTTAAAAACAGTAATCTTTTGTGGATGTGGGGTCGGTTGTTCTTAATTAACGGCTGTACTGTGTGTATGCTTGCACGGTACCACACAATACCAGTGTCGAATAACATCGACCACAGTAACTCTGTGTACTTTTGTACAATGGTGTAAGTGTTTGCCTGTTAAATAAACATTAACAGCCTTGCTTCAACCAATCCACGTAGAATTATGTAAATGAAGTTTCTGTAAGTTTTCTACGCAGTTGAACAGATTTGGTGTCCAACGCCGGCGGATGTTGATTTTTTCATAGCGATGAGCTGGATGAAAAAATTTTTCCGCCACGCGGGCTTCTTGGCTGAGGGAGCTGCAGCCTGTCAATTTTGATATTTGATATTGACCCTAAGGGGAGAGTCATTTATCTAACTTGGCAGTATGAACAGTTGGGCACAGGAAATACATGACTGACTTGGCAATAACTGCTAGTTACAAATGACTGCCTGAAAAGCCCTGTGAAATCTGTGTGAACTTCTGAAATGGTGCTTGCCTGCCTACTTGTCTAGAAATTGAATACTTCCACCATCTGTGTGAATGACTTTCCTTTCCCCTGCACTTAGAGTGTGATTTTTGCAGATTCCTGGCGCTTATTACCTGTGAAGGGTGTGTACAGGTCCTTGAAATCCTGGAAAGTCAGGGAAAACTGAAATTAGAATTTCCAGGCCTAGAAATTCAGACAAAATAGGCCCTTTTTAAAACCTCCTGGGGCCCGTTCCACAACGAGTTATGCACGAACTTAAGTATGATTTATTTTACTGTTGGCTTAAGTATGGTGAATCAAACTTAAGATTGTGCGTAACTCTTTGTGGAACGGCCCCCAGGAAAAGTTAGGGAATTTTGCAGAAAGAGATCCATTGTTCAAGTTTTCTCTATGTTCAAAAACATTTGGTGTAAAAAGAGGGAAATATAGGATCAGATTACTTTTGTTGTTCCTGTAAATTTAAAGGTCCTTAAAAGTCATGGAGGTTTGCCATTTTGATTGTGTACAAATCCTGCTGTTTAATTCATGCCAATGGATATGTCTTTTGCTAGTGTCTTTAGAATAGTATTATATGTTGCATGAGGTGTTTTAGCATTCCTATATGTGTCAAAAGATGGGTTAAGTAGTTGAAAGCATGCACTCTACATATATGATACAGATGTAGTGTATGGATTTGTCACACTGAGTGCATGTCACTTTATTGGTGGTTTTGTCCTATGGTCATTTGAGTTTGCGAGAGGTCACAGTATGTCATACAGACATTTTGTTAAGCATGATTGCAGGGATGAAAAATCATGTGCCAAGTAACACTGAAGGTTTTAGTCAACATTTTCTTGAAAATAGGATGTGATGCTTAATGCACTAATTACAAAAGCTGTTTTGTGCTTGGAGTGGTTCATGCCTACAGACTGTGCAATTTGACTTAAATTATTCCAGAGCCAGTCATCCTGTTTCCAGTAGAAGATATGGGCCCAAGCAAATTTCTAGGGGCAATGGGTCTGTGGACCTCTGTTATTTCAACCCATGCAAAGTGTTCATTTTTGAGACCTAAAATCTCTTAACCCGCCCTCAAACCATACCTTCATCTCATACATGTCCCATATCTGCCTTCAGAAAATTCTTTATCTCCAGAATAATTGTCTTTTTCAGTCTTTTCAGTTTGTCGTGGCTAAGGGGATGATTGGAGGGGCTACTTCTCAGTACATAATGTATCACTCTGTCACCCTGTTAAATATAACAGGACCTCTTTTCGTACTTGTAAAAAATCTTTTCCTTCCCTGAAAAATTCACAAGACATGCATAAGCCTTCTTCATGGTCACTTCAAATAGCTGCTACCAAAAAGATAATTGTGTATATTCTCTCAAAGCACGGCAAACAAAAAAGGTTTAAATTTCATGTAGTGCCCATATTCTATTCCATGAGAGTACCCATATGATGCAATTTACAAGATGCAATTTATCCCTTCAGACTCAGTCATAGAACCTAATGAATCTTTTTGTACATTTATTACTGGTTGCTATTTCCATTTCTATTTTCCTGCAAACATAGATGTATAACCTACATGTACACATTTCAGCTATAGAGTGTACTGAAGGAACTCTCAATGTGGCAGGTAGTTAGTTAGATGGAGTTTTACGACCCAGTTTCGGATGAATCCGTTCAAGTGGATGAGTTAGGATGTGAAGTTTTACAAACGTTACATTTGCATAGTTAGGTATGCTAGAATATGGCTGAAAAGATCATGTAGTATTGGGGCCATTACAGGGACATTTTCCCCAAAATTGTTTACAAAGCTAAACGTAAATTTTCTGAAACTATTGGCACAGTGAACAAGGTTTAATATGTGTATGTATTTATGTTTGACACTTGATTGTGGTGGTACAGTACTTCTAAACCTGTTACATTGTTTTTTGTTTTCCCTGTTTGCTGCCCTCTGTATTCTAACATACCTTCCTCTGCCTGTGTGCCTGTGTGTCTTTAGTCTATGGCTATGGTCTATTTAGGTAGTAGATGGCATAGATTGACTGCAGAGTTATAATCAGGTCATGACTCTTGTCACAACTAGTTAAATTGCTCGACTGGAAATTTGAAAAGTCACTCAGTGACCCCAATCATGACTTGAATCAAGATGCTGAAATGTCTTGGCTTGGATTTGCTACATGTACAAGAAGAATGACTTGGTTACAACTCTGATTCAATTTCATGAAACACTTGAAATTTTAAAACCATTTCATGTTTGTTGTGCCACAGGGTGAGATAGAGAAATCACTTGTCCCAAGTGTGTCTCTTAAGAGCAATCCTAAAATTGTATTTATTTCAATTCTAGCCACATTGAATTTGTTCAGAGATAATCTATTGGTTCGTTGGAGTTTTATGGTTCAACTTCCAACCTTCTGGTGCATTTAGGCTATAATTTATTACATTCAATTACAATGTATAGTCTTGGTCTCTTTGCATAATTTTTGCTGCAGGTATTACTTGAAATTCAATTAAATTCAGGCAGTAAGATCTGATTAAAAGACCAAGGTACCTTCCTGGATAAAACAAAGATGTTCAAGTTCAGGAAATTTTCTGTTTTCTGGAAATTTAAAAGACCAAATTCCCAGGAAATCCATACTGCAAGATAAAAGGTTTTTTTTTCTCTGATGACAGTTATTGGAATGGCCAAGCTTAAGAAGAGTTTTTAGGGCTGTTTGGACCCTTAGTCAAATTTATAATTTTATTTTTACTGCATGAACATAATTGAAAAACAGGAAAAGGCAGCCCCATTTTGCTCTTAGAAGATTTGTATGAAAACTTTCCTCAAAGAGGAATCCTTTCCACAGACCCCTCCCCCTGGCCAGCAATCCTTGTTACAAAGTTTCAGGAAATGGACCTCTGCTTGTTTTTTATCTTTGAGTAAGTGAAGGAGGAATACAGCTCATTTGTAATTTTATAAGATTTTAGTTGTTATGGACTTTTGTCAACTTCAACTTAACTTGAAGGTACTGTCTACTTTTAAAGAACAATTTGTATTAAAGCTTATGAAATATTCAAAATAATTTGGCAGTTTTTGAGCCCTGTAGCAATTTGTTGTTGAAATGGTTGAGGTATTAGTGTACAAAAGCATTTCATTTTGTGCATCTGTAAGTCTATTGCAGTTTTATAAAACAGCACACCTACCATGCTCCTTAATTTCCTGAGGAAAGATTTGTAGCACACCTGGACAATCTAAAAGTCAGGGCCTTGTGCATATATGAAGGAATTTAACCAAATTCTCTTGTAAAATGAAATCAATCATTGGGTAAATCATTATTTCTCCAAGAGGTACAATGGAATTTTGGGCTTAAAGATTAGAATATCAACTAAAAGTAAGTAGTACTATTTGAAATCTGTTTGAAAGTTTTCCCTGTTAACCTCAGCTCTTTGGCTCAGGATCATATCATCAAGAAATTGTTGCATGCCTCGCTACCTAAAATGAGGGTTTTAGCAAACCATTTTGCACTAATATGATTTCAGTTGAGTTTTTGGTGGGGTAAGGTCATAGATATACGTTGAGGTGTAAGGTATTAAATGTATGTAACTTAAACTTCTTCTCCAGATAACCCTTGGTTCCAGTTCTTCCTTAATACCAAGTCAAACAGCGCCCTCAGCGCCAGATAACAACATGGAAGATTTGAAGAAGAGATTGGAAAGAATTAAACGTGAACAGAAGAAATGAGCTGGCTCTGTAGTCTAATTACAAAAAACAAATTCCAGATGCATTGTGGTTAGAAAAGCGAAAACTCGTGCATTATTATGTATGATACGGATCAATCGGTATTTTGTGATGAAGCCACTATTGTTTGAAAATTCAATCATATGATTGGTAAAGAAACTTGTGAAGTAACCTAGTATTCTTAGATTACTTAAAGCTATAGGCTTCCTGGAGTTGTTCCTGTGGAAATATTCAAGTTATCTTATGCAAACAGCGATGTCTTACAGTGCATTGCATTTGTAAAATAACTTTGCTGCTTGCCACTGTACCGTTGCTGTGATTGCACGACTTTCATAAGGGCTGTTGCTACATAGGGCCAAACATTGCAAATTTAGCCTTCAAATTTTTTAAAACAGTTGCAAAATTTTTATTTGTCTGTGAAATGATATTTGTATATCAGACCTTTGATACAGTCATTCTGTAAGAAAATTAAGCTGTGTTGTGTGAAATCTAACTGCTTAGGTAAAGCTGTTTCAATTACATACAGGGTTTTAAGCAGCCTGGAAAGTAACACATTTGTACTTCTTCCGCTGGAATAACCTGTAATAACTCATGATATTGTGTAAGATGGCTATGTAAGGTCACAGTTACTTTGAAGGACACTCTTTCATGTTTCCTTTTTTCTTCAGCCCTTAAACTTTGAGGCATGCGAGTGTGAAGGCTCACGATCACACTCACCTCGAATCACTGTGAGGAGTGTAATTTTATACACATCTAAAGGAAGAATGAAAGCTCATAAATCTATCTAAGTTTGATAAAACAGCACACTCATTACCAGAGGTGTTATTTGTAGCACTCTTGGGCAATCTAGAACTCGAGGCCTGTTTCTTATTTTTTATTTTGATCAAATTGGGCATTACAAAATTGGGAAGGAGTAATCTTGTACTGTTGTATTCATACAATGGGATAAACAATGTGAGCGGGGTGTTAATGTAGAGGGGTAGTTGAACCACCCTACCGAAGGAAAATTTTGTCAGAGGTAGGAAATTTGAAATTGTAGGTAATTTAAGCATTTGTAAAACAAGTTGTAGGGTGTTTTTAGAATTTGAGTGGAGTGCACCCCGGAGGGTGTTAAAGAATTTGAGGAAAGTGCACCCGTAGGGTGTTATAGAATTTGAGGAAAGTGCACCCATAGGGTGGTTTAGGATCTGAAGGAAGAGTTCCCCATAGGGCATCATAGGATTTGAGGGAAGTGTCCCTTGTAGGGCTTTATAGATTTTGAGGGAAGTGTCCCCCATGGGGTGTTATAGAATTTGAGGAACATGTCCCCCACAGGGTGTTATACAACTTGAGGGAAGTGCACCCATAGCCTAGGGTGTAATAAAATTGGAGGGAAGTGCACCGATAGGGTGTTATAGGTTTTTAGGGAAGTGTACTTTTAGGTTGTTACAGCATTTGAGGGATGTGTCCTCCATGGGGTGTTATAGAATTTGATGGAAGTGCCCCAAGATCCCACCTTTACCAGTATAAATTATGAGGGGTTGCTAGATTTGATCTGTGATGTTGGGTAGAAAAATTGTGAAAGGGACAAGTTTGGTTGTGATTTTACGCAGTTTAGGTCATTGAGAAGGTCAAATTGTCTGCCCACCTTCAGTCACATTGATAATGAGGTGAAGGTCATGTATTTTTCACTTTCTGATGTCTCCATTGGCATTAAAAAGCAGCCATACCATGAGAACGTTTTTGATTCTGTCACTGTCTGTGTTTGGGCATAGAGGGGGTTTGTCACCCTTTGTAAAACGTCCCATATAATGATATTTTATAGGATTGTGGAGTATTTCTGTAGAAGGAATCTGAAAAATGTCAGTCTCTCTCTCTCCCTTTTCCATTTTGGAGGCAGCTAATTGTATGCTTAGCTTGTTAAACTGTCTTCTCACAGCCTCGATGGAGGTAAAATGTGATTGTAAATTACGAATGTCCTTGTAAATGTTCTGTGTAACATTTAGCTCAGCATGCAAAATAAACTGACTGTAAATATTAACTTTTGCTTCTATATAAAGTAAAAAGGTCAAGATATTTTTACATCTGGGAGTGATGTGCTAATATGCTGATTTGTAAAATAGAGATACCTTCCTGTTTCAAAATCTTTCAAAGTGCTTAAGAATGAAACAGGTTTCCTATCAGTGGTTTAAATTGTTAGCAAGATTTGTTGCTTCTTGTGAGCTACATTAGTGTGGTAAAATATGAATTGGGCATACGTCCATATATATAGTTGCTATAATGCCCTGATGTATGGTTTGTTCATATTTTATTACAGTACTTAAAGGGGCAATCAGAATTTGACAGAGAATATCAACCTTTTCTTCCAGAACCTTGTTTTCCTCTTCTGATCTGATTGTTTATCACATTATAGAAACTTTGAAGAGGTCTTTCAGTTAGAAGATACTGTAATTTTGTGTCATTTGTTGCTGAATGAAAATTTCTGAATATTTGTTGGGTAGCAAAATTCCACACAGATGCTAAACTACACAGCCTCCACAACACTTCAAGCAATCACATTGTAAAAATGTAAAATTTTCCATAATGTAGTGTTCAAAGAAAATAGCTCAAGATATCATCAAGACATCATCAAACTATTCATTGTCAACCATACACCCCAGCAATAGCTTCATCTCCTCAAAATATTATGAACAAAAAGAGCAATGGAAGTTGCATCATTCGAAATGTTGAAAGTTTGGGTGAACAACTTAATCTTGAGCAACAAGTCACTGAATTTCAATCTGAGGGAAACTTATTTCTTGAAAAAAAGATCACCACACTGCATAATTTTTTTATCATTTATCACTCTTTGACAATAAATATTGGTTTTAAAAGGATAATACTTTCTAGTAAAACAAATGCACTATTTCCCTTTAGAGGAATTATAAAAGCAAACTCTGATTGCCGCTTTAAAAGAAGTATGAACTGACCTTATAGCAACTGTTTGCATTTTTATGAGTAAGCTGAGTATAAGATGTGATGCTGTTTCATGAATAAAAAAAATATTGTATGATAGTGTATTTCATACATACTTCCATTGAATGGAGGTATTAAAACAAAAAATATAAGGAATGCTTGATATCTGAGCTTATTGTGTTGTGTACTCTTTCTGCAGATTGGATATTTCAGTTATTGTTCTTTGTTTTTGTTCGCATTCTTGTGTGTCAGTATTCCATTGATTCGGAGCAGATGAAGAAGAAACCATTATGGTTGTAGGTAAAAAAAAGGGGGGCAGGGTATAAAATAATCTCAATATTTTTTGAGCATTTGGAGCAGATGAAGAAGAATCTGTTAAAGTTGTAGGTAAAAAAAAAAGGGGAGGGCAGGGTGAAAAGTGATGTCAATATGTTTTTAGCATAAGTATATCTTTACTTCTACCTACATAAGCTTTTAAATCTCTTCTTTTGTGGGAGGGGGAGGGCAAGTGGTGGAATCTCCCCCTGGATTTTGTCCTTACCCCCACCCTGCATTTGTCCCCAAGATAGGTTAGTTAGGTGTTGAGCTAACCGAAAAAGAAATGACGTACCTTGCTGAGTCTTAATTTTTCAGAGATATGCTGAAACCTCAGTTACAATTAACATGAATGGTCTTGTTTCACTACTCGCCAATTGAAAGGGAGATCTGGAGTTGAACTCCTGGTCAGGTCACACTAATAAAGCTACACAAACGGAACCTACTGCGATTGTGCCTGGTGCTCCGAATAAGCAATAATGAGCTACAAGTATAGAAACTAGGCCTTAAAACATCATCTTGCGAACTAAAATAGCTGTTTATGTGGTTAGTCTCAGCTGAATGAAGTTGGTTAGTTAGATAGAGTTTTACGGCCCAGTTTTCCCAGTTGGTTCAAGTGGAGCCGACCACGGCCTATTTTCCAGTTGTGGCTCACTGGCTTGTTTTCCCTACTCCATTGGTTATGTGGGGCATCACGCACAGTGGCATAGCTACTGGGGGGGGGCAGGGGGGGCAAGTTGCCCCCCCCCCTGGAAAAATTTTTGGGGAAATTTGATTAATCTTCTTATTATTACAAAAATTTCTCAAAATTTTTGTTAGAATAAGAAATTGTGAGACATTTCTCATACATAATTCGTATTTTCATGCAACATATTAACTCAGATTTCGTCAGTGTCGCATGAACCGGCCCAATTTGCGTTCCACAGAAAAGTCCTCTCCGCGTAGCAGATTGAATGTTCTCTTGTGCTTCTATACGCACGGGGGTTATGATCAGTGCATTTCAGTGCACAGGGAGCTGTTATTCAGGTGATACGTTGGGAATTCAGTAAAAGGATGTGAAAACTGACAAGTAACTACCGTAGACCTCGAGGTTGTTATGTTCTTCTACAAGCCAGCAGTAGCTGTACGATTTTACTCTGTGTACATAACGATGGATGGGGCTGAAACATTCCATGGCCAACGATAAACTAGAAATTAGAATTAGCGGGATCCGTTGGTACACTTAGATTTTGTTACTTAGCCTAATCCTTGGAGGCTTACAAGCTTGTTCGGGAAAATAGCTTTCTGCTCACTTTAAGTGTAAAAATAAATGGACAATGAGTACCTTGTAGCCTACACTTAACAGACTGCTTTTCTAACAGGATATCCTGTGATCGAGCCACTATTAGACCTCCTTAGTGGCGTGCGAAAGGGAGACCATTGGGCCATTCCCCCCCCCCCCTCACAGATGCCATTTTTTCTTTGTTCTTAAAAATACGTAGTCTAACTTTATTAACACAGAATTTACTTCAAAAGATAGCATATGTGGCACCAGATTGCTTATAAGGACACCCAATTTTCAGAAATTTTCAAAGGGGGAGGATTGCCCCTGCAAGGTCTTTCAGTGATGCCAACTTTTTTTTAATTCCTACAAATAGACCTAGGCAACTTCTGTCAAATTCCAATTTTTACTTAAAAAGGTAGACTATGTTTCCCACTGGTGGCATCGATAATAGACTACAAGTTTAGATTCTCTTTACAAGCATAAGTACGCTATTTTGACCATCTGAGGGTCTGATTTTTCGAAATTTTCTTTACGCTCTGCGCCAACCAATGGTGGCGCTTCGCTTAGATAATCTTTATGACAAAAAAACAATTTGTGGCCAAGAAAAACCACAAATACCGATCAATGCTCTCTTATTTTGACTAATAAAAGCGTGCAAATTTAATGACACGTTTTTCTTTGCAAGGTAGCATAAATGGCATGAGGAAATGCATGTCAAGACACAAAAGTTCCAGTTTTATCCTCATGAACCACCACGATTCAACTTTTAACACTGTTCCTGTCAAAGTCGAAAATCTCGCACCATTTTGCATCTAGGCTCCTTGAAAAAGTCAAAAAATTTCCGGACACCCCTCCCCTTAGACCATACTGCATGCCCCTCTCCATTCAGAGAAATCCTGCGTACGCCACTGCGTTAGTACATACAAATAAACCAGATATATCAAAATAATATACTTTGTTATTTCCGATTGTTCTATGTTTCACTTTAAGATTGAAATGCAGGTAATATTACAAAATGACATGGTAATGTTGTTACACTTGTAAGTTTGTATGTTTTATGTGAAATACATACACATTGACCGGGAATAGTTTTGGGGAAATTTCATACCTTTGCCCCCCCCCCCCCCGGAAAAAATCCTAGCTACGCCACTAATCACGCACAATGGCAGTAAGTTCCTTTTTTTGAGTCTTTGGTATGACTCGACCTGGGAAGCGAACCCTGGCCTTCCGCGTGAGAGGCGGATGCTCTTACCGTTAGGCCCAAAACGCGGTCCTCAACTTAATGACGTTCTCATGAAACTAAATTTCATGCCAAGTTAGAAATTCAGAGCTGAACTTAAAATCGATCAAACCTGAACAAATATGGTAGCATGGCTGAACGTTCCCATGACTTTTTCACGCAAAATGAAAACTCGTGCAAAGTGTGGATGGACTCCTCTGCATTCAACTGTCGGACTAGCACCAACTTTGTTATACAACCAATAATCTAAGATATGCAAACATACCGGTACTACTCACCGTATGATAAAAACGGTATCACAACATATGTTATGAGTTTATGCCAACAAAATATGTTTGGTGATTTGTAGACAAGTTCATGAAACAAAACCACTGTAGATCGTTGATATCAAACGAAAAAGTCAAAGCTATAGTATAGTGTCACGAAATTAATATGAATAATTTACCCGCAGGATTTTAATTTTTTGCCCAGGGATGAGACCATTATCATGTTTTCATTGTAAACAGCCGAACCACTCTAAAAGATACTTACCCAAGAGGACAGGGGAAAGGGGTACTTAGCCCGCTTTGGAAAATTTAGCCCCCGAAAGATTTCGAAGTTTGCCATTCACTTAACACAATATTACACATTTGGCCCTCAGGCAAAATTTTGGTTCACTCCAGAATTTCGCCTGGCTACGGCCTTTCAATTGGTTATGCTCATTGGATAGCTTCCTGCTTCATTTTAGTGCAGATCATTACACTGAGGTTTCCAACTGCCCCTCCTTTTTCAGTTACAACAGCGAATGAGGAAATATATTACGTCACAAATAACGACGCTGCTTATAGATGGTATGCTCCCCGCACATTATTTTGGAGGAACGCGGAAAATATCACCGACGCAGAGGCGACGTGCCCATTGGGACCCGAGGGGTCCGGGCCCCCAAACTTTTTCAAGGGAGTCATGAAATTAATATTGTCTGAAATGCATTTCAAAACCCATAACACTGATGTCTAGTTACTGCTCACAATTGCCACGATTTCTAGTACATGCTTCAGTGGCACCCAGAGGCGTGCCCAAATTTTGAAAGGGTATCATCAAATTTTGTCTAAAAATGCAAATTAAAACCCTTAACATGACGAGTATCATGCGAAATTTTTTTGTTTTTGAAAAATAGAGCTAAATTTCAAGTATGTTAGCCCTGTAGCTATGCCGCTAGCATGGTCATTTAGTCCGATTTGCGGGAAAGGTGTTCTCAGGGCTGTCAATTCTCACGCATTAAAAGGGGCTCATTGAGTTGATATCGATAACTTAATGAGATTCTCAAAGGGTAACTACCAGATAACAATGTTTAAATTTAGCATAAAAAGTCAAGTTTCAAGTACAAAATTCACAGAAGTCGTTAAAATTTTGAATTTTCTAGTGTACTGACTTGTAACGGTTTTGTACATAATGAAAAAAGGTGTCTGGTCACGAATTTTTGAAAACTTGACTTCAACCGTTAAGTACTCACTCATAAGACAGTTATTTTTATGTAGGGTATGGGGATTGTCTAAGACTGACCATTTGTCATTGCTATGTGAAGAAAACTGGAAGAAAATTGGAAAAATTTGTTGAATTCCATGAACCAACTCAATGAGCCGCTTTAAGGTTGAGAGTCGCGCATTTCTGCGTATGTTCAAGATCTTTCAATGAATGTTTCCACTTATGACGCAAACGATTTGTCATGCAAATGTGGATTTCTTGCTTACATGTCTATTCCTCACTGCATGGTCTCATTTCTTGGGCATAATTTCAAAAGCACTCTGATAGAAGAACTCACATACATGCAGTTTATAATTCACTCAATGCAGCCTGCCCAGTGCTGCCAAAGCTTTCACATGTACCGCGATGGCCTTATGCAGAGTACAAAGAGAGTATCATACCACTTTTCAAGAATCACTTTCAACATCTCGAGCATGAGTTAGGCTATGTTCATTGATCCTTTATCCAGTGGCGGCACCAGTCAGAACCTTTGCACCCACAGTTTTCCCCCAGTCAGCCTCGGAATGATAGTGGCCTAACAAGATTTCGCGCTTTTTTGCCCCCGCATTTTCTTTTGCCTTCCATTTGCCCCCCCCCCCCCACTTTTTTTATCCTGATGCCGCCACTGCCTTTATTCGATGGTAATTTGCTAAGCAACATAAGCATAGTCCGAGAAACAAATTAAAGTTGCCCTCATTTACATTTACATTGGGTTTCATTCCATTTCCATTATCATGATGCATATTTATTAAATTTTGAGTGGTTAGCAACACATGCCGGTAGGAATTTTTCCTTGTGAGAATTGATTCGGAATCCATGATCCAGATTCAGGTTCATTTATTTGGTCTCGATACGGATCCAAAGTAACCCACTTCGACATGATTTTACACAAGTCTGGTCCAAATTCATCATCAGATTCCTTATCCACGGACGACTGACACTACTTGTACGTTTAATGTACGTCACTGTAAAAAGAAAACAAGTAGAGGTTTTTATTGAATCTTCTGTCACTTTTCACTTAATTTCACGTTTCAGATATTAATAACAAATCTGTACCTCATACTTCAACATTCCCACTGTATAGACGAATCCGGACAGATTGTGATGGTTTGGTTTTAGTCGGCCATTACTGGCCGGGTCCATCACCCACCTTTAATCTTTAAAGTGTTCTTCCTTACCTGTTCCTTGGATGGCTGTGCACTGAAGTGTATCTTAATTATCTCATCTTCACTGAATATGAGGATTTGAGATTCACGTAGACAATAAATGAAGACGATTAAAGGCTGATGGACCCCACTAATGGCTGCCTACAGTCACTAAAAACAAGCGCTAGTCGGATTCGTCTATACGTCTGAACTAGAATTTCCAAAAAAAAAAAAAAAACAAGAGGGCAATCCACGGAGTTGCATATCTCATCGCTAACATGTGCGCAAGTTGGTAACAGAACTTGAACTATGTATGAGCTAGAAGTTTTATCTGTGCTGAATTTTATGCTACAGTAGAATGTCATTGACAAAAATTACCATACTAAAACTCCATGCTACAATCTTGAAGTCCAAGGGAAGCGATATCTTTTTGTTCCAAGGGACGGGTTTTTTTGGTAAGATAGAGAGGGGAAAGGATATAGCACAGACCAATCAAGTTCTTGGAACAGCTGGCGCACCCCTTATTCCAAAAAACATCATTTTGGATATTTAAATTCTGACACTGGATTATATAAGAACTGGAGAGATAGACTACCCAATATTTGTAACGCTTGCCCTTTTAAACCAGTAGGCCTAACTAAGATTTTGGGACAAATTTATTTTTTAAGATGCTGTTATCCTGAAATGCACATCAAGTGCGTCTCAATTAAAAAAACTGGGCGTGTGCGCGGTGGTGTTAGAAGATTTCCGGGCGACGCACAAACTTTTTCTGCGTACTGGCCTGTGGCCAATCCTAGCCCATGGCAAGGAAATTGTCACGTAGGTTTTTTTTGGCGATGCTTCAGAACCGCCAAGTTTTAAGGGCACTAATATGTAAGATAGGTAGGCCCTATGCCTAACCTAATGTTATTCACCCACAGTTTCATATCTTGGGTTATAACTCAAGCCTATGAATGGCGTAGGTTTAGCCCCAGACCTAGCCTACATACTGTTAACCAGCTTGAGATTTCAAGTCTAGCCCTAGGTTTGACTTTAACTTTCATACTACTAGGCCTAACAGTTACTGCAAGTTTGGAGTGAAAACAACTGTCTGCATAGACCAAACGAGAACACTCTAGATATAAGGTCTATCAAAGTGAAGTGCGACCAGAAACTTAAAAATGTCACTGCAGTATATAAGCTAGTGAAAAAAAAATTGAGCTGTCAAGACGAGACTGCCACTACGAAGTACTAACCTAGAAGTCTAGCCTGTTTATATAAAATGATGAAAAATAGGCTACTGTAGTTACAAAACATTAAAGTGCACATGACACGGCCAAAGTAAGTTCCTCGGTAACTATTCTTTAGGTACACCTTGACATAAAGTGAATGATTTCCCTGATAAATTATGTCCATAAATACCGAAATACGACGTTTTGAATTCCCAATTACAGGCCAGGCTCAGACCATTTGAAATTTGAAAGCGGAAAAACGTATGTGAACGCGTCTCAAAATGGTGACGTCATTGGAGGCACGATTAGCAACACTGTACCAGAGAGCTCACAATCATCGAATCATGTGCATGGTAACGCGTGTTAGCGCATACATTATTGCAAACACCTGTGCTCCGATAGCAGTGAGCGTGGCCACTGACTACATTGTGAATTGTGCATTGCGCGGTGACTGCTTAGTATTCGCAATAGCATCTTCATCAAACAGCTCATACGGTAAAGACGCGCTCGCAGTGGGACGCGCTTGTTTTGGTCTGCCCACACATATTCATTGCTGTTCTTTATAACGACCGAACCGCGTCTGTCTTGCAATAAAACAGAACTATTTTTACCCGCGCGCATAAACACACGAACATATTGGCCAATGATTTGCTCCGAATACCCACCGTGGTCTGCGCCTTCCACTCTGTATGTTGGACTCTGTATTGTGATGCAATCGTTTTCATGAGGTTGCTAAGATAAGATAACTTTACCGAACGTTACATTAGTTCCACATCTAGATGCGCGCCGTAGGGTGGGGTTTGTGCCGCCAATTGCGTCATAAAAGTCAGGCGAGGTGTTGCGGCATTTTTCGAAATTGTGTTTTGAACGCAGTTTTCCTTCGAATATCATTTATGCCGAATTGTACGGGTTTTTTAATGGGGTGTGAGATGATATTTGTAAAATGCTGTATCTAATCTTGCAATACACAAAAAATTTTGTGGCCGTGTCATGCCCACTTTAACAGTTGACAATCTGTAACGTGAACTATGTCCTTGATTGCCATGACAACCACACATATCGGTACAACTTACAGTATCATGCCTAGGCTATTATACTTAAACTTTCAGATTTGTGGGATGCGTCCGTTAAGAGTTAAAGTGAATACAATAAAAAGTATGTGACCCCCCTGTCACGTGACCTTAGACATTGGTTGCCATGGAAACTACATATTTTGGTAGAACTTGTCTTCCCTATTATACTTGTGAAGTTTCATGTAAAATGAAGGTTTTCTTTTGAAGTTTTAGTACAAAATAGGGAAAAAAGTGTTTTTTTTGCAAAATGTGACCTCTGACCTTTGACCTTTTCTTCCGAGGGTCTGGGAGACACAAGTTCCCACCCTGGGGTACCCACCTACCAATTTTGAAAAGAATCGGTCCAGCCCACTAGGAGGAGTTTGAGGGACAAAAACGTTGTTTTACGAACAAATTATCACTTGAAAATTTTTTGTTCCACTCTACCACTTTACCTTTGACATCTGTTGCTATGGCAACCACATATTTTGGTAGGTCTAGATGCAATCATCGTATGTGTAGAGTTTTGTGTCAGGAGAACGTTTCGTTTTTGAAATATAGCAGAAAATGTGATTTTCACCGAATTTGACCTTTGACCTGTAACCTTTAACCTTCACTTCCGGTTGTGTATCAAAATGCAATTATTCCACCTGAGGTACCATCCTACCAAGTTTGAAGAAAATCGGCCCAGCCGTTTTCAAGATATTAAGAAAACAAAATTGGACACACACACACACACACACACAGACAGGTTTTAACCCCTCTCTCAGCCCTGGACCTTCAGTCACCCCGGGGTACCTCACCATGGGTTAGACCTCGAGACTAGTAACCTGGGAAAATTTACCGTTACCATGGCAACCATTGCGATTTAAGCTGGTATTGCCATATATAGCCCAGTGGGCAAAGTGACTACAATATCTCATCCTCCTCACGGAGCGATGAGATAAAAAAAAAAGAAAAACAAGAGGGCAATCCGCGGAGTTGCTGATCTCGTCGCTAGTAAACGCGGGACTTAATTCTATCAAGCTCCTTTGGGGATTTTAGCTATACAAAAAACTCATGCCAAATTTGATGTGCTAGAAACGCGTTCCAGAATTGAAAATAATGACGTCATCGTGTTTTAATTTGGCTTACAGGATGTTACTGATCATACGCAGTAGGTGTGTTACCGATACGCGCGCACGATAGAACCTTAGCAACAATTGTTGCACAATGTACTCCTGGATGAAAAAATAGAGAAACGCGCAACGCAGTGACGTCGATACATGACCTCTGTGGGGAGCTTGCACCAAAGGTCAAATTCAGCGGACGCACTAGTTGTTCTAAAAGACATCCCGCCATGCACCACATTTCTTTACTTAGCTTCCATGTGTGTTATTTGTCCTCCAGAAGGTGGTTGCGTTAGTTGGCTTTTACACGCGTGTAAGCTCCCTATAGAGGCTTTTCACATGACGTCATAATACTCTCCAGCGGCCATGTTGGAGTACATGTAACTACGTAGTAAACCATACGGGACGCGCTTGCTCGTTGAATTTGTACACACCGTGCATATCACAGTGCACACTGTGCAGTGCGTTCGGCACAAAGCCACGTGTATTTGGCATGAATGTCCTCCAGCATGGCGGTTCCATGACGCAATTGCAAAGCCTCTATAGTAAGGCCGAGACGAACAAAACGCATATCATTGCATGTCACACCAACAAATTCGGACAGCTGATTAACCAATCAGATACGCGCGCTTAGCCTACCACACGCGCAGTACGAAGTCTACTGCGTGCGGGCACACGCGGTCATTAGGGTACTTTATATTACACGACGTGGCCAGGGCGACGCGGCATTTTAGCCCACAGTTCGCGTCTTCGAGCTGACGTCGGCGCCCTGAAAATATTGCGCTTTAGATTTCTACGACGTGGCATGAAAGTCGCGTGGTGATATTCGAACTTCGTTTGAGCTGATGCGCAAACCGAGCTGTTAATGGTAACAATATTTAGTAAGTCAAACTAACTAATTATGTAGGCCTACGTTGGAGAGTGGAAAACCTTCGAGTTCGTGAAGCAATTGCAGTGGTTATTGAACTGATATCATGGACGACGATGAATTTATGAATTTCAGCTATTAACAGCATTTTATGAAGTGCGTTTTTAGTATAAGCACATTACCGAAAAGAACCATGCGCAAGTCAAATTGTCACTTCCGCGTACACCGATGTTTGTGAATCCACGAGGTGTTATTTTCCGTCTTATGAAACTGTAACAAATATTGACTCACAATACTTTCAAACCCCATACAATTAAAGAAGATTTCTATATGCAAGACAATTATGGAAAAGGTTTGCTTCACCTTGGACCGGGCTCTATGAGACACATTTTCTCAGTTTGGGGCACATCTTCACCACCTTTAAACAAAAGCCAACAACCAGCAGTTTTTGAAGTAAAACCGTACATTTGACCTCCTGTTACGCAACGAAATATTTTGGCAGAACATGTCACTCCTGTTATACGTTTCATGTTTCATGTCGGTGCAATGTTTTCCCCTGGAATTATGTACAAAAAACGATTTTGACTCAATTTGACCTTTGACCTTAGACCGTCACTTACAGAGTCTGTTGCCATGGCAACCATGTATTTGGGTAGTTCTAGTCATCCTCATGACATGCAAGTTGAAAATTGAATCGCAAGTTGAATCGCGTAAGTGGGACCCGGGCTTAAGATGTTTCATTACCGAAATACAGACAAAAGTATGATTTTACAAAATTTGACCTTTGACCTCTGACCTCTGTCCTTAACTTCCGGGAATCTACGAGACACAAGTTCCGACCCTGGGGTATCTTCCCACCAATTTTGAAATGATCGGTCTAGCCCACTAGGAGGAGTTCGAGTTAAAAGTTTCTGCTTTTTTCACTTGAAAATAGACACTTCACTTCCATCACGTGACCTTAAATGTCCATTGCCATGGTAACCATGCATTTTGTTAGTTCTAGATATCCTGATGACACGTGCAAAGTTTCATGTCAATGCCATGTTCCTTCACAGAAAGACGGCCAAAAAATCCCCCAAAATGACTACTATCGAAATATGACCACTGACCTTTGACCTTCACTTCAGGAAATCTGGGAGACACAGGTTCTAAACCTGGAGTACCTTCCACTAGGAGGAGTTAGAGTCACAAATTTCCTCTTTTTCACTTAAAAATAGACACTTCACTTCCATCACGTGACCTTAAATATCTGATGCCATGGTAATCATGTATTTTGGTAGTTCTAAATATCCTCCTGACACGTGCAAAGTTTCACGTCAATGCCATGTTCCTTTACAGAAATACGGTAAAAGACTAGAAATACAGCTAAAAATCCCCCCAAAATGATTACTATCGAAATATGACCTCTGACCTTTGACCTTCACTTCCGGAAATCTGGGAGTCACAAGTTCTGACCCTGGAGTACCTTCCCACTAAGTTTGAAAAAGATCGGTCCAGCCCACTAGGAGGAGTTAGAGTCACAAATTTCCTCTCAGTTTTCGCTGAAAAATAGGCACTTCCTCTTCTGACCTTTGCTACCTGTTGCCATGGTAACCATATATTTTGGTAGTTCTAGATATCCTCATGACACGTGCAAAGTTTCATGTCAGTGCGATGTTCCATTACAGAAATATAGTAAAATATATGATTTTCATCAAATTTGACCTTTGACCTCTAATATCGGTTATGAAGTATGTACAGTGGTTCCACCTAGGGTACCTTCCTACAAAATTTGAAGAAAATCCACTGAGCCGTTTAGGAGATATTAGCAAAACAAAAATTCACACACACACACAAACACACCCTCACACACACACACACGCACACACGCACACGGACACATTTTGACCCCTCGAAGTTTTGGTTACCTTGGGGGACCCAACCTTAGGTTAGACCCTTGGACTAGTAACTTGGGTGCACCAACCATTACCATGGCAACAGTGCCAATTTCACCTGGCATTCCCATTTATAGCCAACGGGCAAAGTGATTACAATATCTCATCCTCATCATGGAGCGATAAGATAAAAAGAACATCAATCACATAAACATATTTGCCTAAGGCCTATAGCCTACTGGACTGAAACTTATAACTTCTTTCTTTGTTCTCAAAATTAAACTCGTGCATGCATGCATTGTTTGTATGTTTTTCACCTGTTTAGCCTTTGTTCCACATATTTTCCCAAAGCTTACTGGACAAGGTGAAGAATCACAAGAACGGAGATTTGAAGAAATTTTACGCCAGTCTACATTCTAAGATTAAAAGAATGAAATTCGGTCCAAAAGAGTAAAGTTAAACTCTTGGGGAGTTGCACACAGGGACCACTCTTAAAAAAGAGTGTTCCTTGCAGTCACTCGTTAAAGGGTGAGTTTTTGCTCTTCTTGGAGTAGATTTCACTGTTGCTTGAGTGAATGAACCCCTCGATTGGAGTGAATTCACCCATTCTCACTCTATTAGAGAGTGACTAAGTTCACTCTTTTCAAGTCTTTTGTATCCAGAGTGTAGCGCAGAGTGTACACAAACGAGTGTGGTCTACTACGTAATTATGACGTCATCTGAAACCTCCATAGGCTCCACTATGGGTTTATCTATTGGGAAGTTTTAATGTTTCATTTTTTTTTATCTAGCTGTGACCTTTTGGTTTATCATCGCCGTTACTTTTCATTCATTTAGTGACGAAACAAAATATGAGCCAATTGCTTGAAGCACACTATTAGGCGTGAGATCTTCAGAGCTTATCACCTGACATTTTGTGAAAGGAAAGGACCAGCTTTCATTTTTGTTACCTTTAAAAATTGCAACTTCATGATTACAATTGTTTGATTTCGAAAATACTTTCTTATTAAGTACAATGCCTACTCTCTTTCGTCCATCAATCTTTTACTGACGTAAGGGTTCTTTGTCTCCATATTCAAAACAACAAACGTTTCTCAATATTAATATACTTGTAGTTCGAAAGTAGATTAAGAACAATTTATACATCTGATTTGTTTACTAAAATGTAACTTGAAAGTTCCTATTGTTGTTTCAATTATCCACACCTAATCACACCCTATCTAAGCACTTAAGTGTTTATTTGTCTCCATGCATGCCACTCATTAAATGACATATTCCTTAGCTGCTAAGAAAAATTAAAAGCGTTCCCTTCTGTCCAGTTTCTATTTTAAAAACAAACAACTTCACGAAAACATTTTAAACATGCAGAAACTCACCTTCGTCATTTCACTCCATTGTCTTCATAGAAAACTGACTGTTGAATATAACCTGAATATGGAAATCGCTCCAGAAAGAACAAATAGACTTCTTTTTGTAATAGTCATACTTGCAAACTTTACTCCTGCTGTTGGTAAGAAGTGAGCTTTTACTTTTATCAAGTTAAAATCAACTTTAATCGAAAATGTAGTTAGCCTATTTTATTTAATTAGTGTAGTAAAGCCCAGGTCACACTAGAGCGATATCGGACCGGATTTAGCTCCGATTTTTGTGAGTTTTTTTTTTTATAAAATCTCCCCCATCTTTGGTCGAAAACAACCAAAAAATTTGCCATTCTGTGTAAATAAATGACATGTATCGCAGGACTACGAAATCCTAAGTTATATTCATTTTCCGTGACGTCACTTCCGAAGACAGCTTTTATCCTATACGAGAAAGAAACATTTGTCGGTGATACGTCACTAAATAAAGGGTTTACATTTCATTTCCGTGTTACTCTCATACAAATCATACATTACACCGGATGGCAAATTTTGGGTTCTTTCCGACAACGGATGGAGGTAATTTTAGGTAAAACTTAAAATAATCGGAGATTAATCCGATCCGATATAGCTGTATTGTGACCTTGGCTTAAATCTATCCTATTTCAAAAATGGCTTTTTTGAACCACGTTAAAATATTTTTTTCTTACTGAATCTTGAAAATTACGGCTCGTAATTCACTGATTAAATTTAATATGCAATATTAAAGGTTTTGGGATAAAATGGAAAGTACTTAGAAGAGAAATAGGAAGAAGTAGGATTTGAGAATTAGCTGTAGTTTCCAAATAAATTGGGGCAACTACTCTTGCCCTCCAAAACTTTCTTTTCCTTTCTTTTTCGGAAACAATGATTTACCAGTCTCCGCTCTCCGGAAAATATTTTTTATTTCATATTGAAGCTAATTATAGAAATTTGAAAGCATTTGATTTGAAAAAGGACTAATTTGAGTTATTTTTAACTACACGAATGATTTTCTCTGTTCATAGGAAAACAAAATCTTCATATTTACAACAACTCTCAAGTAACTGCGACAGGTGGTGATACCGCCCTGGTACAGTTAAACATTTGTATTTCCGCATGTGAGGTGATTTCATCGTCATGGCTACACAATGGAAAAAATATAATATCCCAAGATGCACCTCACTATAACTCGATCATTACTGTGGGAAAATATACTTCAAAAACCGACAGGCAAAATATTGCATTAAATATCGCCAATATTGAGATCAATGATGAAGGTATCTATACTTGTGAAATATTCTTCCAAACTGGAAGCCCGGCATATAAATACTTTATTGTGGAAGTACAAGGTTGGTTTGATTTAGTTCTTGGTAAATAAGCTCATTATTGAATTTCACAGAATAGTTTAAAACTTTGGAAGGCTGTACCTGAGTTTAAATACATAATTAAGCTTTTTAAAAAATAAAAAAAAGACAACACGCTAAAAAAGAATGAAATTGAAATTGACACTCAAGCTAAGAATTCATGTGGTTTGATTAGGTTAGATAAAGTTTACGACCCAGTTTCCAACCAATTTGTTCAAGTCGAGTCGGCCACGGCGTTTTTTCCAGTTGTGACTCACTGACTTGTTTTCCCTACTCCAGAGAGAGAGTATGAAAAGTAGGTCCTGGCAGTAGGTCCTAGGGTCCTAGGGGGTCAACTCCTGCTAAGAGCGAATTTTACTCGGAGTGAAATGAACATTTACCTGTTTACAATCATTTATTTTTTAAGGTGGTTTTTCATACAAAAGCAACCGATGGTGCTTGCATGTAAGCTGTCCTTTCAAAAAATTCACAAATTTGATCTAAATTGTTGTCATGGTTAGCCATCTGACATCACAATAGAGTCTAGAAGTTGTATATACTGTAAATACTATGACATTCGTGATCGCTAGGCATAGGGAGCCCCCCTGTCTTGGCAAAGTAAACTTGATCATCTGACATGCAATACAGAAAAATGATAAACTTTAAATATAGTTTTTTTTTTATAGAAATTCAACAAAATAATGATTTTCACACATAGTCTAACCATTTTATACAAGACACGCTCCCTGCCCTCTAAAAAGGCATTAAGAAATGAAACGTTTTCCTAAATACATTTTTGCTAACACTAAGAGAACATGTGTAGATTTCCAATACGCGTGTCTTGTTCCAAAACTTTCTGCTTTTAAATACGCTTAATTGCTAGACATTTAATGTTTTATCGCTAAACATGTTAAGATTTTAAACATGTTTACAAAGTAAGTGGAAAAATAAGGGTGATATTGCTATACAAGTTTTTAAAGTGTGAAAACGTGTTTAGAAATTCAACGCGTTGTGGTCCCTATTTTGGAAAGATGTCACCAAGTTAAACGCATTTGGTCAGTTCCTAAATATCATGTGTGTTTAATTCCTAAACACCATGTGTTCAATTCCGAAAGGTATATAGAGTGTAAAAGCGTTCCCAAAGAGGGAGTTTGCAGTGTTTAGAAAAATGTTTTATTCCTGACAAAGGCTTTACAGTGTGATTAACCACGTACCAGAACAAGTGAATTTAAACGTGTTTACAAATTGCAAGCAAAGTAAGATTTTAATTGCTAAACACGATTTTAGAAACGTTACTACAATATTTTACAAAACTGGCTTACTTTAAAATTCTCAAATGTCTGAAAAATTCAAACTTTTCAAGAAAAGGTTGATTATTTTTTAAAAAATATGGTGCTACTGCATATTTCATCATTAATTTTCTTAAAATTGTTAAACTGAACAGTTGTCATAAGATGTCAATTCAAAACACTGCACAAAAAGATGAATTATAAGTAGTACTGCACCATAAAAACTTGTTTAGCAGTTAAACACTTATTTGCCCCAGTTTGTAATCAATTTAAATTCTAAACATGTTCAGCTATTAAACATTAAATGTATAGCAATTAAGCGTGTTTTAAGACAAAACGTTTTTAGAATTGGACACGCGTATTTAGTATCTAAACATATTTACCAAGTGGGGCAAAACTATTTAGAAATGCGTTTATTCCCTAAACACCTGTTTTTAAGTGTACCGTACACCATAAAAATCCATCCTATTACGTAGAAAATTTTTATCGTGAAGTTATTGCAAGGAATCATTAATCATGAAGGCAATGTATCCCTTATCACTTTATCGTTTGGCAGAAATTGAATAGAAAACGCTCTAACCGGTAAAGCAATTTGCAGATAAGGTTGCAAAATGCTTGCTTGCCAGAGCTAATAAACTCAACATTATGGTTTTTAATTCTTACTAAGACCGCTGAGAATCAAGTATTTGTAAATTAAACTGTAACAACATGCCTTTTGTTTTGAGCAGGAATAAATATGTGCTTCTTTCAAACGCTGGTCCTCCTAGGCTTACAAAACTACACTTTACCCTGCGCTTTTAGTCAAAGTGTATTATATAGAAAAAAAAAATAACAAATTTAAAAAACAAAAAAGATAATATAATACAAAAAATGAGGTTCCCTGATTCAGACAATCGATACGAACAAAACAAAACATGGAAGAAACTGTCGTTGATGGGGACCGTAGAATATTTTACATGATTCTTTAATATATCACAATATGTGACATTGGACAATTAAAATTAATCAGTCAAAAATTTCAATGTGATCACGATGAAATTTTTAATAGTAGTAACTTAGTCTAAAATGATTTTATATTTTTTCAATCGGTCAAGAAAATTATCCTCCTAACGTTAAAATTTCCAATGTAACACGGTGCCATATAATTGCAATTTATTAAGAAAATAACAGATAAACACGTAATGAAAATTTTGATCAAGGTTACAGGATAAAATATAACGCTATGTACGTAAAATGAGGGGAATTACTGTCATAAAAGGTAAAATTTAGAGAAAGGGAATTTTTTATATACTCTTCAGACGTCCGGCTCAAAATTTAGTGAAGTGTCAAATCAGCACTAAAACAAGAAAAAGATTCAATATTTGGTTCAAATTTAATCAAAACCAATTTAAACCTGGACATTTTTACAAACTGCATAGGTCGTTCCAAAAATGTCTTTTAAAGGTCATGAACAGTCCCCAACTTATTTTGAAACAAAAGCTAAATAACACAATTTTCTTCATATTTCTATGCATAATACCGGTCATCATATTTCATAACTTTAATATTCAGATTCATGCAAGGTGAACCCAGCAGTTATTATGTAGTAGATTTCACATTTCAAGAGAAAAATTGTTGTCACATGACTCTCGAGAGCCAATCATGAAACCGAACAGTCTACTACACTACTTTAAGTTGGGGTTCCTGCTAATGCCCGTTTAAAGAGCTTGGTCAACATGGACTTTAAGTGCACCTCCAGTGTAGAATTTTTAAAATATATATATTTTATATATTTGGGAAACGCAGTGGCGGAGCTGCCATATTGTCAGGGGGGTCGGTCGCCCCCTGACGGACCAAAATCGTCTGTAGGCGCCCTTTTTAGTTTTTTAACATACTTTACTCTTGCCTCTTGCACCATTTTTGGCAAAAGACATGATTTAATAGCTTGGTTTTAAAACCGAGATAACAAAATGCTCAAACAGCCACCAGTAACTGTACTGTCTGCACTTTATTCTGATGAGAAGGGTCATTTTCTGTAATATAGGGATAGGTTTGCCGAAACGTATCTTCATGCTTTATACGCACTAAAAAATGTTATCGCTGTGCTAAGTTCATTGCTTCCACATCAAGCGTGATTATAAATACACAAACTGACATTGAATAACCCCCCCCCCCCTCCGACCAATAAAAGATGATGCAAAGGGCTCAACAATAATTGTAGCGCAAATAGACCTCTTGTTGTCGGGAATAATTGTCAACATAGACAATAAAAAGAGTTGACAAAGATACCAAAATAGCTTGCACAACATTTTTCAAAAACATTTGAAGAGAACATTCAAGTTAAAATAAAATTTTGATCATAGTGGTAATGGTTTTAATGAGCAGTTTCCCTTTTGCTTTTCTTCAAGTGACCATTCTCTTGATAAATAGTTATTTCTGACACTGCGCGACAATCCCATGACAATGCTTATTTCTGTACTTCCGTGGTCTCAAAAGCAGAAAATTGCATCAAATAACTAAGTTTAGGCGACTTTTATTTATTATGAATTCGGTACCTAGAGAGCCAAGCAGGCCTTTTGTCTTGGCTATTTCTTTAATTATACTTAATTAATGGCTATTTCAGAGTGGTCACATGATGTAAATTACGTCAATTAATGTTTCTTCTTGTACTTCTCTTGATTTCCAGTTGTCAAAAATGTACACCTAATGGTGATTAATTTCCATAACTTTTTCCCTCTGTAAGATTGCTTACTATTTAGCTCTACCAGGTTTAATCTTTATCTTCATAAAGAAGCCCATTATTTCATTAAAATCTTAAATCGAGACCTGACAATAACTCACAAAATATAATGACTGCCTTCATACTAGAATGTGAAAGAGAGGGATAGAAACATGCGCGTCCGCAGGTAGGGGCAAGAGGGGAACTTGCCCCCCCCCCCCCGGAAAATAAAAAACCTGAAAAAACGAGGAAAACATAAAGAAAAAGATGAAGAAAAATTAACATCAATATTTCTTAACAGTTCACTCAGTGTTTCCCTATTTATATGCGGGTAAATAGGCTTTAAAAATGTCATTTCCAGCGATCTGAGAGGCATTTTGGGGCAAAATTTTCTTGCGCTCCGCGCCAACTCATGGTGGCACGGAGCTTTCCCCCTTAAAGAATTTAATCCACCCCCCTCCTTGAATTTTCTTCCGCGGAGGTCCATGGATAGGAATTTAAACATTTTAATACAAAAACATACTGAGGAGAAATGTCAAAGTAGTCTTCTACCAGGTCAGTAGGTGCGGAAAATCAAATGGAAAGTCTGAAAAGCCGTGGCTTCGATCGTGCTGAGTCTCAGGGTATTTACTCCTTCGAAGCGCCCTTGCAGACCATTTTCGCCCCCTCTGGCCGAAATCCCAAGCTTCGCCACTGGGGAAACGAATCTTATCCATTCAGATCCCATTGTCATAGCGCGCTCCATTATTTGAGATATGACATGTTGAAATTTAATTAAAATAAATTAGTCCATTGCGCAATAATTTGTGGCTTCCTTCTTGTACAACTCAAATTACCTGCTTTGTTTCCCTCTAAAATTCAAAATGCTCACGTGACCTTGAACACTTCCTGTTTGCTTGAACAGCATGTTGCACAGAGAGGGATTAATTAATTGGATCACCCCAAAAGAGTGAGAGTGTTATCACACTCTAGTACAAGGTGCAGTAACTTTCAGAAAAAAAAAAAAAACATTGTTATTTGAGTAGTGCAACATTGACATCACAAATTATTGCGCAATGTATCAATTTAAGGTGAGCGAAAAAAACTTCAACATTTTATATCTCGGCTCAAGAATATCCTATGAGGATGGGAGTTGGACTGTAAGAATTCATTTTTCATGGTCTGTAATAAATTTTTGTTGTTCTTTTTACTTGAGGCACGCATTTTAACAACAGGATCAATAAATCCTGTCAATCAAACAGTATCATGCACGAAAGAAATAAGTTTATTTTTCGCAATATTGTGTGACAAATTTGTTTGTTGTATCTCCTTTTTATATAAGACCTCCCTAATGGAACAAAAAGAACACAAATGGTTTAGACATATTTAAAAGGGGGTTGATGCTCGCAAGTTACTTGCATGATGCAAAAGATCTTCTATGGTACAGAGAAATAGAATGACAATTGACATCACTACAAAATTACATTAATGAAGTTGAATAAATACCCTAAATCAAAAAAGAAAAAAAAACTACTGCTCGAGAAAATCGTAAGCATTCTCAATCGTCTAGCAGTACGCTCTTAAAACGTGTTTGGGAATTTAAAATTATTTTGCTCCCACTATGTAAACACTTTTTAATTCTAAAAATGTTCATATAGCTATTAAACAATATATATTTATCAATTGAACGCGTTTAAAAAGCGAAATGTTCGGGAATTTAAAGGGTCAATCCTCTCACAACAAACTACAGTTTCTATAGGGGTGTGCCAAAATTCTCTATTGACTCAGCTCTTTGATTGGCAGTTAATTCAAACAATGCAGAGTACCAAAGCTTATATTACACAGCATGAACTGTACTGAGAGTGTTTTGATTACACCCATTGAGTTTTTCTATATTCACTCTGAAGCAATAAACTGAGATTATGTCTGGATGAGGATGAATTTCATACAATTGTGGGAGGGGCTTAAGAAGGTGATTTGGGACTGTTTGGGGTGAGAGAATTGGGCCTTTAACTCGTGTGTTCAGCATACAAACGTATTTACAAAGTGGGTCAAAAAGTGGTCAAAACGGTTGATTCCTAAACACCGATTTTACATTATATTAAACGAACGGACTTTAAACATCATCTGCCTTATTGCACTTTTTGGTTTCCCGAAAGGGAAAACCTGTGGACTCATGCAGACAAGACTTTTGCAAAACATGTGCAGGATCGTGCATTTAGTGTTGGCTTATACTATGACTCATCGACTTTCTTAACGTTGGTGCACAACACTACGCGACTACATAATTGTTCACTGTCCGAAGCCAAAGACCGGCTTTATCGAAAATTGGTTTTGATGACTCAGCCAGACGAGACCATTTATAACGTGAGCAATTGTGTGCTCTGTTTCTAGAAAATAGTATTGTTTGCAATTGAAGAAAAAAAAAAACACGAACACTTTTAGTCTGTTTGATGCATATTATGATAACAGATTTCCACTCCATAGTTTAAACTTTGAGGAACAGAAACTTTTCACGAGAGAAATAATTTTACCTTCTTTGAAATGTTTCAAACGTCACGAAATAGGTATAATAAGATTTAGAACTACGGAAGTCGAGAGAAAGCTTCAGGAGAAAAGGGTTTTATGAAAAGAAAAAAAGGAGAGGAAAATATTCCACACACCGTGTCCTTGAAACCTCGTCACAATTCCTTTTCCTAATTCTTTATTAAAAAATACCGCTGCTCTTCAACAAAGCCACAAAAAGTTATGAAATGTGGGCGCATTGTCTCTCATTCGTTTTGTATTTCTATATCAAGTTAAAGTCCTTCTGTCCTTGAAATTTTATACGTTTAAATATCTTTGCCTGTAATAGATAAGCATTGCCTTTCACCATATATTGAGTGCAACCACCACTTTTGGTTAATCTCGCAGCGGCTTCAAAATTATAAATAAACTGAATATAATGACAAATTAACGATCTGCGAGGACATCTCAGATTTACATAATGCACCAAATCAAAAGAAAAAAGTTGCATTACTTTAAAAATTTGTATCTTCCGAACGCTATATGCTATTGAGATGAAATTTTCGCCTCCTTAAAAAGAAAGTTTTTCTGCATATCTTGAAGTTAATAAATTTTGTGTCCGGGAATATGCCTTTAATTATCCTTTCGGGAAACGTTTCATACTTCAGTTTTGATTTCAAAATCTGAGAGGGTTGGACAACATTGGCCGTCAATTACTGTCAGAGCAGTGGAAGCAAAAGATTTATAAAAGTACAACTTCCTAAGTAGGATAATCAGAAACTTCATCACTGCTGACAGCTAACAGCTAACTTCTAAAATCGTAACTCCACCAGAAAACGTTCAGATGGTTTTCTTAAAATATGATCCGGAGATCTCTTGCTTCGAATACGAAGTAATACATTCAAACATCAAGAAGTCTTCAATCGTCAGTATGTGGTTTTTTTTCTTTCTTTCAGAAAGATTACCCTTTTGCTAAGGAGAAATTAATGAAGTCCTAATTTTTACAGAAGCTCACTTCCGCAATAAAAGGTGCGTGTTTGAACTGAAACAGGAACACGTTGTGCATTAGTACAAAACTTCGTCACTAAACAAATAGGTTTTCACGTCTCATTTAGGACTTAAAGGCATGTATTTGACACCCAGTTCTTAACTGTTACGGGAAATGCTGAGAACATGGGAATCCCTTTTGTAGTGTCGAACACATTCAGGGATAGTTACCATGGGCATGCGTCACTCATGTCGGCCTAACTTGCCGCCGTACCGTGTCTTGCTTTCACCACTTGCAGACTTAGCGTTTAATTTTCATGATTAGTCCTAAAGACTGTTACACTAGTGATTTATTCCTCTCGGATAAGTGTCCCGCTCAAGAAAAGTCATTATGCCACTGATTATTCCTTAAATTCCTTTCATGAGAAGTTACTTCCGCCATCTTGTTTACTGTTGGTTCTCGCTGCTCCACCGGCGAGGTGGTGTGAGATTTGGGTGCCAGAAGATGTTCGCGAACGTGTTCTTTCATGTTAGACTCGTATAGGAGCTCTGTTCTCAGTTTCGGAACAGGGGGTCGAATACAGCTTATGTCATCTTACGAATTTGCCTTAACACATGGTGGGAAATATTTAGATACTCATTTATATGAATAGGTGCCCTTGAAGGCCAAAAGATGAGGTATGTCTCTGCCACTCTAACAGTAAACATCTGCTTCTCGAAAGTGCCTATATCCATAGTCTATAGAGGATTAGAGGGCACCCTCTAAAGTACGCTAAATCGTAGGCATCCTAATGTGTTCTTTCACTATCATTTTGTACATATACTATGCAAAGTTCCGTACAACTTTCATCACAAGGAGAATAATTTTCCTTATTTTGGGGGAGGGGACGTTAAAAAATGTATATAAAATGATCAATTAAATTAATGGTGATTGGGTAAGGACATACAAGTCACAAGTTTAAGATTTGTTCGCATTCGTCTATATTGACCATAGGTGCATCCATTAAAGGCCAAGGACAGTCACCCCAACTTAAAGTAGTGTAGTAGACTGTCCTGTTTCATGATTGGCTCTTTGGAGTCATGTGACAATATTTTTTCTCCTCAAATTTGAAATATACTAGGAGTAACTGCTTGTTTTACCTTGAATATACAATGCTGAGGTCCTTAAATATTTTAAAAAGGTACTTTGAAGAGAAAAAAAGAGGAAAATTGGGACAGTTAACTGTTGCTTCAAAACAAGTTTGGGAAGACTGCTGTTGCCCTCTAATAAAGCATTGTGTCACAACAAGGTAACGCGGTCGGTGGGCACATTTTGTCTAATTTTCAATCCATTCAAATATATGAAAACTTGAGTAGTTCAAGCATGACAACTTCTACTATACTTTGAAGGAATGAACCTCAAGATTTATATCTTAGCCTGGAAAAGGTCCAGTGAAGATGGGATTCGGATTACTCGGATTGCATGGATTTGAGTTTCAGAACAAATTATATTTGAAAATAATTCCAAACCTTATAGGCACGTAAATATAATTAAACCAGTGTTCCTAATAACTAATAGCTTATATTTGGCCACACAGACCTGGTCAAATAGTTTTGTAGGATGTTTACGGCCGGACCGCAGATATCACTTGCTATGAAATTTTGTAAGACGTTCAATTCCTTCTTCCCCGCCCCTTCCCTTCACACTCCCAGTTTAGACCAAGTGTGTGTTCTACTTGTCAAGTTGGTACAGTATCTGACTCTCACTCACACGAAAGGTTCGGTTTCGCTTCGTGTCATACTGAAGACTTTAAAAATTTAACCCGCTTCCGTTGTTCCTGCATGATGCTTCGCATGCGCAACGGGGTAAGGAAAATAATCCAGTCAGCCACAACTGGTAAAATGAGGGGGCACAGCTAGATTAAACCAGAAATTTAAGCGTTGAAGTTTAAAAGCCTATCGAACCAAATCTAACGCAATCTAGGCCAGGGACGGCCCTCGTCTGTCCGAACATTCCGTTTGACCAGCCTTTGTTTTTTAACGCTTATACAACTAGCCCCTTAAATATTCGAGAGCGCAAGCATCATTAACACGCTTAACACCTAAAATTAGCACGCTCAACAATAAGCATTAACACGCTTTAATATGTAGTTTATTGAATTGGTTCGTAAAATTAACCAAATTCCTCCTTGTGTTACGAATGGATTACGAAAGACTGATGTCCCCACATTTTCTTCTAAACTCAAATTTTGAAATACGTGTTGTAGGTCAGGGATTGATCCCGGGAGGTTTGGAGTTCGATTCCGACCGGGTCAAAGTAAGGTGGGGTTTTCACCCAAGAGCAATCTACGGTTTTCCCATCTGAACTGGCCTAACAGAAAATACCAAATTTGATCCAAATTGTTAAATTGGTTGCCACCCGACGTGAAGTTGTAATTCATAAGCCAACGGCTTCTCCCACATTTGTGGTCGCTAAGCGTCGTAAAACAACTGCCCTTCAAGGCCTGATTATTATTATTATTATTATATCTCTTTATCTCGACGATTTAGAGGATTTGCGCAAGTGCACAGCCCTTAAAACGAATTACCGAACTCGGTTAATATGCATGCTCAGTATTGTCATGTGGTAGTATTCTCCGACACCCTCGATTAGTTATCGATCATGCCAAGATTCTTTACAGAACTGAAGGTCGCCAGAGTTGGCAATAAGCTGGAAGAATCTGGCGTCGAATTGGGAGATTTGTCCTTAACTGCCAGTTAATTTTGGACTTCTGAAGGTTGCATATACTGGGTATATTTTGATACAAAAATTTCTTCAAAAAAAAAAATTCATTTAAAAATTTTATCAACAAATTCACAATGTATGGAAAATTTAACCATTAATGTAAATTTTTTCAAGTTCAAGATTAATGAATATTATAAATGAAAGGGGAAAAGGAGGCAAAATATCGCACTATTGTGCACCTGTTGAATTAGATTAATGTCTAGATAATTTGGCCGCACGACTGTTTGTTTAAAAAAAAAAACAACCTCTCACGATGTCTATTCAATATGACCCTTTAGTCCCAAGTACGACACTGGAAACACAATGGTCACCTCTACCATTAATCTGGTCTATGCACCTTTCCAAACTGTGGTCATAATTTTGACATATATTTTGGTCAAGGTCACCACTTTATGGTCAAATCTGACCATAAATGGGTACGTTTGACCATAGTTTAGATGGAATATTTGACTACGGTTTGAGGCGGTGCATAGCTGACCACAGTTTTTTTTTCAGAATGTCGACTATTCTCCGTATCCAGCACGTCGCATGAAACAGGGAGTCGCAACTCCCTGCTTGTAACAAAATTACAGGTAAGATTACCAAATTACTCCCGACGTGTTCACGCCGGGCTTCTCATTAAATTACTTAATTTTGATTTGTGGTGTTTTTTAGTTGTGGTGACGTCTTTTACTAATTCTTATTTTCGAAAACAAAAGAGGAATTCACACAAGATTTTACAAAAAAAAATCAAAAAAAAAAAAAAAAAAAAAAACGCAGAACATTTGTTCAATCTGTTTGTTTGATAACAAAATTCATCAGATCTTTTACAATTTTGACAAAACTCATATAATCAATCAAAGACATTCAGCATTTAGACATTGTTTGTATTGGAGTTTCGAATCTATACCGACTTTAAACAATTTATTGTCGTAAGTGTTTTGTGTATATTTGATTAATTATTGTCTTAGTGGTAACTCTTAAACATCGAAAGCATTTTAGAAACCATGGACCTGTTCCCCAATTTGACCACTCAATAAAAATACGGTCATGTCCAACATATTTTTTCCCGGTATTTGGCGGAAGTTACAACATAGTTAGTCTAGTTACCTCATAAGCGGGTCGTATGTATGCATTCGGATTCATCGCTGTGTCTAATAACATTGGAAGGATGGGATGATTTACATATCACGTGATTAACAATTCTTTAAGAACAGGGGGAACAATTTGCAAACTATAAAGCTGGATTGTCCAGGTCCAGGCATAGCAGACTGAACTTACATCTTAATCAACAAGCCTTCATCACCAAACGGGTAACCTAGCCGGAAAGAAGCAGATCAAAGAATAACGAATTTTTTCTTCAATAACAGTAAATTAAATATATTTCATTCCAGAGAAAATGGAAGGTAAGATCGTCAACTTTCTCAAATGAATAAAATAATCATATATTTTTCCCAATATTTTTAATTTGTTACATTTTATTCAATTTTTCAATTATTTTTTCAATTTCTCCCTTTTCAACCATTGACATATTTTCATGGTTATTGGAATGTACTTTCGTGTTGCATTTGAGTTGAAAATGACTGCAAAACTAAATACACAAACTAAACTTCCGTTAATGTTTCAGGCTCCCATGTTCTTTAAAGGGCCAAACCTCTCACCCCAAACTACAATTTTGGTACCCGGGTACCGAACTGGGCCTTTAACTCCTTTAATGTTGGACGATTTATAAAATCTGTTGAAGAAGTAGTTCCCACAAGTTTTAAAGTGGCAATCATAATTTCTTTTTACAATTTTTTAACAATTTGAATTTGTACACGCACCACATTATACGTTGACTTACAAAATGAGCCATGGTCACAGCCGAACGGAGTGGCTGGCTACAATGTAGTAGAGGCTGTCTAGAGCCTTGCACAAAAATACATTGGGCAATCCCCCGCTCCCCCTTTCAATGTTGAAATTCTTTAAGTTTGGAGTATATTTGTTGAGGACAACAATGATCGGGCGTGGGGTTGGAGGTTGGAAGACCAGCCAACCGGTATATACGTGTTGCTACATTTGAGCAAGTGTCCCATCATCTTTCTCTAGGATATAGTGTTGCATATGGGTGATTTTTTTTACCCCAAAGCTATTCAGATGTTGTTATTCAATAAAAATTAACACGAAATAATCGTTTCTTCTTAACTGAAAGCTACCCTTTCAATTCAATGTCTCAAATTCAGGTAAATGATCAGTTTAGAACGGAACGGAAGTAAAGTTTGTTAGTTGTTTATGCGGGTGGTGGCTCACTGGCGTGTTTTCTCTACTCCATTTCTTATACTGGGCACCAATCACAGCAGTGGCAGTTGATTCCGTTTTAAAGATGAACAGCCCCCCCCCCCCTCGCCAAAGTTATTTTGAAGCATCAGCTAAATATCACAATTTTTCTCTTATGTCTCTTCACAGTATTTGTATTCATATTTTATAACTTCAATATTGCATGCTCAAGGTAATTCAAGCAGTCACTTCCACAAAATTTCACATTTGAAGAGAAAAATTGTTGTCACATGACTCGTAACAGCCAATCATGAAACAGAACAGCCTACTACCCTACTTCAAGTTGGGGGTGACTGCTCTTGCCCTTTAAAGTGTTCGGGTTACCCGGCGGGTTGTTCGGAGTCGACCTCGAGACCTGTTGGCTGCAAGTCGGATGCTCTAACCAGGGAGCTGTTCGTTAAAGCTCCCTGTTCTAACCGCCTGACCACCTGACCACGCAGTCGGTTAGTTAGTTAGTTGGAGTTTACCGACTCACTCACTAACAGCAAACTTTTTGAAGATGACTGAAGGCATGTAGGAGGTATTTGGAAGGGGAATAAGTGCCTCTTTCAAATTCCTCTACACTGTTAAAAATGCCTGTAAAATTGCGGTTAAATATAGTATAAAAACAAAGAAATATATAAATACATAAGAATCCCCCACATGTATTTCTTTGTTTTTTTTGTTACTGCAATTTAACAGGCATTTCACATACTAGCGTTGTATTTGTGGTCCTTCCAATTCTTGATGCGTGCCATATGTTGGTTACATTCTGAGCTGGTCGAAAAGTAGGACAGTAAATGGTGTATAATCAGAGTTTGACATTTATCATTAAGATATTGTTCCAGCACTTCGTCTTTCCTTTTCAGCTATAATTATTTAACAGTATCAACAGATGAAGAGGTCCCTCGGGTGAAAAGAAACGCTAGTTCTGTATAAATTATTGTTGCATTAGAAATTTGTATATTATATTTCGTGTAAAAATAAATCCACATAGATACAAGACTAGACCGCCTCGTTTCTATGGAGACCTGAACCTCAACTGCAGGCCATGATGACAGATTGCTTTTAGTCTAACTCAATGTAAGATTGTGGTGCACATAAGTAGTTGAAAACTTGTAAACTCAAACTCAGGAATGCCATTTGATTAGTTAACTGACCAGTTGTTCAGCACTGAAGATTATTGTGTACTTCATCTCGCAGACTGAAATTGGTATTTTCGATTTCATTTGATGAGTAACTCTCATTGGGCAAAGGCATCACCAAGATTTTGTCCTAGGGCGAATAATATAATATCTGATAACCTTCCTGGGAGGGTTTTAAGGGGTAAAGGGGTGTCTGGGAAATTTTGATTTATTACGAATGGTGGACTTGATGCAAAATAGTGCCACATTTTATTCGAGGGGCGATACAACTGCTCTACCCCTGCCCGAGTTTTTCCCTTTCCTTCATCCAGTGGCGTAGCTAGGCATTTATCGAGGTAGGGGATGCTGGGGGCAAGAACTCAAATCTTCCGACCTTTTTTAAGAGTAAACACTAGTGACTATGGAAGGAATTTTTGCCCTTTTTAAACAAACAGTTGAAAATATGCTTAAATTGCAGACAATTTGGGGTTTTGTGTTACCTGTACTGAAATTTGAAAAGATGGGGGTTAGTGAAGAATCGGCATTTCCTTTCGACAAGTCTGAAACTTAACGACCATCGCAGATCGTCGTTGCTGCAAAGTGTTACTTATAGGGCCTACGAACTGAGGCTTCCCGAGCCAGGGGGTAGTAATCGCTTACTGCCTCCCTTCACTTTTATTTTTTCTTCATCTTTTCCGTTATATTTGGGGGTGAGGGTTGGGGAGACTGTTACAATTCTTTCCTATCTACATCGTTGCCAGCGAGAAGAGAAGAAGAATTCACCGAGAAAGCTCTCAAGTATGCCTAGAGAATTATTTGAACTGAAGCAGCTGTTGAACTGCGATAGTACAAACCCCAGGTACTGCTATTTCTTCGGAAGGAGAACTTGTAGGCTACGTTACATTTAGGCGCACAGAGAAATGGGTGGGGCAAGAAGGTAACTCGGGGTATGCTGGACCTTATTTCCGACAAAAATGCTCATCAACACCCGACAAAGTATTATCAAAAGCGGTAAACCTACCCCGCCCGGCGGGATTTTTTTTTTTTTTTTTGGGGGGGGGGGTCATGGGAGGAAGACTATAGCGGAGAGACTCCGTCGGTTGGCGCGGAGTGTAGAAGAAAAGGTTTGGGTAAACAAACCCTCTAGATGGCCGGAAAAAACCCTTCCCGTGTGTTCTAAGCTGCATCATGTACCCAGCCTTAAAATATGAACCTCCTGTCTGCAATTTCTCAGTTAATGTAAAACATCAGTCATGAAAAATGGACTTACAAGTCAAATGACTTGAGATGATACAAAAATCATATTGAATTATACATCTTGTTTCATATTTGCTGCAGTGCTCTTATATCCCCCTTCTATATCTTACTTAAATTTGTCCAGGACCCCAACCATTCATTTCCATTTCCAATTATATAATATTCCTCGGGTTATATTTTTTGTCCCTAACCCTTCTGAATAACTAAACTTCTGAAAGGGTGGGATTTTTTCCCGATAGGACGTAAATTTTCCTGGCAAACGTCGCTTGAAGGATTTCTAGCGGTTGTAGCACCTCAACACCCCCGTAGTGACGCCCCTGAGCGGATGCGCACCGTTCAACAAGAAATTTCCAAACAGGTGAACGATTGAGCCCTAATCCCTTACCTATTCCTAACAACTTGCAAAGAACACAATCAAAAAAATACACTGCCAAAAGACATCCCCTTTTTATCACACCAGTCGTAATCAGCAATACATTTGATCGTGGAGCTCTAATGAGCCAATGGTAACAAAATGATTATTTCCGCCTTTGCCAACCCAAGTCGGAACTCCCCATGTGAAAATGCTGCGTGAAAGGAGGTGTGAGGACCAACGTTTAGTTTTTCAGTTTGCATCCGATATTTGCACTAGGACCATATAAAATCAATTTATTCTGTTAATCAAACTTTCGACACTTTAAAAGAAATTATTTGCGAAACTTGTGAGATATTGTAGGCTAAGATATACCGGTCATCATGCAGCATTAATGGAAACAGGGAATATTAACAACTGGATTAGGAACTGAAACACACGCTTACACCCAATCAAGTTTACAAACTTTTGACGACTTGCAAAACTCAATGAATCCAAAAAAAAAAAATAAAAAAAAATAAAAAAAAAAAATAAAAACCATCAACATAAATAATGTCGTGGCACCTACTTGTCTACTTTTAGAGGGGAATCGCGGTTATAAGTTTACATCTAAGATTTGAATACAAGCTTCCCTAAAATGCTTTTAGGGGACTTTTAAGCAAATATTTATTTTTATACGTGCAAAAAAGGAACCAAATTTTCACATGTTGGTCTAACTTTCATCTAAATCGGACATGAATTGTATCTCTCGAGATATCAGAAAATGAGTTCAGATAGATTTGTATTTCAATGGGATTTGAGGGCAGCATTTCACGATATGATTTGCTTCATTCTGTTATGTTGACCTTGAAGTTGATTGGAATAGGACGTCCTTGTGTGAATTTAAGAGTTAGTAGACTTTCACTCCACTTATGCAACTCTAATAACTTGAATAACAGCAGGGTTGCCGAGGAAAAAAATGTTTTTTTTAAAGTTTAAAGAAAAACAAATAACTGTGATGTTACAGTTGCTTGCCCCAAGTTAGTCATTATTTAGTGAAAATGTGAAATTTTTTACTTGATTACACCTAAGAAACCGTACACAGGATTTAAATGCAAATTTCACCATAGTGCATAGGAAGAGTATCTGACGTATCAAAACCTGATTTCACCTCTGAACCTTCTTTTTTCAGTCGGCTTCTCCAAAGCACTTTGACCCACTGAGCGACACTGACTAACATGAAGAAACTCTTTCTGTTTTGGGCAATTATTGCAACTTATTTGAAACAGATCACCACGTAGCCTTCTTTACAGGGGACATATCAAAGCTTTTTTTTGCTTCGAAAACAGCTGCGATTAAATACATTCAGGCTTCTAAATTTTGTCTCGCCGACATTTAAAATACATAGAAATCATGGTTCCTGTTAAGGACGGATTCAGGAAAGGCATGGCTTTAGGGAAGATGCCCCCGTGAACTTGATCTAATCACGCGTCTTCTTCAAAAAAACACATTCCTCCTGCCTCCTAAATAAAGTAAAAATAGCTCTCGCTTGCTGTATTTGTCTCAAAAATAAAGATTGGTTGATTAAATCTCACTACAAACCTAGGAATGGCATCCTCAGATGGCCCAGGGGCTTTTCAAGCTTCTGTCACTGATGATGGCGCTCCGCATAGTTAATCTCCGCTTAGGCAATAAAAACTTTTTTTCCGGAGTCCTACTGTCCCCCATGAACCAATTAAGGGCCAATAATTCACGAATGGAGACCTGAAAGACACAAGACAAGGGGGAAATGTCCTCATGATGACCCCCTTCCCGGATGGCTGTGGTGGGGGTGAAATATCTTTTAGGGGCTGCTGTGTGTAAACTGTGTCTGGCTCGTGTCTGGGACTGTGGGAGGGGGTGGACATGGCGCTCACATGGTGTGTTAAATTTCCCTTGATACCGTCTCAAAGACCGACAAACAGTCAAACTTCAAACTTTGCTATTCGCGCTTACCTTGAAAAAAAAACTTTTCGATTATAAAAGAGTATCCATTCTTTTCGTTTCAGAACAAAAAACAGGCATAGATAAAGATTTTATATTAATGCCTACTGTACCACGGGCCCCTCTAAAGAACTTGAATCTCATCTGATAAAGCAAAATAAACCAACCACGAGACTTAAGTTTCCACCCAGAAATATGAAAATGCCTCCACGCTTTCGACGGGTTTTCTCCTTGGACCACTCTCCCAATGCGTAATCCCACAGGATCTAATAAGGTTTCTTAGCAGACTCTGGACACCATCTGCTTCATTAAATCAAAATACACCTATTCTTTAAATTTACTTTTTTCACCGAGAAATAAGCTTAACCGACAGATCTTCGGGCTAGTCTTGGTCAAGACCCTAATACTAATGTAGTTAACATTAGAACATTTGCTACTCTTTTTTAAGTACGCCGTCCTTCACCTTCAGAAACTCTCAGCTCTGTTTTTACTGAAACAAATCTCCCTGCAAAATAGTCAAGTTTGAATCCCGCCCTCTATTTTGAATTTTGGTGAGAAATAATGTAATAACGTCTTGACTAAGACTACCGTACCTCTGGACCCACACCATTCAGGTGACCGGTAAAGATTGGCTCGATTTTGCGGTGAAGGGCGAAAATGGTTTCTCAAACATTCTCCCCTGCCCTCAATTCTCCCCCAACATTTGAATTCATAGCGCTGCCACTGAAGCCACCTCGACCCTTTTCACTACCATACCTTGCTACAAGACTGCCTTGATGTGCTATTTTGGCCTTATGAAATTTAGTGTTTTATAGTCTTGGTTAAGACGTTATAACTTTTCTCATCAAAGTTCGATATAGAGGGCGGGCTTTAAACATGACTATTTTGCAGGGAGATTTGCTTCAGTAATAGCTTGGTCAAGACGTTATTATCACCAAAGTTCAAAAAGAGGGGGCGGACTATAACCCTTACACGCTTTTTGCCATCGTAGAAAAACACTTGACATTTTTTTTAAGAAAATATTTTTTGAACATTTTGCAGGGAGAATTGTTTCAGTAATAACAGAGTTAGGAATTTTTGAAGGTATTACAGGACGTACTCAAAAAAGAGTAGAAAATGTTGTATTATTGAATAGTATTAGGGTCTTGACCAAGACTAAGGTCGGACCTGACTTATCTTAGTTCTATGTAGACATATTTTTTAAAAGGAAACAGCGCGTTTATTTTACAAGGAAATTTAATCCTTTTAAAACCAATATTTAAAGGCAAAGAGTGGTAAATAATTACAAACACGGGTAGTATGGTAGCCTTCTTTCAAGAAGTAAGTTCCCCCAGATAGCAATTCGGTTGTTCCTGCTCAAGAATAATTTGTTCACCCAAACTTTCAACATTCCAAAAGATGCAACTTCCATAACTCTTCTTGTGCATAACATTTTGAGGAAATAAAGCTTTTGATGGGGTTTATAGCCGATGATTTGAAAATGACTAGAGCTATTTGTTTTTAATGCTTCGTTGGAGAATTTTAAACTCAATATTTTCCTTTGAGAACTGACTCTGTATTGATGTCTTCTTTCAGAAAATGGTATAGGAACATCTGCCACTATTTAAAGACGGTGAAAAGCGGTTTCTGTATACCTTAGAAGACTCATCATGTTGAATCAAAAAAATACTTAAACAGTTAAAAGCAATGCTATGTGATTCTTACACTGTAAAAATGGCTCAAAATTGCTTTTTTCTAAAAGTCCCCACGACTCTCTGGCGAAGAGCCAAGGGGCGAAAACCAAACGATTACTCCCGGAGGAGTTCTGCTCCCTTAAGGAGCTTAACGTCCCACATGGACAAGTACGCCCTCCAAAGGGCAAACACTGAGTGGTCCTGCTCAAAATTGCTGTAAATTTACAGAAAAAATAACATAACATTTACAGAAAAGCTACAGCTTTAGAAGTTTTCTGTAACCCTTATTTATTCCTTATTTTGTTGTTCTGTAAATCTACCGTTATTATTTTTTCAGTATTGGCATATAAGGAGAGGGGTTTTACCATAAGGAGCAATGTTGCTATAGATATATCACTTAGTTTATTGCTGGTCATCTAATGATTTTTTTTTTTTTTGCAGGAAAAGTATTCGGAATAGTCTTAAAGAATAAATGCAGCCAGCTAACCTTAAACTGGTGTAGTAGACTATCCTGCTTCATGATTGGCTCTTACGAGTCACGTGACAATATTTCACTCCTCCATTAGGAGGTTTACTAGATGTAACTGCTTGAATTTATTTAAATATGCAATATCTAATTCTTGAAATATCATAAAAGATGCTAGGAGAGAAATAAAAAATGTTAACAAAAAAAAAAAAAAATGAAATTTAGCTGTTCAAAAAATTATAAAGGTGTGACGGGCGAATACATGCAGTCACATTAAGCGGGTTTGTAGAATATGAAAGTACTACCCGGGAGCTATTGCTTCCATCATCACGGTACAAGGTGCTAGATCAATGGGAATGGTATCTATTTTTAAAATTGATACTCTTTAGGACCTTGAAGTCAAAATCAAGGGGCGGCTGCAAGGCATGGTAATGCTGCACGTGATTAGATGTAGGCGAGGGTAAGTCGCTATAAGTTCAATCGGTTTTCATGTGGCTGGACTAAGAGTGTAATACATTTTAGAGATCTCAAGCGAAATAAATGTGTCTCGGCTTTTATCGTTTTTGTCTTATTCGGTTTTGTCTTCCAGCTGGCAACGCAAACTCAGGCAGGGTGAGTGTTTCAGTTTGTTGGAAATATCATGTGATCTGTCAGATGACCTGTGTATAACAACTACCGCAAATCCTGCAACAAATTTGGTAAACGTTTTCCTGTGTCGCGTCAGTTCGATTTTATTTGGCAAATACCTGCACAGGTGTTCCTTCAAAAGTATTGTAGCCATAGCCACATAGCTCAACGTAAACTTTCGTTACAGGGAGAAGTTACTGTTTAACAAAGTGTTTAAGACCTGGATCATGGGCGGACGGGGGACGGGGCACTTTTTTTTTTGAAAGGGAACATCTCCAAAAAGCCCGCTACCCTTTTTAAGAACTGATGGAGCCAAAAGCTGTGGCGAATTAGGCCCTAGAGTTTAATATATGGAATGCTAGTGTTTCCATTATTTATATACGTTAAATAGGCCTGGAAAGTGCAATTTCCAGCGATTTGGGAGGCATTTTAGGACCCATAATTTTCTCGCGCCAGTCGCCAACAGATGAGCTGGCACGGAGAACAAGTAGCAGATTTGTCACCTCCCCTGAAGGGGACAAATTGTACATCTACTGTATCAGGCACACATGGTATCTAGCGGAAGGTCTATGTACAAAAGCAACACCGTATACTTACTGTTTGTACTGTTGAAACTGTTATGTGATTCTGAACACTTAGGAAATTATATAATAATAATTATAAAATAAGTTTGTGGTTGAATTTTATATGGTTATTCCTACGAAATGTTTAGAAATAAGTACCACTATGTCTGCTTATGCATACAAAATACCCTATAAAATATGCACCAAATCACATATTTCCACGTTAAAACATAAAAGTTTATCACGGTGGGCTTGGGCTCTCTCGCACAGTCCAAATCTCATCTTTACAGGACATTCTTGAGCCTAGACCACGGACTTATATACATTGACAGAGCATGTAACGTGTGCGTCGTATCCGTAGATGGTCTCCACCGACTGGGACAAATATAAGCACACCAAGATGGCCGCCGTGGAGCTATAAATCGCCTGATTTGACAACGACTCTGTAATATTTTTAGTAAACGTTAAACTTGAAAGGGCATCAATATCATATTCCTGCAATAAGCGAAGTGATTTTGACCTTACCTTGCCATATTTCAAAATATTTCAACTTTCTTGCCAAATATGAAGATATACTTGAGCAAGTCCAAACTGTCACACAAAAACATACGGTCATCTTGGTGCGCTTTTTCTCAAACGTATGGTAGCGAAAATGTACCGTGCAGTATATTCTGTCCATGTATAGGAAGTCCGTGGCCAAGACATAAATGTTGAATTATTCATTTAAAACAAATAAGTGTCCATTGAGCAATAATTTGTGACTTTCTTGTTGTACATTTTCTGCTGTGTTTCCCTTTAAAAATAAAAATCACGACTTTCAACGCTTCCTGGTTGCTTGTATCGCATGTTGCAGGGATAGAGTTAATTAAATACACCACCCCATTAGATTATGAGAGCTATGGCACACCTTTGTACAAGTTCAGTAACTTTCAGAAAAAAACAAAGAAATACAAAGACTGTAATTTGAGTAGTACAACAATGACATCACAAATTATTGCGCATGTACCATTTTAATTTGAGTGAATAAACTTCAACATTTTACACCTCGGCTCAAGAGTATGTAATGAAGGTGGGAGTTGGACTGTAAGTATTCAATTTTCATGCTGTTTAACATATTTTTTTATGACTTGAGGTACACTTTAATTTTGGTGCAAGTTCCAGGTGATATCTGAAATGATTGTCAACCTTTGGTTTCAAGTCATCTTACACACTGTTTAAAAAACGTGTATTTTCTCAATTAGACTGGACAGACTATCAGCAGATCACCTCAAGATAATCCGACAGACTTTTTGATTCCGGCCATCCTAGTGACCATTTTTTGTTGCTTACCGATTGGCGCTGTGGCTATTTTCAATTCAGTTCAGGTAAGAAATAACCGAGAGAAGTTTAAAGAGTTGCAAAGGGTTGCTGCAACTTCGTTAGGGCTAAGCCTACATGTACTCCGAGAAACAATCTGTTTGATCGAAAAACAATTTCAATACATGCTAAACAGACAAATATTGTTCTTCATGAACCTACAGCAGACGATATGAGTATTGTCTCTAGTATAGCAGGTGCAAGGCTAATATACTAAACACACACACACACACATGTACGTTACGATAAGTTGTGTATATTAGTACTGTCTGGGTAGATGCATCTTACAAAACATAGTTATACAAGTGGAAACGATTCGATATTGCCGATTTCAGAAGAAAAAGTAACGACCTAAAAATTAAAGTAAAAGGAAAAGTATCTTGCTGGGTAAAATCAATTATTTTAACTTAGGAACATTATTGTAAAATTACTTAGCACAATCAATTTCAATGAGTTCATAGAACGCATAAAGATTTATATTTTTAACCCCGCACAGAGAGTAATCATCTTGTTTGTATGAAGTTAGTCAGATGGAATGTTACGGCCCAGTTTCCAACCTTTTGTTTGTATGAGGCATTTATTTTGGAAGTACGCCACTGCCCTATTCCTTTAAATGTAGATATGGGTAGAGGTCAGGTTAGGTTAGACATAGTTTTATGGCCCAGTTTCCAGCCAATTGATTCACGTCGAGCCGACCACTGCCCTTTATCCAGTTGCGACCCACTGGCTTGTTTTCCCTCCTCCATTGCTAACGCTTAGCAACAAGCACAATGACAGCACGTTCCGTTTTTTAAGTCCTTTCCCGCAGATGTATTTGTTTTTCTCTTTGAGGGATTTGTGGATTTACTGCGGGATTTGAGCACATTAGCGCCAGCACTGCAGAGCGAGGTGAAGACACATTCATAACTTTAATATTCAAGAGAAAGTCTCCCAGCAAACAAGCCCAGTTGGGCCCCAATTGGGTTTTACTTGGGTAGCTTGGGCTTAATTGGGCTTAGGCTGACGTTGGTATTTACTTGGGCTCTGACTGGCGCCCAATTGGGCTCATGAGAGATATGAAGGAGATGTGGTAAACTCATGTGGGCTAAGCTGGGGCCAGTTGGGCTAGTCCAATAAGGGGCCTAATGAAAAACACCTGACAAAACTGATTGGGCCCCAATTGGTAGCCCAATTTGGCCCCGATTGGGACCTAATGTGGTGTGTTGGCAGGGCTATTTCTCCATTTACGTCAAATTTGCAAAACAAACTAAAGAAAACAAATTAACCATTGTTCACCAAATTGAGAAGGTAATGAATATAAACATGTTTGCTCCAAGCTCTTATTCGGTCACTCAAATAACTAACTTTATTTTGTGATATCTTGAGATCTACACACCAAACCTGAAGACTTGCCTAGTATTAGTCGCTCCCCTCCCTGTCTAAAATAATTTTATGTTCAAGAAGTTCGTATATGAATGTTCTAACCCAGTGACGTAACTGGGTTGGGATGATGGGAGTACGTCACTTTACCCCGTTCCTTTAAAGGACCAAACCTCTCACCTCAAACTACAATTTTGGTACGGGGGTACCGAAATTCTCAATTGGCTGAGCTCTTTGATTGACAGCTAGTTCAAACAATGCAAAGTACCCGAGCTTATATTATACAGCATGAACGGTACTGAGAGTGTTTTAATTATATAGATTGAGTTTTCCTACACCCTTAAAGCAATAAACTGAGATTATATCTGGATGAGGATGAATTTCAGACAATTGTGAAAGGGGCTTCAGTAAGAAGGTAAGGAGAATTGGTACTGTTTGGTTTGAGAGAACTGAGCCTTTAAATGAAGATGGGATAAAGATAAGCATTATAATTTGAACATCATGAAAGTAAAACACGAGTAAAGCACTGTAGAAATCGTTCACCCTCTTGGAGATATTATGTCGTTTCCTTTTTTATTTTTGTTGTTGTATAATATATAGATAGTTCTCACGTGGCGTTGGAAGAGCTTTTCACTTGGAGTATTTTGACCATCTCAGAGGGCAACCATGGTATACACGGTACATGCTTGTCCCCAGTTATGGAGGTTTCTAGCCACAGCTACGGCGTCACTGAGAACTATCTAGGGTGTGTCTAAATGACGAAACACATAGTTTTGATTGGTTTTACAGATCTTCGCAATGAATTTACGCCCTTTTCTTACAGGTCCGACGTCGCATTGCCAGCGGTGATATTGAGGGCGCCTCTAAATCATCAAAAGCTGCTAAGATATTGACGATTTTAGCTCTATGTTGTGGCATTATTATGCTTATTATTTCGATCTCATATAACCTTTCACAAATGACATAAACTCCAAAATCTAGTTGGGTAATTCGTTGGCGCATGGAACTGTGGGACACAGCATGGAGTACAAAAAGCGAGCACAGCACAGAGTGTGCGGCTTTCCCTTGTTTTCGTGCAGTACGTGCATACAACACTATAAACATAAATCTGAATAGCCAACCCGAACGAAAGGGGTGACTCAGCCTTACTTTACAACAGATTAAAGTGTATATTTTTACACCAAAAAGGCAATTCAGACGAAGTCCACTGCAAAGAACCACAATAATGATTCTTCCTTATGTTACGGTTGGATTAAGAAAGAATGATATCACCAAATTTTCAGGTAAACTCAAATTTTTGAAGACGCCCATGTTGTAGATGCGGGATTGGTTTGCTTATCCCGACAATTTGGAGGTTGTGCGCATATCCATACCCATTAAAACGAATTACCAAACTCGCTTCTTTAGTCACAGTCTAATTACAATGCCTTATTTTAAGTTAACTGCTTTTAAGTAAAATAAAGTGTTCACACTGACGTCACAAGACTTTTTTGACTGCTGGGCAAAAACCTATTCTTTGGTTTGTACAGCTGAGAAGTAGCTAACCCGGGACCGACGTGATGACTGTTGGTTTTCTGCCATTCAGTGGGTGCCACTGACCAATTATGACGTCACGTGAAAACGTTCTATATTAATCTTTTATCCATCATTCAAGCTTGACAGTTTCATGTCTTTGGTCTTTCATGTTGGTTAATAAGCGAATTCATTAACTTATCTTTAAACTAAAGTACTGCCTTGCAACTCTTTTAAAAGTTATTCTAAGTAAAAACTTCTGTGTGAATCGTAGTGTTTAAGGTCGGGGTGGAGGGCAGGTTTTCTTTTTAAACGGAAACAATTTATGATAAGTAAGGAATTTCTGTCCTTGCATTTATCTCTTACTTGTATGCATCTGTATTGTTATATTTGATGTATATTTTGCTGGAAAAAACTGATTCAAAATTAATAATAATAATAATAATCACAATAATAAACCGGAGGTCAGTTGCCGCCTTTTAACGAATGAGCTTATTTTTTTATTTTATCTAGAGGACTTGGGTAAGGACACTGCTTTCGACAGAAGCCTCTTTCGTATTATGCTTAATTATTTCCTTATACGCTGACAATTATTGAATGGTTTAGTAACTTCAAATCTTGAAATGATTTGCACACGACGGGGATGCTCTGCGTTTCGATGTCTCTTTTTTTATGTCATCTCTTCATTTTGGATTAGGCCTAGTCTACACTCTTTAAACACCGGGGTTAAATTTAACCATGATCGATGCTCTATTTACTCCAGCTTAATCCTGGTAACACTTATCAAATCCTAGTAACTTTAAGCAAAATTTGTTTTATTGTAACCAGGATTTGCGTTAAAGTGTTAACCATGATTGTTTGGATAATGGAACATCGACCCCTAGCTAAATTTAACCCGGTGTTTTAAGGGAGTAAGCAGGAGCGTCGTAACCAGGGGTTGTAGGGGTCTTTCACCCCCCAAAATGTAAGAAAAGCATGATTAGATGGACATTTTTACGAATAGATATAAATAGTTAGAAAATGCCAGTTTGAATTTCAAGGTCCTCGGTATGGCAGGCTTCCTCCGACTGAGCTTATGTTAGCTATGGTACGGTATATATATTTTACCATCTAAACTAAATAAAGCGCAGTCGTGAACTGGTGAAAGTCCCCGCGTGGTTGGTTATCTTTTTAGTACATTTCGACTCACCGGCGACTCATCTCTTCATACTTTCAGCACAATAGAGCAGCGTTTCACGGTTTCTTCAAATTATCAAAATCCGTCTGCTCAGGTTGTTGCTGTCTCTAACAACTCCCAGGTTTGCTTAAAGGCCCAATTTTCTCATCCCAAATAGTACCAATTCTCCCAACCTTCTTAATTAAGCCCCTCCCACAATTGTCTGAAATTCACACTCTTCAGACGCAGTCTCATTTTATTGCTTCAGGGTCAGAATAGAAAGCTCAAGGTGTATTATCAAAACACTCTCAGAACAGTTCATGCTGTGAAATATAAGCTTTGGTACTCTGCATTGTTTGCATTAGCAGTCAATCAAAAAGCTGAGCCAATTGAGAGTTTCTGTTACCCTATACTAGAAGTGTAGTTTGGGGTGAGAGGATTGTCCCTTTAAGGGCATTCCAGAGACAAAATTCATGGACTGGCTAACTGTAGCAATAATACTGTTGTAGTCACAAAAAAAAAGAGAGTCGCTGCTAGTTGGGATAAAGCGCCTTCACCCCAAACAGCGCTAAATTAACCCTTGACAGTGGTTCTGTATTAATTAAAACATTAAGCAAGCTTCTCCAAGTCCCGCTATTCCAATGCTTACCAAGTAACGTCTTACCTTTTCATAGGCGAGCGCTTTTCAACAATTTTGTTTGCGGTCTGTTCTAGCTCGCCTGTGCTATTTTCGACTATCATGACAGGGCGAAGATTTATTACCTTTAGAATGTTCAGCCTATAGAAAGGCGCTGTCCCGACCTTCCAATCAGCTGCACTGTTACATCTGCTGTACACACAGACCAATCAGGGCAGTTGTATGTGTATTGTCTTCAGCCATGAAAGGCTGAACATCAAACACCTGTTATTTATGTTGACCATGGGAAGGCGCTGCCCGAATCCATTGGGGTGCGACGTAGTATAAGCCTATTTTACTGACCAATCGGTACCATTGTGTTATGCCCTGCTGTCCTCATTTCAGTTGCGACAGGTAGAAGAGTAATAGCCCACCAGTGTGCCCATGGGTAGCCGAGCGTGCGATTTCCTCAATACCCAATCAGACAAAGCGTACCATTTGTCTGTTTTCTTGACCAATCAGCGATCTTTTACCATTTCGGCTGCAGAAGTTTCAACTGTTTACATTACTTGTCAACCTTAGAAATAGAAACCATAAATCTGGACAAAGCACGGGATGCAATCGAAAGATAAAGGATTACATAACCACATTCCTAGAATTGGTAAAGGAATGCTTCTAAGGCCTGACAGGTCACAAACTGTACTGGATTGGACGATGTGTTAAGTAGTATAAGAAATGGTAAAGAATTTTAATGTACAGGGCCCAAAATTCTATAAAAGGGAGAGATTTTTGTGTACTAGCATGACTTCAGTCAGAGGATTCGCCTCTTGGCTCTTCGCCAGAGAGTCGAGGGGACTTTTAGAAAAAAAAAGCTTTAAGCATGTAGTTAGTTAGCCGAACTTTCGTAACTCTATCAGATATCGTAGACTGCATTTTATCATCTCTTCATAATTCTATTCAACCTGTTTGAGTCCGTATTTGCTTGTAAATAAACTTAAAACTTTTAACCGCTCGTCGTGCGTCTTGATTTACTTCTATTGTGTTTGAAAGAGTTGAAACGCGACAAAAGGCTACCTACTTCTTATAAAGATTATACAATCGAATCGATACAAAACAATGGCAATAGCTGATCGAGAATCACCTTGTGAAACAGTGCGCTTCAGCGGGAATATTTCTCTTTTTGAGGTAAAACTTGGATCTCAACCCGACAATAGCACTTAGAGTTCGAAAGGTACCAATTTTAAAAGAGATAAAATTTTTCTTGAAATAAATTACAGGAAATCTGTGATACCATTGATGGCGGCATATTAAGTTAGCATTGCATACAATTTATTTATAATTTTGACGAATCTACAGGTAATATCCAGCAAGACTGTGTGCTATATACCCCATATGTGGTATAGGGTAATGCTAGATTAACAGGAAAGGATATTCAAACATTCCAACGATATCAAATTTTGCACGGACTCTCAAAAAGAACATTGAATTACAAAGAAAAACCAAAGGAATCCGACACAATGTACCTACATCACATTACCTTCTGTGGGTTTATTGTAAAGTGAAAAATAACCAAGCAAAAACCATCGACCTTTAAAGTAAGATATCTTGATTTATGAAAAGCGTTCTGCGACATTTTGTCTTTCTTGCAAGACCTAAATGAAAAACCACAGGAATAAACCATGCAAGTACCATTGATATACCGGTAGTTATCATCAGCATCTTAAAAGTATCTACGTTATGCATGACCTCGAATTTGATTGATTCAGGCCCTTAGCCAAAGGTTGAACAAGGTTCTGAGTGCGTTTCTTTTCACTGCATAGGCGAAATTTTCCAAAGGGGTTGTCCCATTCCACTGTCACCTCCCTAGTCCTGGATCTATTCCTCTTGTGTACAAGCTGATGGGTGTGATTATGAAGGAGTTCAAAATTGAAGAACGCAAAGCAAGAAAATCCTTGCCTTCATTCTATTTGAATAGTCATGTTTGATGAAAAATCGTAAGCTTTACCGGATGACCAGATATCAGTTTCACCTTGACACTGGCAAACAGATTTTTGATTCCTTGCCCTATTCCCGACGGTCAGGTCAAGAATCTCTGTGTAGATGCCGTTCTAGTGTGTGTGTGTGTGTGTAGGTGTGTGTGTGTGTGTGTGTTTGTGCCACTTTCTTTTATTTAGACACGATATTTCAAGATAGCAAACAATATCCTCCTGTTCCATGATTGGCTTCTGAGAGTCATGTGACAACATCCCTCAATTGTGAAAACTACTAGGAGTTACTGCTAAGTTTACGTTCGGAATGTGCGAGAATGAAACCCTAAAATATTGTAAAGATACCGTGAAGAGAAATAGGAAGAAAACTGTGAGATTTAGCTTATGCTTCAAAAAAGGTTTGATGCTACTTCTCTTGCCCTTTAACGATGAAGATTCTAAATGCAAGTTCTGACATGGAACCTAGAATCATGGAGCTATGCAGTGGCCTAGACAGGATTGTTTCCTGGGGGGGGGGGGGGGTACGACATGAGGGAAAAGCCTAAGGGGAGAGAGAAAAAACCGTTATTTTAGGTGTCTTCTGCATTGCAAGGTTGCGTCACGGGGGGGGGGGGGGTGAACCCCTCCAACCACCCCCGTGGCTACGCCACTGGAACTAATACTTAGTATAAGCTGCATGCTAGTATCTAACTCTAGTTCTAGCACTGGTCAGAAAATACATAGATGTCAACCTATAGATGTCAACGAGATGTCGAAATATATAGATAAGCAACCATACAACCTAAGCGTATTAAGTGTGTTGTTATTTTCTACCGAGGTCTCTCCCACAAATCTGCTGCCGCTTTGTGTTTGGGAATCACTCAAGCATTTGAAATCACTGAAAGTTGAGAAATTGAAAAAGACTGATGTGGTACACAGGTTCCAACCGAAAGCAAAGACAACCTGCTGCTTGCTTCCGCTCAGCGGACTTAAACATGGACTGATCATGTAACGTGTACGTCCTATTCGTAGATGGTCGCCACCAACTGGGACAAAAAAGGTGCACCAAGGTGGCCGCTCGAAGCTATATATCGTCGGATTTGACGGAGACTCTTATATTTGAAACAAAAGTTAAACTTGAATGGGAAACAATACCATATTCCTGCAATACCTGAAGTGATTTTGACTTTACCTTGCCATATTTCAAAAACATTTAAACTTTCTTGCAAATTATGGTGATGTACTTGAGCAAGTCCAAACTTTCGCACAAAATCCTAGCAGACGGCCATCTTGGTGCGCTTTTTCTCGTACGCGTACGGTAGAGACAATTGCTCTGTCCATGTATAGGAAGTCCATATTCCACTCGCAGCGTTTCAGTTAGTCTTGGTCAAGACCGTAACACTAGTTATGCTCTACCACTATACCAAACATCTGGTAAACGCACAGGTGCCATTGGGATGGTAGTCTTGGTCAAGATCGTAACACTAGTTATACTAAAACATCTGCTACTTTTCTGAGGACGCCAACTAATGCTTCAGAAATTCTCAGCTCTGTATTACGGTCTTGGAGATTTTGGCAAGGCAGTTTTAACTTTCCCTTTATTTTCTGAGCATTTTCCCTTCAAAAGTGAAGGGACCCAACCAGAAATCGAAGCTCAGGGCATGTGACACAAAGATATGAATATGCATATCTATATTGCCTGGCCTCTGTAACGACCAAATTACGTTGCTTATATAGTGTGTAATATATACAGTGCAGTAATATACATGTACAGCACAGTAATGTACTGCAACAACAAACGTTGGGCTGTTTACAATCTCTGTACAATGTAGCCGCTATTCAATGTATCCACTGTATTACTATACTGTATAATGTAAAACGAGTGCGACGAATGTGGCCGATAGTAAACTCTGAGGAATTTGTTTGCTACCAAGGTTTATTCGCTGGTTATACATGGTGCAAAATGAACCTTTTCCTCTAACGATAGGGAGAGATAAAATAAAGGGCAAATCCTGTCAGCCTGGATAAGAAAGAGATGAGCCTTTACTGATCCAGCAGAACAATTGTACACGGTGGATGGGTGCATGGGAGGGAACATGGGAGGGGTATGGGGAGTTCAATTTCAGTTTGGGAAATTGGTCGTGTAACAGGCAGGTTCAGCTGGGCAGGCTTCCCAGGTATCAAACCCTTGATGAGTTCCATGTGCCTAACCTCATATGCAGGGACCAAGTAGACGTGTGCTAGGGGGCTCCCCCACTTTTTCTGCCGTAAGCATTTTCGGCTGCCTTACATTGCTATATATCGTTGTATATAGTGGACCGCTTTGGTGATTGGCTGCCCACTTAAAAATTTGCTTGTGGCCCCAAATGGGGCCCATTTAAGTTTGCACCAAGATTTAATTAGTAAGAGCCCCATTTGGCCCAGTAGTCCACATGGGGAATATCTCTGGCCCATATCCCCACACATCAATATCCTTTAAATGGCCGCCGCGGGCCTCAGAAACATCCCATATGGGTGTCATATGTGACCGGGCTAGCCCATATGGGCTTCTTCCTAATTCTGGGTTCAAAATCACATGAGCCTCATATGTGCCAAAAAATATGGGACCCATAAGGGTTCCATATGTTACCTGGGTTGCAGCTAATTTCCATTCACATAAAGAGCCATCACTGCCATGGGAAGGTTACAATTAAAAAGGCTCAAACACTGAACACCGCGAGACATCCTTACAATCAAATTAGGTTTAGAAGTTCATCCCATCATCAATTTAATAGGCGGTGGGGTGGCCTGCCTGGCTTCATATGTTCACTAAATGTAGGTCTGTATCAGAATTGCGGTTGAATCCTATGCACATAAAGAACTTACCCAAGGAGGGGGTCGTTGTGTAAGATTATAGAATTTAGACATTAAAATTTATGTTGCCGATCCAATTAAATTGGGCTGGAGTGTGGGGGTGCCCTTGAAATACCATGGTCCTAGGTTACCAATGCCTGTGTTTCTAAACAGTGGATAACTTTTTTACGAGCCAAGTCTGATCTAATGGTGTCATGGTGGCTTGGCGCCCTTCATCATGAGTTCAACGTACATAGACATGAGTTTTTTTTTTATCTGACTTGGCCAGGCCACACTCCCTCGACATAGGCCTACTGTTCAAAGTTGGGGGACTTAGTATAGATCTATGGGGCAAAAAAAAATCAGAGGTGAAACATTCCGAAGTGTATCATGGTAATTACCTTTATGTAATGGGTGTGAAATTTTGCAGGGGCTTTAATCCCAACCCTCATTACATATGACAAAAGTTTCTATGGTCCTAAAGGCAGTCTGAATGGTAGCTGGACTGCATTTCTGACCAGTGGTTTTGACTGCCATGAAAACATTATGGATATTGCTGAATTGCTTCACTCCCATTGGCGGCATCATACAGTATAGAATGCAGTTGAAGGGACAAAATAGTGTTTTTAGTGACTTGATTGGCAAAAAGTCACCAAGTAATTCTTCCATGAATCATTAGTATTACCAATTACTTCAACTTTTGATAATCTGATTTATTAGCAACTGGCAATTCTTGAGGAGCAAGTGAAATAAAAAAAACCAAGCTGATTTAATACAACAATATTAGCTGTTACAATGAAATGTATACTTCAGTTAGAACATATTCTGAAGATAAAACCTTGAAGACATGAAATGAAAAACATTAGCTACAGCCTTATCACAGAAACACCATTACACATGAAGATGCTTTGCCATTATGTGACATATTGTTTGTAACATGCCAGACAGATGTGTTTGTAACTTGTTATCGATTTGGCTTCACTGGTTTGGAGCTGTTACTTGATTGGCTTAGAAAGTGCAAACCCTTAGCAGCATGTCTTGTGGGTTGCAAAAGTCAAGCCATATGAAGGGATGAAGGGTAAAGGTGCACTGGTGCAGTGATCTTGAAGTATATAGAGCACCTGACATAAAGGACAATTCCTTGTTTTGGAATATATGTATACAGTTGAAAGTCATACACACAGTACACTGCAACAAAGCCATTTTTGAGGCAGATGCATCCAGTTATCTTGTCCTTTTTTGTTACTGAAGAAAATGTCATGCATTGAGAGATCAACATCTTTATGATGTGATGTGAATTGTGCAAACTAACTCTACACTGAAAACCTGGCTCATTAAACTTTGCAGTAGGACAGATGAGTATAGTCACCCAGCAGTGTAAGAATACCGTCAACTTGATGATCATGTGGTACAAGTGTCAGAGAGTGAGACATTGTGGGAAAACCTTTCTTGACCTCCCTTAACAATTTGACATTTAAAATGGATTTTCTCAGTTCAATTCTTATACAATACAGGCTGTATAGTGGCATGTGTACTAAATGCATTGCAACTACATTAACTTACAGGCTTACTTGCAGCTTTTTTTAAAATATGTTTGATTGCTGAAATGTTGTAGTATTCAGAAAAGTCACAGTTTTCTTTCTATTTTCCTTATTAGCACAGTCTGTTCATTTTCTTCTTTGGTTTCTCTTCATGATACTTGCAGGTTACATAGCTTTGATCAACAACCTGATCATTTTTTTCTTTTCCTTTTTTCTTCTCTGAGGGTTCATATCACATATGGAAATCTTTTGAATGTAGCCTCATTTGGTCGATGAGAAGTGTACATAAGAAATAAATTCAACTGAAATAAAAAACAATGTGATGTGTCTCACTGTATCCCCAAGTTGGATCAACCACTGAGAGGGGTGGATTCAGTCCTTCACTTTTAGACCTAAAAGGAAGCACAGGAAAGAAATCATTGCAAGGAAGAATTTGGAAGTATAAGTGTGAAATACAGTTGTACTTTGTTCTTTAGCCTTCCCCATCCTATTCTCCAAAAATACACCTGCCTATAGTTAACCTTCAAGACAGTAGTACCCCACATTCCATTCAAAGTGAAATTGCTTGAGGCCACTGATATTTTGACACACACGCAGTTGCCAGTGTGTGTGTGATATTGAGCACTTGCTAGTGCAAGGAACAAAACAGCTTGGTTTTTTATTGCACTTGCTCCTCAAGAATTGCCAGTTGCTAATAAATCAGATTATCAAAAGTTGAAGTAATTGGTAATACTAATGATTCATGGAAGAATTATTTGGTGACTTTTTGCCAATTCACAAACAACACTATTTTGTCCCCTCAACTGCATTCTATACTGTATGATGCAGCCAATGGGAGTGGAGCAATTCAGCAATATCCATAATGTTTTCATGGCAGTCAAAACCACTGGTCAGAAATGCAGTCCAGCTACCATTCAGACTGCCTTTAGAACCATAGAAACTTTTGTCATATGTAATGAGGGTTGGGATTAAAGCCCCTGCAAAATTTCACACCCATTAGATAAAGGTAATTACCATGATACACTTCGGAATGTTTCGCCTCTGATTTTTTTTTTGCCCCATAGATCTATACTAAGTCCCCCAACTTTGAACAGTAGGCCTATGTCGAGGGAGTGTGGCCTGGCCAAGTCAGATAAAAAAAAAAACTCATGTCTATGTACGTTGAACTCATGATGAAGGGTACCAAGCCACCATGACACCATTAGATCAGACTTGGCTCGTAAAAAAATTATCCACTGTTTAGAAACACAGGCATTGGTAACCTAAGACCATGGTATTTCAAGGGCACCCCCACACTCCAGCCCAATTTAATTGGATCGGCAACATAAATTTTAATGTCTAAATTCTATAATCTTGCACAACGACCCCCTCCTTGGGTAAGTTCTTTATGTGCATAGGATTCAACCGCTATTCTGATACAGACCTACATTTAGTGAACATATGAAGCCAGGCCGGCCACCCCACTGCCTGTTAAATTGATGATGGGATGAACTTCTAAACCTAATTTGATTGTAAGGATGTCTCGCGGTGTTCAGTGTTTGAGCCTTTTTAATTGTAACCTTCCCATGGCAGTGATGGCTCTTTATGTGAATGGAAATTAGCTGCAACCCAGGTAACATATGGAACCCTTATGGGTCCCATATTTTTTGGCACATATGAGGCTCATGGGATATTGAACCCAGGATTAGGAAGAAGCCCATATGGGCTAGCCCGGTCACATATGACACCCATATGGGATATTTCTGAGGCCCGCGGCGGCCATTTAAAGGATATGGATGTGTGGGGATATGGGCCAGAGATATTCCCCATGTGGACTACTGGGCCAAATGGGGCTCTTACTAATTAAATCTTGGTGCAAACTTAAATGGGCCCCATTTGGGGCCACAAGCAAATTTTTAAGTGGGCAGCCAATCACCAAAGCGGTCCACTATATACAACGATATATAGCAATGTAAGGCAGCCGAAAATGCTTACGGCAGAAAAAGTGGGGGAGCCCCCTAGCACACGTCTACTTGGTCCCTGCATATGAGTTTAGGCACATGGAACTCATCAAGGGTTTGATACCTGGGAAGCCTGCCCAGCTGAACCTGCCTGTTACACGACCAATTTCCCAAACTGAAATTGAACTCCCCATATCCCTCATGATGCACCCATCCTCCCGTGTACAATTGTTCTGCTGGCTCAGTAAAGGCTCATCTCGTTCTTATCCATGCTGACAGGATTTGCCCTTTCCCTATCGCTGGAGGAAAAGGTTCATTTTGCACCATATAACTAACCAGCGAATAAACCTTGGTAGAAAACAAATTCCTCAGAGTTCACTATCGGCCACATTCGTCGCATTCGTTTTACATTATACAGTATAGTAATACAGTGGATACATTGAATAGCGGCTACATTGTACAGAGATTGTAAACAGCCCATCGTTTGTTGTTGCAGTACATTACTGTGCTGTACATGTATATTACTGCACTGTATATATTACACACTATATAAGCAACGTAATTTGGTCGTTACAGAGGCCAGGCAAAACAGATATGCATATTTATATCTTTGTGTCACATACCCTGAGCTTCGATTTCTGGTTGGGTCCCTTCACTTTTGAAGGGAAAATGCTCAGAAAATAAAGGGAAAGTTAAAACTGCCTTGCCAAAATCTCCAAGACCGTAATACAGAGCTGAGAATTTCTGAAGCATTAGTTGGCGTCCTCAGAAAAGTAGCAGATGTTTTAGTATAACTAGTGTTACGGTCTTGACCAAGACTACCATCCAAATGGCACCTGTGCGTTTACCAGATGTTTGGTATAGTGGTAGAGCATTCCCCTTCGCCTCTAACCAGATATTCTGGATTCAATTACCAGACAGAGACACTTTAAAAATGGTACTTCCCACCATTATTTAGAGATAGCCTACTCCTCTAAGGCAACATTGTACAGAGATTGTAAACAGCCCAACGTTTGTTGTTGCAGTACATTACTGTGTTGTACATGTATATTACTGCACTGTATATATTACACACTATAAAAGCAACGTAATTTGGTCGTTACAGAGGCCAGGCAATATAGATATGCATATTTATATCTTTGTGTCACATACCCTGAGCTTCGATTTCTGGTTGGGTCCCTTCACTATTGAAGGGGAAATGCTCAGAAAATAAAGGGAAAGTTAAAACTGCCTTGCCAAAATCTCCAAGACCGTAATACAGAGCTGAGAATTTCTGAAGCATTAGTTGGCGTCCTCAAAAAAGTAGCAGAAGTTTTAGTATAACTAGTGTTACGGTCTTGACCAAGACTACCATCCCAATGGCACCTGTGCGTTAACCAGATGTTTGGTATAGTGGTAGAGCGTTCCCCTTCGCCTCTTACCAGAGATTCTGGATTCAATTACCAGACAGAGACACTTTAAGAATGGTACTTCCCACCATTATTTAGAGATAGCCTACTCCTCTAAGGCAACGCCGTGAGCTTGTTAGTTTCAACTAAGATTCTTCTGGTTTAATTTAATCTGGCGGCACAAATTAAAGACCTATTTCGGTTGTAGTTATATTGGGTAGTTGGTCGAGGTTTTACGAATCTGTTTCTAACTAATTGACCGACAGCATGGTAAAGTGATTACATACTTGCAGTAGGGAGATCGACAGTTCGACTCCGGATCGAATCATACCGAAGACTTTAAAAATGTAAAAAAACAATACATGCTGCCTTTGTGCACGCTTGGTGCTCAGCATAAGCAATGGAGTAGGGAAAACAAGCCAGTAAGACACATCTGGAAAAGAGACGTGGCCGGCTCGACTTAAAACCAATTGGATAGAAACTGGGCCACAAAAGTTCATGTAATATAACCAAGTCAGACGGACCACATTTAGATCGGATTTTATTACACATCATCAACAAAATGTGTTCATATGGTGTCATTAGAGAAGAATATGGGTTTTCCAGTTGTAGCACACTGAAATGTACCAGCAGAAATAATCCAATAACCCACGACTGGGAAAGGACTAAACTAAAAGGTTAAAGTTTGATACTTAAATCTCTCACAACATGATGAAACGTTCCTTCTTACTTTTTGGTACATCCTCCTTCTCTGACAAATTACCTCTTATCACTTCGGGAGGAAATGAAGCGCACTACACGCATACTTCAGATAGTCACGTTTCACATTTGATTAATTGACCGACAGTAACAGATATATTGAAATACACAAAAAGTTACGTAACATGTGGGGGTTAGCTAAGAGGCCAGCCAAGCATGTGTTAACTGCTTTTCACGCAATGTGAACACAGTGAAAGCGTAGCTCATTAGAGGGTACAGGTCATGTAACAAACTCAGATACCAGTTACACCCCACACCGCCTTTGACCTGAACGGAGTCTATGCTGCTTTTGGTTTCCCGAAAGGGAAAACCTATGGAGCCGTGCAGACAAGACTTTTCAAAACACGTGTACGATCGTGCATTTTAGTGTTGGCGTATACTATGGTTCATCGACCTTTTTTAACATTGGTGCACAAGTACTACGCGACATATTGTTCACTGAAACCAATACTCCTGTTTTATCGGAAATCGGTTTAGATGAGACCATTTTTTAACGTAGGCACTTATGTGCTCTGTTTCTACAAAAATAGTATTGTTTGGAATTGAAGAAAAAACCGAACACTTCTTATTCTGTTTGATTCGTTTTATTCATTTCATCTTAACTAGATTTCACAAAATGGACCCAGGGGTACATTTTTTCAGGGCCTTGAGCACAAGGTGCATGTAAAGCCACAAGGTACCACTGACTGATTAACCTAATAACAAGCCATCAACAATGCATAAGAAAGAATTCGTAGGGTTGTAAAATATAGCAAAGGGTTTAACTTTTTTCTGATTAATGTAAGACGAAAACGATGCTTGACCAAAGATCTGTCAATGTTATTATTGAATTTGGGGTCTGGCCATGGTGTGGGCCCTATGGTTCCATGTTATGAAAATCTGCAAAATGCCCTTAAAATTCTTTTGCATCATATTAATAACGATACTCAGTTTGTGTTGGCTTTATGGTGTTCGGGAATGTTGGGTCCAAGGTACGGTATAGGCCACATGGGTTCAATTAATGTAGAACAGAGTTGCGGATGCTTTCTAAATGATCACGTTTGTTCAGAAAGTGATTTTTTTATATATTTTGAATTGTTTGGTCATGTATTTGGTCCAAGGTCACATGCAGGCCCTGTTGCCCTTTCTCTGAAATTCTTCGAAACGTTTCCTACAAATTCCAAATTCCCTTGTAATGCATTGTCTGTATGATATTTATTGAGAACTCAGTGAAGTTAGTGGTACTCTCACAGCGTTAAACAATTCGATCATTTATATTACCACAAAAAAAAAAAAAAAAAAAAAAAAAAAAAAAAACATTTTATCGCAATGGATTCATGAAATCAAAGGCGACAGTGGAGACCATAGAAGTTTTACACAACTAGACATTTCTTGCATTAGAATCAGGTCAAATGCGTAAAATTCTTTGAAAGACAGTCAATTCTCACCCCAAGCAACAACTTTTGTAGAAGTCTACAGAAATTCTCAATTGACACACTGTTTAATTACCATCAAATTCGAAAAATGCTGAGTATAGTCGCGTTTTGGTTATACAGTGGGCTTTGTATATACCCACTCTGGAGCAATAAACCGAGATCGTTTCTTATTGAGGATATGTTTTAGACAGTTGTGAGAGGGGGCTTTAAGTAAGTAGGTCAGGAGAATTGAAACTGTCTGGGGTGAGAAGTTTTGTTCTTTAAGTCAATGGCAAAATTCAAACTCCTGGGAGGGAGAAAATTTTTCGAAGGGGGCTCCCCCCTCCTTCCCTCAGGTTGTTGGTCTGTTTAGAATAATATAAAGATATGAAGGGTCTTTCTGCTGAGTTGTAACGACCATCATGGATCAATCAACAAGACGCTGAAGTTGACGAAGATTCCATTAAAGAAGGAATAACTACTTTCAAAAGTGGAAGTGTTATAGAAAAGAGCATTTCCAAAAGGAGACAGGTTTTCCAGCTACATCGGACCTCTTGTAGGAGGTTGGAAATTGACATGGCCAGGAAGCCCAGTCTGGCTTTCTGGAGGGTAACAAACCTATGTTAGAGACCTTGCAATACTGGGGAATTATCTACTCAATATGACCAACCTACACACCAAGTATGAGATAAGTCACGCAGACCATTCTTAAGGAACCGAGTTGACAATTAAAGCATCACTCTGACTCCAGTCCCTACACACTTCCTAAATGAAAAGAAAAGAGAAAATCAACGACTCTGGCCGAGTCCTTCAAATTCTTAAACCATGACTCCGAGTCCATCTAATAATCCGAATAATATCCATACGTATATATACTTAAATCCCCTCGATCCATAACCTTGTGAGTTGTCTTAGTCTCCGAAATAATTTTTGCGAAAGTGATCGTAGGTTGCAGGGTTTTTAATAATGACCATAAACACGGATTTGAAACCCCCTCGACCCACGACCTTGCGTCAGACCTTGAAATGAGTTTTGCGAAAGTGGTCGTGGGTTGTGGTGTGTTTAGAAACAACAAGGGGGTGCAAAAGGCTACAAGATGAGATATCGCCGTCGTTCAATCTGTGAATTCTAGGGAAATTACAATCAACTCGCCCAAAGGATCCCCCCAAAAAACGAGAGCAATTCCAAAGTGTAACTTAAAGGCCTAGTTCTCTCATCCCAAACAGTACCAAGTCTCCTGACCTTCTTACTGGAACTCCTCCCACAATTGTCTGAAATTCCTCCTCACCCAGACACAATCTCATTTTATTGTTTCAGGTTTTTTTTTCTAAAAGTCCCCTTGACTCTCTGGCGAAGAGCCAAGGGGCGAAAACCAAACATTTACTCCAGGAGGAGTTCTGCTTCCTTACGGAGCTAAACGTCCCAAATGGACAATTAAGCCCTCTTAAGGGCAAACATGTGCTTCAGGGTGAGTATAGAAAAACTCAATTTACATAATCAAAACACTCTCAGTACCATTCGTGCTGTGTAATATATACTTTGGCACTCTGCATTGTTTGAATTAGCTGCCAATCAAAGAGCTGAGCCAATTGAGAATTTCAGTACCCGGGTGCCAAAATTGTAGTTTGGGTTGAGAGGTTTGGCCCTTTAAGCGTTCCGCTGGCAATGAAACCAGGGTGTGTCTGAGGTCGGATTCCAGTGAGGTAAAGCGCCACCTGGTGAAGACATTGGCGTCCAACCTTAGTATATGGGATAGTCCATTTGTGATACAGGTGAGGGGAGTGGGCTCGTAGATTCACAAACCACAACAGGAACGCCAGATGTTTGAAGTTCAGTTTATCAGTAACTAGGTGAAGATGAAGTATCAACCTCGCTTGTTCAAGTGAGATATTCTAAAACATGTGTATGTGGAGGGTGGGGGGGGGGGGTACCGAACTTCGATTAACGTCAGCGCCTTGGTTAAAAGTTGTCGTTACAGCTCAACAGCAGGATTCTAAATATTATTCTAATCAGACCAATTGACTGCTAAGGTGCATGTGTGTGTATGTTCTTGTATTGTAGATCAAACAGAGGATCCGAAAAAATGGATTTTAGGTCCTCTGGTGGAAATTCAATACATTTTTTGGAGTTCTCTCTTGTCCAAACAATAAAGACAGTCTACTGTTAAGGTTAGGGTCAAGGAAGCAGGAACAAAGAAAACACAATGAGCTCCTCAGGTTGTGTGTGAAAACAACATATGTTTGGGTGTGTGTTGGGGGGAGGGGTGCGACAAGAACCTATCCAATTTTTCACCCTCCCTCTGGACATACTTTCTTTAGACCCTCCCACAATTTTCTAAAACTCATCCTAATCAAGACACAATCTCAGTTTATTGCTTCAGTAAGCAAGTAAGTAAACAGGTAAACAAGTAAGCTAGTAAGCAAGTAAGCAAGTAAGCTAGTTAGTAATTTAAGCCAGTTAGCAAGTTAGTTAGTTAGCAAGTTAGTTTAGTTTGGTTTTGTTTGGTTAGGTTATTAGATGGATTTTACGGCCTAGTTTCCAACCTATTGGTTCAAGTGGAGCCATTGCTTCAGAGTGACTACACAAAACCCGCTGTGTAATCAGAAAACTCTCGGTACAGTATATCCTGCGTAATATGAGCTACAGTGCTCCTCATTGTTTGGAAATTGCTGTCAATCGAAAGAACTGTGCCAATTGAAAATTTGTGTAGACCACTCCCAAAAGTTGTAGTTTGTGGTGAGATTTGACACAATAACAATAGTGCAATGACGCATTTGGCTCCCTTCAAAAATGTTCACACGTCCAGAACATTGTCTGGCTAAAGATCCCATTCCGATGCAAGGCCTGTGTAATACAACAATATTATTTAGGTTGTAGCTTGAATAAAGATTTTTATATTACATCCCAGCTAACAGTGAACGTCTAGAAAACGTTTTGTTTGGTTCTCAGTTCGTCCGTTTTGTCTTCGTCCAAAGTAACGTTTTAAAACGTTTTCAAAACTTCCCGCCTTTCCCACAACTCAAAGAGGACTATACAAAAGCGTTTTTACTACGTAACAAAATAACGTTTGTAAAACGTTATGATAAAATGATTTTTAAACGTTTTTAAGACGTTTTATGAACGTTCACATATGAGCATTCACGAGGACTTCCCAAAGACGTTTTAGTACGTTAGAGGATACCGTTAATAGAACGTTATGGTTAAAACATGTTCAAAACGTTTCAAGACCTTTTCTAAACGTCATTCTAAGAGTACACTCCCGATAAGTCTTAATATTAGCTGTAAATTTTTCAAAAGCGCCCAATAGAGGCAGCCGGGTTCTCTCGGCTACTGAGACTTTATTGGGATAATTCCTCAGTGACGCGTTTGAGGTCCATTTAACCGTTTTTTGTTTTGTTTGTTTTGTTTTTGTTGTATTTAAAGTAATTAAAATGAAAATATCAATAAGGCGGACAGGGATGTGGGATGAAATTCCTTCTTCTATGCACTAAAATGTACAAAAATCATGCTCAAATATGAAAATCAGCCTGAGCAAGTTCTGTAACTTAAAGCTGTGCCAAAGATGTAACTTATTTGATGAAACACTGCCACATGATTACTGCAGCAATGTCACACTGATAAAATTTCATCAAATGGAATAGATATCAGACTACTTATCAATTATTGCGCATAATTTTCCTATAATCAGTTTTTCCGAAACTTGGCTCGGAAACTATTAATTACCTCTTATTAATTTCGAAAACTACACGTACCCTGTTTGAAAATCGTTGTAATGATAAGAGGGGTGGTGGGGTCCGCATACTTGTGAGAAACGATCACAGAACTGTAAGTCGTGGCGATCTTTCTGTCTTCAAAGACTCAATAACCTTTTTCATTGAAGTAAGTAATCATTGGGAGAAAAAATATTGTTGGTATCATTTACAGGCTACAAGTGCTAACTTAGCGTTGTTTTAAGAGCGATTTCACTCTATTTTAAACTGAATCGGTGATGAGAAAGAGGTTGCTATATAAAGGGGTGATTATAATATTGATTTCTTAAGTGATTGTCATTCCTTTATTAACCGTATAGCCTCTTTAAACTTTATACCAACCATTACCAAGCCCTCTCGGGTTAGTAATGATTCGGTTTCTCTTATTGATAACATTATAACTAATAATTTATGCCCAGCTGGTCAAAACATGAACAATTAATCGGGAATCCTACTCACTGATTTGACTGATCATTTTCCGGTGTTTTTAAACATTAATTCTACTTAGTGAGTACAGCAACAGGATGATGCTCCTATACGGAGTTACACCCAGGAAAATATGGAGTTATTTTTGTTTAAAGTTTCAATAAGAAGTTGGGACCGTGTCGTTGAAAATCAGAATGTGAACTCGTCGTATAACGGCTTCAGTTATTAATACGAAAAGTGCTTCCCTATGACAAGACGTACAATGCACCACAAAAATAAAGGGAAACCAAGGATCTCCTCGGTTATTTTAAAGTCATTTAAAGGCATATTTTCATCATCCCAAACAGTTCCAATTCTCTCAACCTACTTACTTCTAGCCCCTCCCACATTTATCTAAAACTAATCTTTATCCAGACACAATCCTAGTTTATTGCTTCATGGCTTGTCCCAGTGGCCATACAAGTCCATAATGTGTAATCTAGACACTCTCAGTGCCCATGCTGTGCAATTTAGCTATTATGCATTGTTTGAATGTGATGCCAATCAAAGAGCTGTACCAATAGAGAGTTTTGATATATGTATACTGAAACTGTAGTTTGGGGTGACGAATGACTGCCTTTAAAACTAAAAAACTTTTCATAACCGTGACTATAATCAGTGGTACAACGTAAACAGATATATCAGTATATTGCAATTACCGTAATTATAGAAACAAATTAAATCATGTTATCCGTGTACCTAAAAAAATATACTCTGAGATTCACTAGTTGCAACGGTGATCTTAAAAAGGCTTGGTCCTCCATTAAAGATGTTATCAATAATATAAGAAGAAATCGATTTATCCAGAGTATTACGTACGAAATGGTTAATAGCTGGCAGATCAAGGTGGTATTCGTAATGGCTTTTACCACTGTTTCCCACACTTTATTAGCACAGCGCCCCCTTTCGTTTTTGGTTTTGTTTAAACCTCCCTCAAGTCATCAAGCAAAAAGCAAAATATGCTATTGAACAATTTTCTGAATTTTCTTCTTGCAGCGCTATAGAAAATGACTATGTTAGACAAGGGGCACAGTAATGACATTAATGCTGGAATGAGATGAAGGTGCGTGATTATTGAATTATTATCTTTCATGTTTTGACTGCAGAATGTGTCCGTGTTATTTCCTGTTACTTCCCCCTACCGCCCCCTTAGTTCTTACCGCCCCCTTGGAGACTTCAAACGCCTCAAGGGGGCGGTACCGCCCCGTTGGGAACCACTGGCTTATACGGATTACTTCGGACCCCTCACTTGCTCAGAACATTAATTCTCCATCATCTCTGAATTTTTGCATTATTCTAACACCGGTACTGATTTTCAGCCCTCACTTTTCCTATTATTGAGGATGAAGTGGTCGAAGTAGCTACCATGTGTCTTAAAGGGGCTCATTGAGTTGATATTGATAACCTTAAAAAAGGGATTAAGGTCACAACACAGTTTGGTATGTAAGAGAGATGCTTATTTTAAGCATTTTGGTGAAATTTGAATTAAAATCCGATGTGTGGTTCTCAAGATATGAACAGGTAAAGTTTTCCCATTTTCAACAAAAAGTGAACTTAAAGCAAGTACATATGACATCACATCCCCACATTAATGGACTGTCTTTTGTTTTTCTTTAAACTTTATACTGGATTTTCTCCTCAACAATCCCATATTATTGAAATGTGATTGCATAAGTGGTTTGAGAATTTTACAAACTTTGCATCCCTCACAGGGAGGTCATACACCTATTAACTTCAAGGTCAACACAACGGTCTGATAAAACAAAGGGAAACAAAGCATTCCTTGTCAATGTGAGGAAGTGATATAAACTCTGCTGCCCTCAAACTTACTTTTGAACACAAATCCACTGATTTCATTTACTGATATCTCAAGAAATACATGTCCGTGAATGTCTCATGAATGGAACTTTCACCACACTGTGTAGATTTTGTTCCTCTTTAACATATGAAGAATGAATTTTTCTTTAACTTCCCCTTCAAATAAGAGAGTAGAAAGGTCACTAACACATGACAACGCTTATAGTTAGCATAATAAGTCAAGTTCCATATCCAATAGTTACAGAAAAAGTTAAAATTTTGAATTTTTGTGGTGTTCTGACTTGTAACAGTTTTGTGCACGTTTTGAAAAAGTGTCTGCATGGTCACGAATTTTTGAAAACCGAATCGAACCGTTGTGTACTCACTGTTTAAACAGTTATTTGTATGGAGGATGTGGGGATTGGCTAAGTTTGACCATTTGTCATTGGTGTGTGAAGGAAACTAAACAGATTTGGGAAAAATTTGTTGAATTTCATGACCCAACTCAATAAGCCGCTTTAAACCTGGAAAATCAGCTGGATGTGATAAGACTCGACCCTGTGGAGATTCTATACATTACCAAGCCACTATCTCATCTTTTTAATATTTCTTTATACCAGCACCAAGTAAGGTCCGTTATCTGTGTTTTCGTGCTACTCTTGAACGCCTTATATACAACCGTGCAGTAAAATTTCTTGATAAAAACTTCAGGACGTCCACCGAAATGGCTGTATCATAGGCAGTTAAAAAACTAATAATGTCGTCAATGAGTAAAAAAAAAATAATAATCACAGCCGGCGTTTTCCTAGACTTGTCAAAAGCGATGGACTGGATCGACCACATTATCCTCTGCCATAAGGTTAAGTTATTATGGTATCCGTGGGGAGATTCTGTCCTGTTTCACTAGTTATCTTTTTAATAGACAGCAGTTAGTGTTTCTGAATGGTTATAGCTCTGACAAACGTACCATCAGCTGTTTTGTCCCTCAAGGTGCCATCCTCGGTCCACTCCTTTTAATTATTTAACGACATTGGTAATTTTTCATCCAAAGCATCTGTTCTGCTTTTTGCCGATGATACAAATGTTTACTTTAGTGATAACGATGTAAACGAACTCCAACGTATTATTACCGATTAACTCGCTTGATTTATTAACTGGTTTGCGGATAATTCACTCAATATTGATAAAACTAATTGCATAATTTCTGACGAAAAGAGTAACGTAAGTTCTTTCACTGTTAAAGTTAATGATACTTATGAGTCAAAGAGAGTTGACAGATTACGTGAAGTTTTAGGGGCTTGTACTGATTCCAAATTACTTTCTTGGATTGAACATGTAAATCCCGTATCTAGACTAGTAGCACAGGCGAGGGTGGGAATATTATCACAGCTAATCCAAATTTTACCTGAACATGTTTTAACGTCTTTGTATCAAACATTGATTAAACCTTACCTGACTTATTGTTGTAAAGTCTGGTCAGGGACAGTCTAAAGTTCTGAAATAAGGTGATAATTCTTCATAATGAGCTATTACACATAATTACCCTCTCAGGATACTAGGATCACACCAACCTTTTTTTAATCTCTTAATTTACTTAAATTCATTGACCTCATTAGACTGAATTCGACCAAGTTTGTTTACCGATCTCACCGCAATCAAGTGTCACAAACTTTGAACAATTTTTTGTCCCCAGTTCAGCAATTCATGATCACCGTACCAGATAATAAGATACCTTTCACATCCCTGGCTGTATAGCACAAGCTTTTTAATGAGGGGATTACATTACTATGCGTCCACTTTGTGGAATTCGCTTCCTGATGCTTAAAAACAAAAACAGTCCATATTCACTGTTAAGAGGAACTTACAAAAATAAATCGTTGGAATACATCAACTTTGTTCTGATATTATGTCCTGTATGATTGGGTTTGCTAGGGTTTAGAGCAGGCTTTCTCAATTAAATTTCCTGAAACAACACATTCTTAAATGTGACTGATTTAATGCGCCATGCAAAATGGTGCAAAATTTGTTCAATTTTCCGGGCCAAAATTTTTCACAAGTTTCACAGTTGTTGTCGATTCACCAGTAACGGTGAATCGGCAAAGCACTGACTCTAAAGAAGGTAAACAGTGACGGTGATTTTACTTTCCTGTGAGAACAAATAGGACGTTATTATATCCTTGTCGGTATGTGACGTCAGTCTGTGGAAAGTTTTAGATATATTTACATTACCTATTTTTGAGACAGAACAATTCTTGTCAGAAAAGTTATGAAAAAGTTAAATTTTTCAATATTTTCCCAGTAATTTTTTGCACCACTCCACACAACGTCGCGCGCCACTTGTGGCTCTCGCGCCGCTATTTGAGGAAGCCTGGTTTAGAGGCATGATTTAAGGTTTAAGGGTAGGGTGTGGTGGGGTGGGAGAGTAGCTGGTTTCTACTTTTTTGTTTATAGTGCTCTTTCGTATAGAATCACTTTGTGTCCTCTCTGCTGGTATTTTAGGTTTTATACCTCTCCTGAGTATAGCTTTAAATCTTATTTTGATTTTGTATGCTTGTTTTGATCTTTTTCAAGGCAGTATTCTGCCTTTATGTTAAGCCCAATAGGGTTTGTAGATCACTCCCTTCTGCTACTTTGTCAAGTATATTTTTGTTGCTATAACACTCCTCTATTTCGTGAGATTGTACAATGTACTGGAGAAACATATTCCATAAAATCTGTTGCGACCACACGTTTTTGAAGGAGTGGGAAAAAATGAATGGAAATTTGTAATACCGTGAAAGTTCTAAATTCACTAAGTTCTCAATAGATATTTTTTCACAATATATGACAGAAGGAAACTTGTAAGAAAAGTTTCAAAGAATTTCATAGGAAAGGCCATAGAGCGCACAAGGGAATTTGGACCAAGCACATGACCAGACGATCCAAAATAAAGTACCATCGACAGATCATTGATCAAACATCGTTATCATCTTTCTAACCTTAACCGGATGAAAAGTTAAATCCTTTGCAATGTTCCACAAAATGGACCCTATGGTCCATCTTGAACCTTGGCCCCAAACCCCCGGAAACTACTTTTTTGAGGAATCATGATATTGTTAAGGAGAATCTGCATGGTGTGAGTTTCGTAATTTCAAAGAAAGAGACCATTGGGCCCACCTGGGTCTTAGACTGATGCTTACAGAAAACCATAAAAAGATCTTGAAAGAAACATCATTATGACAAGGATTCAAAATCAGCTTACGACTAACTGAAAGAAGGGCTAACTATTTTGAAATATTTCACAAAATGGGTCATTGGCTACATCCTCTTAAGGCCTTTGGCCCAAGGTGTATTTAAACCCTCACGATACCATAACCTGAGTAACCCAGTGACAAGCCATCAACATGATGTATAGAAAAGAATTCTTAGGAGAAGCATTTTCAGAAATTCGTGAAATGGGCCTGAGGGCCCACATGGTACCTGAGACTTAGAATTTTTGAAATGGTTCTAATGACCCACAACCCAGGGAACACTGTATCTTATTTTCAAACAAATCCTTGAAACATCCATGCAGTATGTGGTATGAGCTAAAATAGACCGAAGAACCTGGAAATATTGTAAATTGCACTCGGAGTTCTCACAAAGTCTCATGAAAAGTCGGTCCGTGTCCCATCGGACCACATTTCCAGCGTCTACGCTGGGAAATTGGTCTGGGGAGACAATAGTTTGTAGCGAGCAAAAAATATGTCCTCCAGGACACAAATGTCTGTACTGATTGATTCCAAGCGAAGTAAATTGAAGTCTCCCCGGACAACTTTTCCGATGAGCATGGAACACGATTTCCAGGTAAACATTGTTCTACCGGACACTATTTCCAGGGAGACATGATTTCCTTTCAAGTCATGGGCATCGATTTGAAGGGGGGAGGGGTACATGTCTGTCACAACTGAGCCGGTCCTCGCCCCTCCCAGATTTCCTTCTCAAAGTTCACCTCTTTCCCGAAGATTCGCTATTTTCTTTCGCTACAAAACCGTTTACGTTCGTACGTTTACGACGCTATCTTTGGTAGACTTCTCCAAAGTCGATCATTTTGTCTCTTACAGAAAGTAACGATGGGAATAAGATAGGCTGCGAAGAACAAAGGCCTCCTCCCCGTTGGGAGACCGACTCAGTGGATTGTTGACACATTGGGCTGTCACACACGAATATCAAAAGAGTGAACTTAGTCAATCTGTAATAGAGTGAAAAGGTGAATTCACTTCATTAGAGTATTGGTTCACTCAAAGAATAGTAAAGGACATTCGAAGAAGAGTGAAATTCACTTAAAAAAGAGTGAAAATGCACTCTTTCACGAATGCCTGCATTCCTGCAATGACCTTTTAAAGAGCGTCTTCCATTACTCTTTTTTTAGAATGATCACCGTGAGCAATCCATCAAGAGTCAAACTTCGTTCTTTTGGAAAGAGTTTCATTCTTTTGGAGTGAATTTCACTATTCTTGGAGTGAATTAACAATCTTTTGGAAGGAATTCACACTTTTCACTCTATCAAAGATTGATTGAGTACACTCTTTTGATTTTAGGGTACACTAATTCCCCGATGAAATACCGCGGTCCAAGGGGGAGAGGCAGATTTGGAAAAGAAAAACAAACCCTGCCATGCTTTCTTTAGGAACCAGTACTAGATCATGAACGTTAAAGTGTACCTCAAGTAAAAAAATTCAAAAATATGTATTGTAGAGCATGGAAAATGAATGAATTCTAACAGTGTGACTCCCATCTTTGTAGGGCATTCCTGAGCTGAGATATAAAATGTTGAAGTTTATTCGCTCAACTTAAAATGGTATATTGCGCAATAATTTGTGATGTCATTGTTGTACTACTCAAAATACAATCTTTGTATTTCTTTGTTTTTCTGAAAGTTACTGCACCTTGTACCAAGGTGTGATAGCACTCTTACTCTAATGGGGTGATGTAATTAATTAAGCTCTCTCCGTGCAAAATGCTGTGCACGCAAACAGGAAGTGTTCAAGGTCATGAAAGCCTTTTTTAATTTTTAAAGGAAAACAAAGCAAATTCTGTGAGTCGTACAACGAGAGAGTCACAAATTATTGTGCAATGGACCAATTTGTTTAAAGTGAATAAACATCAACTTTTTATATCTCTACTCAGGAATGTCCTATGAAGATGGGAGTTGGACTGTTAGAATTCATTTTTCATGCTATTAATTATATATTTTTGAATTTTTTGACTTGAGGGACACGTTCACCTTGTCTATTCACTGTGAATTTCGTGTAGGGTATTTGATAAGTTGAAATGGCTTTCTCAACCTGAGATAACGTGTTCAATCCCATTTGGTTATGCTAGATTATGACTCAAAATAAGTTTAACGTATTTTACCGTGCTTATGTGTTACAAACAGGCTTGTACGTGTTGGAATCCCTCCAGCATTTATTAAGTTTATTTTCTTCTTACAGCTTACAAAGCCCCGGAAGAGAAGAGGCACTACACGTCAACGGAGTTTGATATCGAAGAAACGTCACGTGGTCCAATTCTGCGTGTACATCACATGTCAAAAAAATCTCAACAAATTAGTACAACATACAAAGCTTTTGGGGAAGGACTTCTACACGCCAGTGTTGGAAAAGTAGCAACATTCACGATTAAAATTACTAATACGTCCGTCCTTCCTTATCCCAGTGGTATAGTTTATAGTGCTTTTGCAGGGGTGATAATTATATGTTTGTAGCAGACCCATTACCGTACGATCAAGGAAGCGATGAAATCTCGTTTTCGTACACACCGACGGTGGAAGGGGAGTATGACTTTTACGTAGAACAGCTGAAATTAATACCTGCTAAACAATTTCAAATACCGGGAAGTCCTTTTCGACTTATTGTTGGAGGAGCAAAGGTTAATCAAGAAGAGCACAGGATCTTGGCAGACTCTTTGCCATCCTGTCAGACCATTCCACAAAACAATTTATCTTGGGTTGAAGGATCTTGGGTAACAAGAAAGTTAGCAGGGTCCAAACATGGTGTTTTGAGGAGTGGTTGGGTGTTTCAACCAAATATATGTAGTTTCGATATTTTCTCAGAAGAGGAGCTAGCTGTGGCTGCGAAGTTAACAAAACCAACCAGCATCGTGATACTTGGTTCTTCAGTTGAAAGAGGTGTATTTCTTTCGCTGATTGACTTGATCCTGAATCACAAAGAAAAATATCACTCTAGTGAGTCTGATTTCGACAAATGCTGGGGATATGCTGAACTTCAAGTGGGAAACTTCCGTGTAGTATACCAAGATTTTCGAATTGAACCCGCTGCTGCTTCTCATCTCCAAGTTGAAAACAATTTTACAGTTACTTGCCACAACGAGTAGAAAGTATCACAAGAATATGACTTTTTTGATGATGCTGTAGGGTTTTTGCTAGAATTTCTATTTAATGATCGGTTATGGCCTGAATTCTCACTTGTCGGTGTCAAAAATTCCAGACAGTTGCAGTCACTTTTTGAAAAAAATTCAACTTCTTGGAAAGGAGTTATGTATCCAATCACCTCATTTAAAATGAAGACTGATCGATTGTTCTCTACCTCTGGTGTAAAAGAGTATCGAGATCGTGAGCGAAAGTTTCCCTCGGTCGACAAACGAGTCCAGATCGTTGATGGATTTGCTTTGAGTGCGGGTGTGAGACATGGATCACAAAGTTCTCCCATTATACTTGAGTCTAACCATTCTCATCGAAATTGTGATGAACTCGGTGGAAGTATGAGAGTTTGAGGAGACGCTGCAGAAATGTTGGCTCAGCTTCTCCTAGGGAAAGTCATTGCACCGAAAGGGAAGGATCTATGGCTGAAATCAATTCGTGATGAAGATGTTAAAGTTGTTAGAACTGTCGATCAAAGGGAGATTATGGTTTGTCACGATTGCCCAATGTCTCTCCTTCCATTTCATATAAAGAGAATTCCTGACCCTAAATGTTACAGAACTTCTTAAGGTTTGAGACCAGCTGAAGAGAAAAATTTCAAGGTATGGGATGGTACTCTATGTCCCAGTGAATGTATGAAGAGGAAACCAGTTGGCCAAGCTCAAACAGAATCTGGTCCCGTAGACGTGCGTGAATGCACAGTTTCAGTGTAGGAGAAATGGTGGAGATTTGGGCTCTTTTTAATTAAAGTGAAACAAAAGTGCAAAGGGTTGGTCCAGCCCAACATATACTCTCCGTGCAAAGTGTCACATAAGGCCTGTACACTCTTTTTCCACACTACTCTATGCCCTAGACCTAGCTTCATCCCAAGTTCTCCTCCCAAACTCCTTCCTCTCAATTTCTACGGTTTTCCGCCATGTAGTTTTTGGTCACACTACATGTTTTGGATTGGATTTCAGTTCGATTGTTAAGACGTTAACTTAATTAACAACTTCTACATTTCTGATCGAAAGGAGAAAAAATGCCAATCAAAGGTATAATTTGTACGGATGAAATGAAATGTTAACTAATTTATTCGTGACGTCAATTGGACAGACAACTTTTTTCGGACACACACAGAAAGTTGGATTGGTTTTCCAACAAATATGGCTTTGTTGAGTGATACCAATCGACCTTAAAAGAAGAGTTTAAGGTCATATCAAGATTTAATATGTTAGAGGGACACTTAGTCTTGGCATTCTGGCGAAATTTGCATTGAAATCCAATGTGTGGTTCTCAAGATATGAGCAAGTAAAATTGTCACATTTATAACAAACAGTGAACTTGAAGCAAACACATATGACATCATATCCCCACATTAAAGAACAGTCTTTTGTTATCTTTAAACTTCACAGCTGATTATCTCGTCAACGGTCCCATATTATCAATATGTGATTGCATAAGTGGCATGAGAACTTTTCAAACTTTGCAATCCCCATGGGGAGGTCCTATTCCTTTTAACGTCAAGGTCAACACAACTGTGTGAAAAGCAAAGGGAAACAAAGCATTCATTGTCAATGTGAGGAAGTGATATAATCTCAGCTGCCCTCAAGCTCATTTTGGAACACATATCTAGTAACTTAAGTTGCTGATTTCTCGAGAAATACCTGCTCAATTTAAATGGAAATTTCACCACACTGTGAGGATTTGGTTCTTCTTTATCATGTGAAAAATTAAATTTTAAACTTAAACTTCCCCTTTAAGTGAAACAGTTAATCGCAGGTCACACTACAGAGATTTCGGCTATGATTCCTATTCGATTTTTTTGAGTTTCAATTTAAATCTCATTGTCGGAAAGGACGAAAAGTTGTTATTCTGTGTAAAGGTGTGACTTTTATGAGAATATCGTGGAGTGTAAAATAATTATTTCGTGACGTCACGTTGCCAAACAACTTTATAGGTATCCGATGAACGCTGTCTGGGACTCGAAGTCACGGAATAATTAGCGTTGTTTTGTTTTTTTAGTTTTAAGTATAGAGTGCAGGTCACACTACAGCAATATCGGTTGGGATCTTGATCCTATTTTTGCTAGTTTTTATAGAAATCTACTCTATCTGTGGTCGGAAAGAACCCAAAATTTGCTAACTTGTGTAAATACATGAGTTTCGTCGCAAGGCCATTAAAATTTAATTTATACTAATTATTCCGTGACGTTACATCAACAAACAATTTTATCGGACTACGCTGACCAAAAATTATGTCGGTGTGTCTTCACGAAAAAAAAAAGAAACAGTTATCATTCAGATATCAGTTAATCAGATGGCAGATGCAAATCATACATTTACACTGGTTGACAAATTTTTGGCTCTTTCCGTCCAGGGATAACGCAGACTTTAACAAAAACTCACAAAAATCGCATCGAAATCCTTACCGATATCACTGTAGTGTGACCTGAGCTAAAGGCGCGGGTCACACTACAACGATATCAGATCCTATTTCGCTCCGATTTTTGTGAGTTTTACTTAAAATCTCCACTATCTTTAGTCAGAAGGAAACAAAAATTTGCAAACCTGTGCACTAAAAGGACTTGTATCGCAGGACAACGAAAAACGAAATGTTATTAATTATTCCGTGACGTCACATCCGCAGACAGCTTTTATCGAATGCGCGTAGTCCGATATAAGCTAATTATCAACATGATGTCACGAAGTAAACAGTTTTCAAATCACTTCCATGTTCCGCTCATATCAATCATATATTTCAACAGGATGGCAAAGTTTTGGTTCTTTTTCGGCAATGGGTGGATGAGACTTTACCTAAAACTCACAAAAATCAGATCACAATCCCATCCGATATATCTGTAGTGTGAGTCTCCGCCTAACTCACAAATATCGGAGCGTAATAAGAGCCGATATCGCGGTAGAGTGACTTGCGGTTCAATAGACTACACTCAAAACTAGAGATTTTATGAAGCTAACGTTTTTCTAAACGCTATCTTGTCACCATTTTCAAAGCACGTTTAGATGATTAACACACAAGAATAATTCCTAATTATCTTGCTTTATAACACGTTTGCTTGCTGAACGTTATGTGTTTTATTGCCAGACATGCCTAGAATTATAACGTGTGTATATAGGGCCTACAAAGTGAAGACGAAACCGATATGTGTTTAATTGCTAAACACACTCTAACATCAAAAGAGGGAACTTATTAACCATTTAATAGAATGAAAAGTGTAAATTCCCTCGATTAGAGTGTTACTGAACTCCAGGAAGAGTGAAATTTACTCCAAAAGAGTGAAATTTCCTCCAGAAGATTCGAAGTTTCATCGTTGAGAGAGTGTGTACAGTGATCTAATTTAAAAAAGAATAATAATTGTGGGTACTCGTGGAAGAGTGAATTTTCTCTCTTCCTGGGTGAAATTTCCTCTTCTTGGAGTGATAAAAGACTTAATTTACATTTTCACTCTGTTAGAGTGACCAAGTGCACTCTAATGATTTTAGACTGCAAGTTTTTGAATGATTGAAGAATTGTTTTTCGAAAGACAAATTTGGATTAGTTTTCGTCTCAGCATGGCCATTCCTAGAGCAAAGTCTGGGTAACTATGTAGAGGCTTTTCAAATGACGTCATAATACTCCCCGGTGGCCATGTTGGAGTACATGTACATACGTAGTGGACCACACTCGACGCGCTTGCTCGATGGATATGTACACACCGCGCATACGACAGCGCAAACTGTGAAGTGTGTTCAGCACAAAGTCACGTGCAATTGGCTGCATGATTGTCTTCCATCAAGGCGGATCCGTGATGAAATCGCAAAGCCTTTATTGGTCAAATTAATAAAAAAAATCGGATCTGATTTCGAGTTGAAAATGGTTGCAGTGTGACCGGCCGGCCCTCAACGATTAGCAATATTTGTTACGAAAATACCCAACAATCACATGATATCACAGGTAAGTGAATAATGACATTAAAAGCTTTATTCTTTAAATTACATGTGCACTATTGAAAAACCCGCCTTAATAACTACAGTCTATAGAAAGAAACAACAGCTCATCTTACGTCATTCAGTCAGAGGCGTCGTGCCCATTAGGGTCCGGGCCTACCCAATTTTTCAAGGGTGTCATAAAATGTCTGAAAATGCATTTGAAAACCCTTTCCATGTCGAGGCATAGGGGACGTAAACTGTTTTTGAAAAAAAAATATAGCTCAATCAGTATACAGGGTATATGTAAACCCACTGGCATGATCAGTTTAATTTGCTTAAGAAGGCTATTTTCAGGGCTTTCCGCGTGTTTGGTATAACGGTAAGGGTATCCGCCTTGCACGCGGAAGGCCCTGGTTCTATTCCCAGGTCGAGTGTTACCAAAGACTCTAAAAAATGGAACCTACTGCAGTTATGCTCCGCATAAGCATGGAGTAGAAAAAACAAGCCAGTGAGCCACAACTGGAAAATGCCGTGGTAGGCTCGACTTGCACCAGTAGGTTGGCCACTGATTCGTAAAACTCTATCTGACTAACTGACTAAACCAGGGCTTTTCATTCTCACGCACTCAGCGCGAGGGTAATCTTTTGACACAACCTCAAGTTCTTACGATGAAACATCAGCTTTTATGTAGTGAAAAAAAAAAAAACGCTAATAACGCAAATGATTTGCCATTTTTACATGCAGATTTCTTGCTTTTGAACAAGTGACAATTCAGATCAATATATCTGATAGACTGTATTACACCCAATCATTTCTTGGGCACATTCAACGTGATAAACCTCACATTCATGTGTTTATTTACCTACGCAATGCAATCAGGCCAGTTCTGCAAAACCTTTCATATGGTCTGGTATGGCTTTGTTGTAGAGTTCAAAGTGGGTTCTACATACATACGTCAGCCCGTTTCAATTGCATACTGGATTTTACTGATCATGAGCAGTAGATGTGTTACCGATACGAGCGTAATCGACGCCAGGATGGCAAAATATAGTAACGCGCAATGCAATGACGTCGTTACATAGCCTCTATAGACGAATCCGGTTAGCGCTTGTTTTTAGTGACTGTATGCCGACATATATATATATATATATATATATATATATATATATATATATATATATATATATATATATATATATATATATATATATATATATATATATATGTATGTATATGTATATATGTATATATATATATATATATATATGTATGTATATGTATATATGTATATATATATACATATATATATGTAGATATATAATGTATATAAACGTATATATACATATACATGGGGTAGTGCGATAACACAATATTAAGATTGTCATTGTCTGCTTTTAGTCGGCCACAACTGTGGTCCTTCACTGAATAGGAGGAATTGGAATTCACGCAGACAATAAATGCAGACTCCTAAAGGCCGATGGACCCCACTAATGGCTGCCTACAGTCATTAAAACAAACGCTAATCGGATTCGTCTATAGAGTTTTTTAGAATGTTAAAAGACACCCGTGAATTTGGTTGTCCAGGCTGGCTCAATTGCAGCATAAAACCTGTATTTAGTCATGTCCAGATATCAATCCATATTTTGGGATTTGGTTTAAAGGTGTCCATTGGCATTTACCTTTAACACAGTAAGATTTACTTGAAAGACTTAACTAAATGCAAATAAATTTGACCTGTCATGGCTCAACAGTTCAACTTTCCGGTCACGACTCAAATGGGCGTGTTACGGCATTCCACTTAAACAATAGGCTTCAGTTGAGCGATTTATATAATTGAAAAAAAAAATTCAACTTTCATGGTTCAAATCTCCTTCTAGTTTACCGCTTTCACACCAACCCCCTCTAACACCGACCTTTAATGGTTCTATAATTGTACTTGAAAACAGACTTTCCTCGAATTGGTTCGTGAGCACTAAAACGGTAAGGGTGATCTTTGTTTAATTTTAAACATAAAACAGCAAATAACATCCCATGCCTTTTCCAGTTGCGGCGCTTCAGGGGCACGAGGGGGAACTTCCCTTAAAATTTTGGCCTTGCCCCTCCCCCCTTTTAAAAGGAAATAGATAATACCTTCTACAGAGACTCAATTTTTCATTCAGAAATATGCTTTAAGTAAAACGTCCGAACGTCCGGTGCTTCCCTCCATGAACCCCACCTCAAGGAATTTGCGCTTTGACCTCAATTTTACCATGCGCTTGAAGATTTTGACCCCCAACATTATCCTTTGGCATTCGTTAACCCCCCCCCCCCACCCAAACTCCACCCAAAACCCACCCAGCCCCAATTGTGACAGTATTCATAGCGCTGGCTCTGGCCTGTTCACACGCACAACTCGGGTACATTAATCAGCACCGATGACGATCATTTTAAAATCTTCATTGATGAGATCGAAATTTACTATCCTCGCTCAAGAAACAGAACACCAATCGTGTCCGCTGTTTGACGGATCGTCAGTTTGGAGTTGACTAATCATGTAAGTTGTTTCATCGCTTACACGCCTTTCTGGCAGACTCTACGGAACGTTCGTTGCAAGGTCACTGTATGCAATGACGGGCAATGATATACAGGAAAGGACGTACAGCTATGCAAGTTGACGTCGGTATAACGTCAGCTCGTTGAAGAATAAGAAAATGCCGTGCATTTTGTAACAAAGAAGCCCCTAGTTATAATACTAAGTGGTCGTTAAGGGATGAAAATGACCAAGATACCCATATGCTACATGTGTATTAAGTCAGCTAAAGAGATAAAAATTTCATTTTCTCAGAAGACCTCAAACACCGTGTCAAAACCACAACTTATGCCACGACTGCAGGTTTCCATCACCGCATTTGTAATTTTAGATTTATTAACTTTTAAAACTGTATATTACACCTGAAAAGTGAAGTGTTAAGTTTGTTTTTTTTTATTTCAAGTCGCTGCCCCTCCCTAAACATAAAAGAAGGTGACCAACGGTTTATGGGGAGTGGTGAGCTGACAAGGCCTACAATCCTGGACAAAAGTACATGGGACAGTCCAGCACTCCCCCGTTCAATGTTGCAATTTTTGAAATTTTGAGAATATTTTGTCGAGAACAACATTGAAGTAGGGGGGAGGGGATTTTGGAAAACCAGCGAGTCTGTGCATACGTGTTGCTACATTTGGGCCAAAATGTCCCATCATTTTTGTCCAGGATTGTAGGTCTAGTTTAGCGTACAGTCAATTAAAGGGCAAGAGCAGTCATCCCAAATTGAAGAAATTTAGTAGACCGTCCAGTTTCATGATTAGCTGTTGGGTGTCATGTGACAATGTATTTTCTCTTCAAATGTGAAATTTACTGGAAATAACTGCTTGGTTTACCTTATATGCAATAGTTAAGGCATAAAATGTAATGAAAGATACTTTGAAGAGAAATAAGAAGAAAACTGAGTTCTTTAGTTTTTCCTCAAAATAAGTTAGGGGGACTGATCTTTACCGTTAAGGAAAAGTTTGGTCTAACATTACAGTGTTACAACTTGTATTGCTACGTCAACTAGTATTTGGCTAAAATTTTGTTTTCTAGCTCTAAATAAAATCCATAGGACTAAATGATTTAGATGAAACATACGTCTCTACACGTATTGTGTAAGTCACAAAGTATTTATGTTTTCCTATGTGAAGTTGTACATAGCAAAATAGGCACCGCATAGGTTGTGCAGTCGAAAGATCTTCGGATCAGTCCACGGTAACAGTACTACTCTCTTTTTCCGAGGGTAAGTGGATTATGAAGCTTAAAACCCATATCAATGGTTTAAACTTGGATTTGGGTGTTTTGAGTGATTTTCCGTTTGCCACTCGTGGTGAAGTGTGACTATGAGCTTTTGCAATAAGTATACCATTGGGTATAGTGTACTAGGTCTCCATTATATTATTTTCACTTCACTGTTGGTGCTGAAGAAAGGCACAGGTGTGCCTGAAATATACACTGTTTTCTCTGTATTGGAAATTTGTGCTCTTATGATGTCATCTTTGTGTAACTCACTATTTTTCATCGCTTTTATAATTTTTGGAGCACACGTGGATTCTTTTCTTAGTATATATATATATATATATATATATATATATATATATATATATATATATATATATATATATATATATATATATATATATATATATATATATATATACCCTCACTGGGACTCGAACCCAGACCTCCTGCTTTACGTGCAGGTGCCTTAACCAATTAGGCTATGAAGCCGGTCTTGGCTGCTCTCCCAGTGAGGGTGGTCAATTTTTCGCTGAGGTTGATTTAATTTATTCTTTTCAATTTATACGATGCTCAGGGAAAAGCAATCGTTTCCTATATATTTCTAATTATTTACATATTTACTTTATACATATATATATATATATATATATACATACATATATATATATATATATATATATATGTATGTATATATATATATATATATATATATATAAATAAAAATATAAATATATGTATATGTATGACCAATAAAATGATTTACACTTATATACAAGGCTAAATGCACAAGAAGGGAGTAAAAAGTAAAAACTTCTTGCCTGAAGGACAACGTTATTCCCAAAGGACTGAAACTTAATTTTAGTCTTACCATTGGTTCCGAGGACTCCTCACTACAGCAACAATGTATGCAACGCCTCTATCTTGCCTCTTTGGGATTGGTAGAAGATTTGTTCCACTATACTAACAATACGTACAAAGATCTGGAGCAAGAACTTGATATTCAAAGGAGGTCTCTTTTCAATAATTTTGAGAGAAACACTGCCATTTCTATATGGAACAAAGCTAAACATAAGGCATCTACCTTAGAAGATGTGCTTCACAAACGACGTCATAAAAAGTTGTCTGATCTCAAGACTTTTGCTACACCTCTTCTCATGTCAGAACTCATGACATCTACTACACCCCAACCCCACCCTCACTCTCCCCTACCTAAGAAAAGAAATCGACGCTTCAACCGTGCATTGAGAAACAGAAAACGTTTAAACTATAAGTATACCTCTCCAATTCTTTTAGCCACCCAAGCTAATATCCCAGTGAATTTAAGTTCTAGATCACTTAGTGAGAGTGAGAAGTCACTACTTTCAAAAGGACCATCTTTTTGTCCCACACCTTTGGATGTTAATTGGCTTAAGTTGAAAGATGACCTTAATACCTTTGCCAGAAGAATGAGACTTGCCGTACACTTTGGAGACAAAACCAAAGACGAACATCTGGAAGATAGCGCCCAACCCGAAGAGGACATTCAACTCAATATTCATCGTCAATTAAAAATTACAAGTGATTGGCAGCCACCTAAATGCAAAGATCCTGCCTTAGAAAATTTCATAGAAGCAGTTTCCCGTGATGTACTAGATCAAAATCTCACACAGAAAGTTAATGAAAATCTATCAAAAGGAGAACGGAAAGCACTTAACGATCTGAAAACCTTAGTTTCGGAAACAATTACTACTCAAGATAAGGGAGGGAAATTCGTAGTAATGGATACTTTGGAGTACAATGCGAAGGTTTTGGACGAACTAGCTTATACCTCTTTTATTGTAATCTTGATAATGATCCTACATTGTCTCATAATGAGCTAGTTTCGAACTGGGCCGATAAACGGCTTGAACGAGGTGAAATCGACCAAAAGGTTGCAAATTGGCTAAAAAATCCTAATGCTAAGCCTGGTAAAGCGTATGGCCTTATCAAGACTCACAAAGAAGGCAATCCAGGTAGACTCATTACCTCAGGGTGCGGTACTGCGATTGAAAATCTGTCTGCTTTCACCGAAATTTTTCTTAAACAACTATCGCAAGACTCTAAGTTTTTTATTAAAGATACTACCGATTTTTTATGTAAGTTAAAATCATTTTGCATTTCAACTAGAATTCCTGATGATGCCATTCTGGTTTTTGGGGATGTTAAAGCCATGTTTCCCAATATCGACAACAAATTAGGCCTCTCCATGGTGGAGAAAATGCTAACCTCTAGGTATCACAGCACACGCAGTACTAAATGTTTACTTGAAGCCGTCCAATTATGCCTCCTTCTTAATAATTCTATGTTCAATGGTAACCACTTTCTTCAAACTAATGGCACTGCCATGGGGCCTAAAAATGTTTGTAGTTATGCGGATGTAGCCATGACATACGTCGATGAAATTGCTAATTCGCAAGGCCCGTTTATCCCTAATAACTGGTGGCGTTATAGGGATGATATTTGTGAAATTTGGACCCATGGTGAAGCCGTCTTGAAAATTTTCACGGATTTTATCAATTCTATTTACCCCTCTTTTAATTTTGTCATTCGCTCTTCTAAATCCCAATTAGAACTTTTGGATGTTTTGGTCCATCTTGATAACGGGGATATTTCCACCGATGTTTTTTTCAAACCTACAGACGGCCACCTCTACCTTCTCACCACTAGTGCCCACCCTATTAACACTAAGAAGAGTATTCCTTATAGTATTGCTTTACGCCTTCAGCGTATTTGTTCTAAACCTGAATATCTGAATCGGAGAGTTGAAGAGTATAGTGGCTACCTCATCAGTAGAGGATACCACCCACATTTTGTTAAGGCCCAGTTTAATAAAGTTAATGACATCCCTCGGGAGAATTTGCTTAAACCTACTAAAAGGAGGCTTAGCAACAGACGTTTCCCCCTAATTGTGGACTTTAACCCTGCCCTGCCAAATATAGGTAAGATTATTTCAAAACATCTCCCCTTACTCCACTCCTCCCCTTCACTTCAGAAACTTTCCCCAGAGCATGCCATTTTTGGAGCCTTTCGCAAATGTAAATCGCTGAAGGACCATTTACGTAATTCCAAAAATAAAAACCGCCCGACCTCAATCGTTCAAACCACCGGTCCTTCCCTAGGCTGTCATTAGTGTACTAAGAAACGCTGTGACCTATGTGCTAATTTTTTATTGTCCTCCACTAAGTTCCATAGTTCTAGTACTGGTAAATTTTATCCTATTGTTGACTCTGTTTCTTGTGATAGTCGTAATGTTGTTTATCTTGCCACCTGTGTTAAATGCAATGTGCAATATGTTGGTTCCTCTTCTACTGAATTTAAGGTTCGGTTTAGAAACCATAAGTCTGATATGGTGAACGGAAAAAATCGTTGCGAATTAGCTTTACATTTCTCAGGTACCTTACATTCACTAAATGACATTAAATTCGTTATCATTGAAAAGATTTACTCTTCTATTAATTTGGAAGCCGTTTTGAGCAAACGGGAAGGTTATTGGATGGCTCAATTAAAAACACTTCAACCCTCAGGCCTAAATAAAAGAAAGGAATTTAATTCTCGCAAAAGAACCTGTTTTTTGTAGTAACCCCTTTGTATTTCTACCTGAGTATTTTACCTTCTCTCTTTCCTTGTGTCTTATTGTAGTAACTATGTTATCCGCCTTTTATTTTGATTTTTAGCCCTATTCAAAATTTTTAGCCCTGTGTCTCCTTTTGTTTAGGCTTTCTCTCTTGGTTTAACTTCCTTTCAATATTTTTTTAAATCTTTTATTGTTTAAATTTTTATCTTATTATTTCCCCCTTTTTTCTTGGACTGATGCCCTGTACATGGCCTTTATTTTGTTTTTCTTTTGTATTTTTTTTTATCTTTTTGTATTTTGACTCCCCTTTTATCCTTTGGCTTTTTCTACTAGGACCTTTAAGTTTTTACTTTTTACTCCCTTCTTGTGCATTTAACCTTATATATAAGTGTAAATCATTTTATTGGTCATACATATACAAATATATATATATATATATATATAGTATATATATATATATATTTAGTATATAGGTAAACAGATTGGAATGATAAAAAGTGCTAAAATTCGGAAGAAAGCTCCGCAACGTTTCGGGTATGTACCCTTCATCAGGCGGCAAAATAATAACTGATCAAAAAAACGATATTCAAAAGAAACAACAAACGCGTGCCGATACAACTCGATCGGCGCGCGTACAAAGGCCAAGCACCTACGTCAACGCGTTGTGTGTCTTGTTATGTCCCCATCAACTCCTTGCAATCGTTTCTAAGTCCCTGTAGTGCGGACGCACTGGTAACACACGCACTACCCATGACAACATCCATCCAGCAAGCCAAACCAAAACGCGCCGACGTCAAGCGTACAACCTCTTTACAAAGGGATTGCCAATAATGAAATGTTTGCCTACTTCGCGCCGCAATTTTAAACACAGCTAAACGACGCAACCGTGCAAAACAAGTTAATAGTGATGACGCGATAAAAATTAAAAGTAATAATAAATACACGCTAGGCGATTATGATGTCATTATGAACGGACTTTGCAAGGAAAATTGAACACGATCAATTTAAGTTCAAGTTCGGCAAACAGTCCGTTGTAAAATAATAAACACAGTCTATAACAGTTCGAGTCTGACGTTCAGCCCGTTAGGAGCTAGAGTTCCTAGCCTTACTATCAGTCGATTTTCGGCAGTAAGACGATCACGGTCGGAACCTCTGCATGAGATGGCCGCCGTGACCATCAGATCCTGTATAGAACAGGCCGATGGGGGTTAAAATGGTTGGCAACCGGGTAACCTGGAAGGTTTTGCCTAATGGATCTCAAGTGTTCAGTAACCCGATCAGCTAATCGACGTTTAGTCTCACCCACATACATCATGGCACAGCGCTTACAAACTAGGATATACACTATATTAGTAGACGTACATGTAAAATGATGTTTGACGTCGAAGGAGTTGTTGTTGGGACCTACAACAGACAGAAGTCTGTCTTTGCTAACAAGTTTACAAGTATTACATCTACTACGGTTACAAGGAAACGTCCCTGCCGGATGTAACATAAAGGGTTGGGGATGTGAGGCCCGAACCAAGTGACTTGAGATGTTTTTCTCACTTCTAAAGGCCGTAATAGGCGGTTCAGGAAAATACTCACGGGTAGAGGGTTCTCTTCCCAGAAGTTTAGCGTTTCTGTGAATTGACTCAACAATGGGGCGAACTGAAGGATGATAAGACACCAACCCTTTATGTTACATCCGGCAGGGACGTTTCCTTGTAACCGTAGTAGATGTAATACTTGTAAACTTGTTAGCAAAGACAGACTTCTGTCTGTTGTAGGTCCCAACAACAACTCCTTCGACGTCAAACATCATTTTACATGTACGTCTACTAATATAGTGTATATCCTAGTTTGTAAGCGCTGTGCCATGATGTATGTGGGTGAGACTAAACGTCGATTAGCTGATCGGGTTACTGAACACTTGAGATCCATTAGGCAAAACCTTCCAGGTTACCCGGTTGCCAACCATTTTAACCCCCCATCGGCCTGTTCTATACAGGATCTGATGGTCACGGCGGCCATCTCATGCAGAGGTTCCGACCGTGATCGTCTTACTGCCGAAAATCGACTGATAGTAAGGCTAGGAACTCTAGCTCCTAACGGGCTGAACGTCAAACTCGAACTGTTATAGACTGTGTTTATTATTTTACAACGGACTGTTTGCCGAACTTGAACTTAAATTGATCGTGTTCAATTTTCCTTGCAAAGTCCGTTCATAATGACATCATAATCGCCTAGCGTGTATTTATTATTACTTTTAATTTTTATCGCGTCATCACTATTAACTTGTTTTGCACGGTTGCGTCGTTTAGCTGTGTTTAAAATTGCGGCGCGAAGTAGGCAAACATTTCATTATTGGCAATCCCTTTGTAAAGAGGTTGTACGCTTGACGTCGGCGCGTTTTGGTTTGGCTTGCTGGATGGATGTTGTCATGGGTAGTGCGTGTGTTACCAGTGCGTCCGCACTACAGGGACTTAGAAACGATTGCAAGGAGTTGATGGGGACATAACAAGACACACAACGCGTTGACGTAGGTGCTTGGCCTTCGTACGCGCGCCGATCGAGTTGTATCGGCACGCGTTTGTTGTTTCTTTTGAATATCGTTTTTTTGATCAGTTATTATTTTGCCGCCTGATGAAGGGTACATACCCGAAACGTTGCGGAGCTTTCTTCCGAATTTTAGCACTTTTTATCATTCCAATCTGTTTACCTTCATACTTTACCTGTGCTACGCAGTATTCGACCTTATTTAGTATATATATATATATATATATATATATATATATATTTATATATATATATATATATATATATATATATATATATATATACTAAGAAAAGAATCCACGTGTGCTCCAAAAATTATAAAAGCGATGAAAAATAGTGAGTTACACAAAGATGACATCATAAGAGCACAAATTTCCAATACAGAGAAAACAGTGTATATTTCAGGCACACCTGTGCCTTTCTTCAGCACCAACAGTGAAGTGAAAATAATATAATGGAGACCTAGAACTCTGTCCTCAATGGTATACTTATTGCAAAAGCTCATAGTCACGCTTCACCACGAGTGGCAAACGGAAAATCACTCAAAACACCCAAATCCAAGTTTAAAGCAATTATATGGGTTTTAAGCTTCATAATCCACTTACTCTCGGAAAAAGAGAGTAGTACTGTTACCGCGGACTGATCCGAAGATCTTTCGACTGCACAACCTATGCGGTGCCTATTTTGCTATGTACAACTTCACATAGGAAAACATAAATACTTTGTGACTTACACAATACGTGTAGAGACGTATGTTTCATCTAAATCATTTAGTCCTATGGATTTTATTTAGAGCTAGAAAACAAAATTTTAGCCAAATACTAGTTGACGTAGCAATACAAGTTGTAACACTGTAATGTTAGACCAAACTTTTCCTTAACGGTAAAGATCAGTCCCCCTAACTTATTTTGAGGAAAAACTAAAGAACTCAGTTTTCTTCTTATTTCTCTTCAAAGTATCTTTCATTACATTTTATGCCTTAACTATTGCATATAAGGTAAACCAAGCAGTTATTTCCAGTAAATTTCACATTTGAAGAGAAAATACATTGTCACATGACACCCAACAGCTAATCATGAAACTGGACGGTCTACTAAATTTCTTCAATTTGGGATGACTGCTCTTGCCCTTTAATTGACTGTACGCTAAACTAGACCTACAATCCTGGACAAAAATGATGGGACATTTTGGCCCAAATGTAGCAACACGTATGCACAGACTCGCTGGTTTTCCAAAATCCCTCCCCTACTTCAATGTTGTTCTCGACAAAATATTCTCAAAATTTCAAAAATTGCAACATTGAACGGGGGAGTGCTGGACTGTCCCATGTACTTTTGTCCAGGATTGTAGGCCTTGTCAGCTCACCACTCCCCATAAACCGTTGGTCACCTTCTTTTATGTTTAGGGAGGGGCAGCGACTTGAAATAAAAAAAAACAAACTTAACACTTCACTTTTCAGGTGTAATATACAGTTTTAAAAGTTAATAAATCTAAAATTACAAATGCGGTGATGGAAACCTGCAGTCGTGGCATAAGTTGTGGTTTTGACACGGTGTTTGAGGTCTTCTGAGAAAATGAAATTTTTATCTCTTTAGCTGACTTAATACACATGTAGCATATGGGTATCTTGGTCATTTTCATCCCTTAACGACCACTTAGTATTATAACTAGGGGCTTCTTTGTTACAAAATGCACGGCATTTTCTTATTCTTCAACGAGCTGACGTTATACCGACGTCAACTTGCATAGCTGTACGCCCTTTCCTGTATATCATTGCCCGTCATTGCATACAGTGACCTTGCAACGAACGTTCCGTAGAGTCTGCCAGAAAGGCGTGTAAGCGATGAAACAACTTACATGATTAGTCAACTCCAAACTGACGATCCGTCAAACAGCGGACACGATTGGTGTTCTGTTTCTTGAGCGAGGATAGTAAATTTCGATCTCATCAATGAAGATTTTAAAATGATCGTCATCGGTGCTGATTAATGTACCCAAGTTGTGCGTGTGAACAGGCCAGAGCCAGCGCTATGAATACTGTCACAATTGGGGCTGGGTGGGTTTTGGGTGGAGTTTGGGTGGGGGGGGGGTAAACGAATGCCAAAGGATAATGTTGGGGGTCAAAATCTTCAAGCGCATGGTAAAATTGAGGTCAAAGCGCAAATTCCTTGAGGTGGGGTTCATGGAGGGAAGCACCGGACGTTCGGACGTTTTACTTTAAGCATATTTCTGAATGAAAAATTGAGTCTCTGTAGAAGGTATTATCTATTTCCTTTTTAAAGGGGGGAGGGGCAAGGCCAAAATTTTAAGGGAAGTTCCCCCTCGTGCCCCTGAAGCACCGCAACTGGAAAAGGCATGGGGTGTTATTTGCTGTTTTATGTTTAAAATTAAACAAAGATCACCCTTACCGTTTTAGTGCTCACGAACCAATTCGAGGAAAGTCTGTTTTCAAGTACAATTATAGAACCATTAAAGGTCGGCGTTAGAGGGGGTTGGTGTGAAAGCGGTAAATTAGAAGGAGATCTGAACCATGAAAGTTGATTTTTTTTTTCAATTATATAAATCGCTCAACTGAAGCCTATTGTTCAAGTGGAATGCCGTAACACGCCCATTTGAGTCGTGACCGGAAAGTTGAACTGTTGAGCCATGACAGGTCAAATTTATTTGCATTTAGTTAAGTCTTTCAAGTAAATCTTACTGTGTTAAAGGTAAATGCCAATGGACACCTTTAAACCAAATCCCAAAATATGGATTGATATCTGGACATGACTAAATACAGGTTTTATGCTGCAATTGAGCCAGCCTGGACAACCAAATTCACGGGTGTCTTTTAACATTCTAAAAAATTCTATAGACGAATCCGATTGGCGTTTGTTTTAATGACTGTAGGCAGCCATTAGTGGGGTCCATCGGCCTTTAGGAGTCTGCATTTATTGTCTGCGTGAATTCCAATTCCTCCTATTCAGTGAAGGACCACAGTAGTGGCCGACTAAAAGCAGACAATGACAATCTTAATATTAAGATTTATATAGACGAATCCGATTAGCGTTTGTTTTAATGACTGTAGGCAGCCATTAGTTTCCTGACTATCACCTTCGTCCGGTTCTGTTTTTACAGCGATCGGTTCGAATTTGATGTTTGTCGTGTTCAATTGTTACTGTTGGTTGTTCAATTTGGTTTTTGCCACCTGATGAAGGGTTTTTACCTGAAACGTCGTGGAGTTTTCCGCAAACTTTTAAGCACTTTTTACTACCTCTTTTCGACCTACACATTTCAACAGTGCTCCGCAGCATTTCGACCTTATATATGTGTATATGTATATATGTGTATATGTATATATGTGTATATGTATATATGTGTATATGTATATATGTGTATATGTATATATGTGTATATGTATATATATATATGTATATATATATATATATATATATATATATATTTATATATATATATATATACTAAGAAAAGTATCCACGTGTGCTCCAAAAATTATAAAAACGATGAAAAATAGTGAGTTACACAAAGATGACATCATAAGAGCACAAATTTCCAATACAGAGAAAACAGTGTATATTTCAGGCACGCCTGTGCCTTTCTTCAGCACCAACAATGAAGTGAAAATAATATAATGGAGACCTAGTACACTGTACTCAATGGTATACTTATTGCAAAAGCTCATAGTCACGCTTCACCACGAGTGGCAAACGGAAAATCACTTAAAACACCCAAATCCAAGTTTAAACCATTGATATGAGTTTTAAGCTTCATAATCCACTTACTCTCGGACCTTAGTCTATTGTTGAGAGTGGGGTAATTAGAGCCTAACAGGACAAACTTGAGATTGGAGAGGTTGTGATTACATTGATTGAAATGCTTGGCTACTGGATAACTGATGGCCTTATCTTTAACTGTCTTTTGTGGTTGTTGAATCTGAACCTGAACTTTGAACCTGTTTGACCAATGTAATTACCATACACACACTTATTACAAAAATCAAATACACGACGTTGGGGGTGTCACAGTTGAAAGGACCGGGGCGGATGCGGGCATTGGTACCGGGAGGGTGAAACAGGGGTCAGTGATCAAAAACTACATACTTGACATCTAGGATTTCCGCATTTCCGGTTGCACGTGTCGGACCTACTGGGAAGCCTAGAAGAGGTAATTATGGATTTAAGGTTGGGGGTTGCCTACGGGACATGAGCGGGGGGTCTTTGAACAGATCGTGAATAGAACTGTCCGATTTAAGAATTTCAAAGTCTTGACGTAGCACTTTGAGTAACTTGTCAGTTCGACTGGAATAATCCACAACTAAAGGAATACGAGAGTTAGTGGCTTTCGGTTTTTCAAGAAGAAGGTCTTCCCGACATAGAGCAGAAGCTTTTGAAATCCCCCTTTTAATAATGGAAAAGGGGTACCCGTTATGCAGGAAATGACCAACAAGATTGGAAATATGTTTATTGTACTCAGATTCGGAAGAACAGATACGTTTGATTCTGATGCACTGGGAATACACAATGGCTGTCTTAAGGCTGTATGGGTGGGAACTCTCAAAATTGAGATAGGTATGGGTATCCGTGGGCTTGCAGTAAAGCGTGGTAACAAAATTATCGTTACACAATCCAACTAGTACGTCTAGGAAGGGGATTTCAGTATCGGAGAACTCCGAGGTGAATTTGATGGTAGGGTGAACATCGTTACAGGCTGTTAAGAAATGACGGAGCGCATCTACTCCGTGAACCCAAGTGAAGAAAATGTCATCGATATATCTACAATAATTACAGGGCTTGAAAGGGCTATTAGAGAGGATTCTTTCCTCTAAGTCAGCCATGAAAATAATGGCATAACTGGGTGCCATTCTGCTGCCCATTGCCGTTCCACTCGTTTGTAAATAAAATTGCTCATTGAAAACAAAGTAATTGTGAGTGAGAAGAAAAACTCAACAATGCAAGCAAATTCTTTAATAAACCGGGTAGAAAAATCATTTCTAGCCAGGAACTTTTTGCAGGCCAATACTCCTTCCTTGTGGGGAATAGAGAGCACTCACATCCATGGTAACTAAAAGGGAACCTGAGAAACAGGACCCAATGGCTTGAAGTTTCCTATTAAGGAAATGAGCAGTATTCTTTACATAACTGCCTAATGAGTACAGTAAAGGATTAAAGACACTGTCAATGTAACAAGAGAGGTGTTCCGTAAGAGTCCCTACGCAGGAGACAATGGGTCTGCCTGGAGGGCAAATGTCAAGAAATTTGGCTAATTCAAACAACTTAGGGGTGCTTAAATTATGTACCTGTAAATCAGTTGGGATATTCAGGGGAGGGTCTAAGGAGGAAAGACTACTTTCGACCAATTTAGGCAGTTTATGTACCTTGGACAGCGTGTAAAACGCACCAGGCTTGTAAGTCTCAGGGATACGTGGCTTAACCTGATCTAGTACTTCAGATGAAAGAAAACGTATTTATTAAATTCTTGAGTTCCTCCTCATAACTTAAGCTGGGATCGGTTGGCAGCTTCACATAGAAGTCTGAGTTACTCAGTTGTGTCTCCGCTTCCGAGATGTAATCAGCTGTATTTAGAATGGTGATGGCGCCCCCCTTATCGCCCCGGTCCTTTCAACTGTGACACCCCCAACGTCGTGTATTTGATTTTTTGTAATAAGTGTGTGTATGGTAATTACATTGGTCAAACAGGTTCAAAGTTCAGGTTCAGATTCAACAACCACAAAAAGACAGTTAAAGATAAGGCCATCAGTTATCCAGTAGCCAAGCATTTCAATCAATGTAATCACAACCTCTCCAATCTCAAGTTTGTCCTGTTAGGCTCTAATTACCCCACTCTCAACAATAGACTAAGGTCCGAGAGTAAGTGGATTATGAAGCTTAAAACTCATATCAATGGTTTAAACTTGGATTTGGGTGTTTTAAGTGATTTTCCGTTTGCCACTCGTGGTGAAGCGTGACTATGAGCTTTTGCAATAAGTATACCATTGAGTACAGTGTACTAGGTCTCCATTATATTATTTTCACTTCATTGTTGGTGCTGAAGAAAGGCACAGGCGTGCCTGAAATATACACTGTTTTCTCTGTATTGGAAATTTGTGCTCTTATGATGTCATCTTTGTGTAACTCACTATTTTTCATCGTTTTTATAATTTTTGGAGCACACGTGGATACTTTTCTTAGTATATATATATATATATATATATATATATATATATATATATATATATATATATATATATATATATATATATATATATATATATATATATATATATATATATATATATATATATATAAGATACCACTAGATTGAACATTAGGGGCAAATAGCATATCTTGATACGTTAAGGCGAAATGAGAAACAATAAAATACATAACTGTTTATTTCGCCTTTAAGGAAAAACATATACATGCACGTTATTTCAATAGTCGATTCGTCTGCAAAGATTTCTCTTTTCAGCTGTTCCTTCTGTTACGGAAGGAGATAAAGCACTTCATCCAATCCATCAGTCAAATTAAACAATATGTATTGAGACTACTTTAATCCTTAACATTAGAAGAGGCTTTGATTGACAGGTCCTTTAGTAATTCTTGTAAGTTTGCCTGACTTAGCCCTTCTTTTGAGGAATCAACCCTTTCACACTATCGTAATCCTCAAACAAAGAATTCATATTGGAAATGCTTTGAAAACTATCAGCAATGCCGAAAAGTTCGACAAATGCGTCAGGCTTTTAGACAAAACGACCTAAGTGCAGTAAAGTCACTTTTAAGTGGCCCGATTCTTTTATTAATCCGGAGCCTACAGCTTGGATTATTCGATTTGCTAGGTTTGTCAAGTGAACTCGTGCCTTCTTTCTTGGCTCGGCGTATGAATATCTTCGGTGTGATGCTATTCTATTTACACACGAACAATACTAACGTTATGCAGCATTTCAGCCGCCACGCAGTTATTTTAACTTTTTTTGAAGTGGAAATTTCGACTATTTCCCCGATTTCACCAACTTGACGGTGTTCCAATAGAATAATCAGTCTATTTGAGGCATGTAGGAAACCTTCTTTTCGAAGGACGATAAGTCGTTACGCAGTTCCATTGACTTTCTTTATGTACTTGATTTGATCACTCATAGTCCCTGACTTGAACGCCGCTACGCAGACTAACACTAGTACTTGCTCCACGACCACATCATCGAAAATCCCCGCTTGTTTAGAGCCCAGGTCACACTACAGCGATATCGGATCGGATATCTCTCCGATTTTTGTCAGTTTTAGTTAAAATCTCACCATTGTCGGAAAGAACAAAAAATTTGCCATCCTATGTAAATATATGATCGGTATTAGAGGGCCACGGCAATCAAATATATACTACTTATTTCATGCAGTCACATTGTCAAATAGCTTTTATCGGACTTCGCGTATTCGATAAAAGCTATCTGTGGATGTGACGTCACGGAATAACTGGTTTAACTTAGAATTTCGTAGTCCTGCTATACAATTCATATATGTACACTTGTTGGCAAATTTTTGTTTCTTTTCGACCAAAGATGAAGGAGATATTAATTAACCCTCACAAAAATTGGAGCGAAATTCGATCCGATATCGTTGTAGTGTGACCTGGCCTAAACACGCTTGTCAACCGCTAAAAGTCCGTTGGCACGTCTCGGCTTAATCTGCGCATGTGCAAATGGCGAATCTGAGGTAGAAATGTCTTACAGCCCATCCGTTGCCTGCGTGAAAGGTACGTTCCTGGCACAATGGTTAAATTTGTGTTGGCGGCAGAACATTTTCTCTGAGAATGAGAACATGGTATGCGGTTTGCTCATTTTTGTACAGCACTTAATATTTACTCGATCGAGGCTTGGAATCAAGTGGTGCAATATTGGTTTTTCTTCGTTTCGTTTCAGACCATTTTCAGTGGCTTCCATCAGTACTTGCCTGCAAGTGCAAACCGTCTATTTGTTCACTGTTTCAGCAGTGAATACCGAGTCTAACATTTGTATATGAAAACTGAAAAGATTCCGGATTATTCCTGAAACATCAAAAAATGTGATAATGTTAAAACTTAATTGAAGCTAAAAAATACCCATCAAAAAAGTGAACAGTGGCGTACAGAAACAGAATAATTTTTTTATTCCTTTGACGAATGGCAATATTATGGCAATGGTTGAAATCATGCCGCAAGTATATGAGATCTAGCAGACGATAAGAACTATTGTTGTCATTTCCTTTTGTCAATTTGTACGTGGTCTTTGATATTCGAGCGTACGGTACAACAATTAAGAGTTTTGTCGGCAATCCTGATAGCTTTAAAGGAAAGGTGAGTGTTTCATCTCTTTCCGTAACAGCTCCCTTTTTCAAGTCGACCTTATAAAAGACTGCATCCTTAAACTGGAAAATTTCCACGCCTGAATACACCTTTGGAACTCCTACCACGATGGGACTATTAGCCCCACTGGCTTTGCAACTTCTGCATCGCCGGCACAGCATTGAGGCCACTTTTTAGCATGAAACAAAAGCGAGAGACGTGTATAGTATAAAACTTGCTGAAGTTCCGCAAAAAGGTTTATATTATTGATTTGTAATCAAACTTTTTGCGGTACAAAGCAATCGCGATATAAATTTGGAGTGATCATAAGTGACTCAATGCAACTTAGACAGTTATTCAGCTAGCTCAGAAGTTATATGACTTCTTGCAATTTTTAATTACTTTCAAGTATTTGCGGTGATTACTTTCGTTGCCGTCCAGCAGACCACCCCTTTTGAACCGCTATTATTATTGTTCTGGGAATCAGGAATGTTGTAACATAGTGGCGCTGGAAAATATCCACATCAGAAAGGTAATTGAAATATCTTAACGTCCGTTTTGAAGCCAGTTTGACGTAAGGTGTAATATACCAATATGACTACAAAAGGAACTTTACCCAAAGAACTTACCGAGTCCTTTAAGTACCTGTTGTTCATTACATTTATCGCTTGTATTTTCTTTGCACATTTATCTGGATTGGGTTACACTCCGCATGTCAGCAAATCTGATGTCAGTTTTCCGGTCCCAAAAAGAACAGTTCAAGATGGTGAATTGATGAATACTTCAAATACTTATTCACAATATGGAGATGTATCAGCTTCACAAGGTGGGTAACCTACACATTCTCCTAAAATAGTGAAATCATTTGATCGTTTAGTTAACCGATTTTATTCTAATATTTGAAAGTTGTTCCAACGTCCCATTGCCAGTCTGTCACAGCCATTTTACCCACCAGGTCTTTCCCACGTATGTTAAATGTATTTTCCGTTACCCCAGTAATAATATGCTGACCAGCTCGTTTCAAATATATATATATATATATATCGCAAGCAAAGGTAAAAACTTTTTTTGCACGGACATTGTTTATTTTTCCATTCTTCGGAGAACTGTTCCCCGTTTTTTCTCCAATAATATGCTGGCCAGTACGTGCCTAATATGTCGACTACATAAGTAGGGCCACCATTTTTTTTACAGACATTGTTTAAATTCCCTTGTTTCGGAGTATTTTTTCCTTTTTTATTTTGATGAAATCAAGATTTGTACTTTCGAGGGAGGGAAGCTTTGAGACGGCCTTTATAAACCTTACGAAACGACATCGCGTCGGCGCCATTTGGAAATTTATTTGCTGTATCGTTAAAAATATGCTGGTATAACTTGCAATAATACGACATACTAGGATGCATTGTTTGCTATGTGGCATCATAGATCATACACATAAGGCATGTTCTTACGATTAGTACTGGAGTATGCTAATCACATATGCTCTGCCAGTTCTTATAATAATCACAATTATCAAAATGTCATCAGTGGATGGTCATTGTCTTGCTTAATCTTCATTAATTCTTTCCCTAATTGACGTTGATAGGACTTGGCCACAGATGAATGAACTTCCCCTATTAAACGACTTGCTTGCTTTACAATTGCACCTATTGCGTACATGCATGTCTTCATCAATATAATACAACAGGTTAAATGCAAAAGCGATGTACTGTAGTTGAAAACCTCCCAAAGAAAAAGTAAACAACACCTTAGTAAAAATTATTTTCTACCACAGTCAGTAAAAACTTGTCAAAATTTAATATGAAGCAGTGCACTGATGTAAAAATTAAAATCTACTGAGGCATTGTTCATATTCCCAACCCAGTGACGTATTCACGGGGGTGGGGGGGGGGTGTTTAACCCTCCGTGACTCAGCCTTACAATGCAAAAAAAAAAACACCTGAAGGCGGTTTTTCCCCTATCCTTAGACTTTTCCCCATGTCGTGCCCCAAACCCCCATGACACTAACCCCCACCCCCATGACACTATCCTGGTTACGCGCCTGTCCCACCCTAAGATCAAAGTTTAAATTGCCAAGCTCCACAAATTACTGAGTTATAAACCATGGCAAGGATATTTTTTAATTAAAGACAGATGTGGGAGGGGCTTAAGTAGGTTAGTGTAAGAAGGTAAGGAGAATAAATTGGAACTGTTTGGGATGAAAGGGTTAGGTCTTTGTACATACACGAATCCAGACAGCAAGTGATGGTCTGATTTCAGTCGGCCATAACCTTTAAATCTTTCGATTTCCTTGCTTACCTCTATCATGGATGGTTGTACACTAATTCGTATCTTAAATTCTCCAAGTTCACTAAATATGAGGGTTCAAAATTCATGTAAACAATAAATATAGACGGTGTTAGGCTGATGGACCCCACTAATGGCGGCCTACAGTCACTAAAAACAAGCGCTAATCGGATTCGTCTATTTTACTTCCGTTTTAAGGGATGATCGGCATGAGCAACATGTTAGTTAGTTTTGATTGGGTTTCAACTTACTGACTACATCAGGAAGGCCTGGTGTTTCCATGCTTACATTCTTCTGGTTTAAAATGGCGGCGCCAACGACCTTATTCCAGCCGTAGGGCACTAGAATACCGTAGGGAAAACAATTCCATGACCCAAATTATCCCAGCATTACCTGCGTAGCAGGCTGTACATTGTACGACATACTCCGATTTCAGTCATATCTCTCAAAACAGAGTCCGCTCGGCGGGGCAAACTCAACCCAAACCTCCAAGCTGTGGCAAAGCCACGTGGGTGGTTGGGGGGATGAAACCTCCATGACCCACCTTTAAATGCAAAAAACACTTCAATTAGCGGTTTTCTCTCTCCCCTCATACTTTTCCCTCGTGCTCCAACCCCCACTCCCCCCATGACAAAATCCTGGCTACGTTACTACCACCAAGTGGTGGCAAATCCATCCCAAATCGCCAAGCAGTGGCATAGCCACGTGGGTGCTTGGCGGGGAGGTAGGGGGTGAAACCCCCATGACCCACCTTTTTATGCAAACAACACCTGAATTAGTGGTTTTTCTCTCTCCCCTTATACTTTTCCCTCGTGCTCCAACCCCCCACCCCCTCCCCATGACACAATCCTGGCTACGTTACTACCACCAAGTGTTGAATTCTAGTTACCATACTTCGGATTAGTAACCATATTTTGAAGGACAGATCCATGGAAAATCTACATGCCAAGGGGGGGGGGGGTGTATGGGGCACGGAGGGTAGCGGAGTCCCAGACAGCCAGGCAGATGTCGATGACAGAATTTAGAACAAACAGTTGGCCAATTTAATTGTCGAGTAGACTAATAAATTAAGTTCCTAAACGACATGGCGTCCAAGTATTCCATACCTTTAAAGTCGCTTTATAAATACATACAGTGGCAACACAATTTCCAAGTTGAGTATTTTGATGCCTAGTGTTTTGCTTCCTTGGATTTCGCCGTTTAGTTACAGTTTTCTAATCACTTTAATTGAAAAGAGGAAAACACATTCATTACAAGTTTCACCGAACTGAGTATTACAATCCATCAAT